>OX637644.1:6764941-7013895 GCA_951802225.1 Euspilapteryx auroguttella | reverse complement strand
CGCCTATTATATTTCGTGGTTTCATTTTCGATATAAATCATTTCACTAGGTAGTCCTTTCACCTACAAGGCAACATTCGCACGTTCTTACAAATAACTATTAGTCGATCGATTTAATCGATATCGATTACTCGATTAATTTAAAATTTACCCATGCTCCCATCCCTACCACTCTACGCGCCCATCACTAGCAGCGTCCGCCAAGCCTGTCATTCTTTTTCCGTGCGAGGCAACGAAAGCACGCGTTCGGATCTTGTTCGCAAAAAATTAATTTTTCAAGATACCGAAAAGATCCTACGAATATTTTAACAAAAAATTGAGTGAGTTACTTAAACTTTGATGGATTTCATTGTCCTCATACTATAAATCGAGAGACAATGTCTTATGTTACGGTAAGTTCATCTGCTTACCTACCTTCAAAAAAAAAAAAAAATTTATAGACAGAAATTTCGAATTGAAATTCTGCATAAACTTACATTTAAAAAGTGTAAAGAAATATTTTTGCAAAGCCATAGATTCGAACAAGAACAAGGCTGCCATACTGCCATAGATTCCAATAGGAACGCGGCAATAATTCAAAACTGTACATAATTTTTTATCATTAAAATAAATTTTTTTGCAAAGCCATAGATTCAAATATGAACCAGGCTACCATACTGCCATAGATTCCAATAGGAACGCGGCAAAATGCAAAAATACCTAATCATCATTTTTCATGCAAGTATAAAAATATAAAAAGCATAATTTTCTTTTTTCTTCTTATTCCAGTAGGCGTAACGCCTTTACAATTTAAGGAATGTGCCCAAATATCATTCGAATATGAGGATATATATCTAGCCGAAACTACTCCCTACAACCCATGATCAGGTCTAAATGAGACTGAATCACGAAAAATCATGATGGCGACATACCAAGTGCCAATTGCCACCACTGCCCCAACAGTGACCACTTTCAATACCGTCACCAAAAACAGGTCCAAGCACCAGCAATAACTTCCTTATTGGAACTGGTAGCGGTTACAACAACCAATTGAACTCGGACCCTAGGCAAAGTTTAAATTTCCGGAACTGGACCCATAAATTTTATTAACCCTGGGCGAAGCCGTGTGCGACAGTGGGGCCGAAAAAGTCACGGTATCGAAATTTTGAAAATGCCAATATTCAGTGCATCGAACGAAGGATTAGTGCGCGAAGTGTCGAATTTGTGCATCCAGAGGTTCTGGAGTTATAGGCTAAAAACTAATTCTGCTGGGATGACGTCATCCTGGAAACACTTTTTTGAACCGTTGGGCCTAGGTCTTTGAAACTTGGCAGAAATGTAGCTTATAAATGTGCCTAAATGTGCGCTGAATCTGGTAAATGTGCCTCTTCAGATAACAGAGTTATTCCATCTGTTGCTGGACTGACGTTTTGCCGGAAATCTATTTTATTAAATATTTCGGAAACTGCTGACGCTAGAGAACTGGATTTTTTTATAAGCATTACTAGTCACTTTCTTGAATTTGTGTCAATATGTCGGTTCAAAATAATTGTTAGTTTTCGTGAAAAAAAAATAAACAACAAAAAGAGAAATACCCTGAGCACTAATTAAGGACGATACTTGGAGACTTCAAAACTCTATAAACCCTTCCTTACCTTGTCCTTCACGTTATTCTGAAGTTTTTATAACGCTAGGTCAAATACTTTTCGAGAAATAAAGCTTTAACTAAATGTTTGACCGCGCGTTAGGTTTAACAACCTCTCACGCAAAAACCAAAGCAGCGACGACATTGGTAACCTGGCACTAATTCGAGTATTATGTAATAAAGATTTACTTTAAATTTCAGTGTGATATTCTTAAACAATCCGAAGTTATTCAAGAAAAACATTAAATTTAGAACTAACCGACCAAATTAAATGGACCACTAAAAAGCGGCCATTGCATACAGTGTGCCCACATTTTCTAGTTTGTTGGATTATAGTGTACCTTTTAGCCGAAAAGTGTATTTTGAGGTTGCAATATGTACATGGCTAACTTAAAAAATACGAAATTCCTTTCTCTTAGTGCCTATATGATCTTTTGAGTAAGTACCTAATGCTAAACTACCTAGATATTATCATTATTTGACGTAAGTATTAAATATCTAAGTATATACATAGATAAGTATAAATAGTAGTATCTAGTTAGTTAAGCATTAGGTAATGACGATTCACTAAGTATTCTTATCAAACTTCTTGCTAGGGTTTAGCGTTTAGCCTAGATATAGAGTACCTACTGAGGTACCTAACTAAGTATATGCATAACGGGGTTGGCGGCGCGGGGCGGCGGCGGAGCGCGGGGCGGCGGCGGAGCGCGGGGCGGTCCGCTATGCTCTGCACGCACAGGGCACAGGTCTGGTAGTCTTTAGTCCATACAATTTAACCTTTTAAGCGCCATATACACGGAGAGAGTTGCTCGAAGGATTTGGGGCGAGAATCGGATTTTGAAACTTCTTTGAGGTTAAATTTAATAAACTAGCTTTAGTGGTGAGATGTTCAGCGATGTCATAGTATAATAAATAATACCGTACAGTATGGGCATTGGGCACTCCCAGCCTCCCTCAGCAAGTGCGGCTCCCCCGCTCTCGGTTACCTTTCAGTTACCGCTCGGTACAAATAAAGTGGAGTCGCACGTCTAGTAACACGTCTTATCTCACTCACACAAGCATGATACGCGAGCACGTACACGAGTTTCGGCTGTGCGCAAAGTAACGCGCTTTTTCTATGATGTGTACGAGGGTGTGGCGATGTAGACTGGAACAGCTACTTTTTGAAAAAAATATCATAAATTTTTCAAAGGGGGGTTTTAGCGGTATAATAGCGGAAAGCGCTTTGCAAGAAAAATCATTAAAAATACTTTCGCTTTGTTTATCCGCCTGAAAAAAGTGTAACGATACTGTCCCGGCGAACTTTATGACATATAAACATAAAAACGATTTCTTGCCATAATAAACAAAGAAATAAATATCATAAAATAATACATACTTAATTATGTTGATATTAAAAAGGGCAATGGGCGACCTTATCGCTAAAAGCGATTACTTCCAGGCAACTGAAAATTCGATATGGGTGTCGTTTAATAGGTTTTTGGAGGCGCTGGTAACGAAAATGACAATCATTTTGAAATTCAAGATGGCGGTCACATTTTTTCTGAAAATTCGATATGGGTGTCGTTTTATAGGTTTTTGGAGGCGCTGATAACGAAAATGACAATCATTTTGAAATTCAAGATGGCGGACATTTTTTTTTAAATCGATATGGGTGTCGATTAATAGGTTTTTGGGGGCGCTGATAACGAAAACGACAATAATTTTGAATTCCAAGATGGCGGCCATAATTTTTTCGTGAAAAATCAATATGGGTGTCGTTTAATAGGTTTTTGGGGACGCTGATAACGAAAATGATCATCATTATGAAATCCAAGATGGCGGTCATAATTTTTTCATGAATAATCAATATGGGTGTCGTTAAATAGGTTTTTGGGGACGCTGATAACGAAAATGACCATCATTATGAAATCCAAGATGGCGGTCATAATTTATTCGTGAAAACTCAAAATGGGTGTCGTTAAATAGGTTTTTGGGGGCGCTGATAACGAAAATGATCATCATTTTGAAATCTATGATGGCAGACATAATTTTTTTTTTAAATCGATATGGGTGTCGAAAACGACAATCATTTTGAATTCCAAGATGGCGGCAAGATGGCGGCCATCATTTTTCCGGGAAAATCAATATGAGTGTCGTTTAATAGGTTTTTGGGGGCGCTGATAACGAAAACGACAATCATTTTGAATTCCAAGATGGCGGCCATCATTTTTTCGTGAAAAATCAATATGGGTGTCGTTTAATAGGTTTTTGGGGACGCTGATAACGAAAATGACCATCCAAGATGGCGGTCATAATTTTTTCGTGAAAAATCAAAATGGGTGTCGTTAAATAGGTTTTTGGGGGCGCTGATAACGTAAAAGAGAATCATTTTGAAATCTATGATGGCGGACATAATTTTTTTTTTAAATCGATATGGGTGTCGTTTAATAGGTTTAGGACACCCATTTTGATTTTTCACGAAAAAATTATGACCGCCATCTTGGATTTCATAATGATGGTCATTTTCGTTATCAGCCTCCCCAAAAACCTATTAAACGACACCCATATTGATTTTTCACGAAAAAAATGATGGCCGCCATCTTGGGATTCAAAATAATTGTCGTTTTCGTTATCAGCGCCCCCAAAAACCTATTAAACGACACTCATATTGATTTTTCACGAAAAAATGATGGCCGCCATCTTGGAATTCAAAATGATTGTCGTTTTCGTTATCAGCGCCCCCAAAATCTTATTAAACGACACCCATATCAATATTTCAAAAAAATTATCTACGCCATCTTGGATTTCAAAACGATTCTCATTTACGTTATCAGCGCCCCCAAAAACCTATTTAACGACACCCATATTGATTATTCATGAAAAAATTATGACCGCCATCTTGGATTTCATAATGATGATCATTTTCGTTATCAGCGTCCCCAAAAACCTATTAAACGACACCCATATTGATTTTTCGCGAAAAAATTATGGCCGCCATCTTGGAATTCAAAATTATTGTCGTTTTCGTTATCAGCGCCCCCAAAAACCTATTAATCGACACCCATATCGATTTAAAAAAAATGTCCGCCATCTTGAATTTCAAAATGATTGTCATTTTCGTTATCAGCGCCTCCAAAAACCTATAAAACGACACCCATATCGAATTTTCAGAAAAAATGTGACCGCCATCTTGAATTTCAAAATGATTGTCATTTTCGTTACCAGCGCCTCCAAAAACCTATTAAACGACACCCATATCGAATTTTCAGTTGCCTGGAAGTAATCGCTTTTAGCGATAAGGTCGCCCATTGCCCTTTTTAATATCAACATAATTAAGTATGTATTATTTTATGATATTTATTTCTTTGTTTATTATGGCAAAGAAATCGTTTTTATGTTTTTATATCATAAAGTTCGCCGGGATAGTTAGTATCGTTTCATAATCTTTTTTCAGGCCGATAAACAAAGCGAAAGTATTTTTATGTTTTTTCTTGCAAAGCGCTTTCCGCTATTATACCGCTAAAACCCCCCTTTGAAAAATTTATGACATTTTTTTTAAAAAGTAGCTGTTCCAGTCTACATCGCCACACCCTCGTACACATCATAGAAAAAGCGCGTTACTTTGCGCACAGCCGAAACTCGTGTACGTGCTCGCGTATCATGCTTGTGTGAGTGAGATAAGACGTGTTACTAGACGTGCGACTCCACTTTATTTGTACCGAGCGGTAACTGAAAGGTAACCGAGAGCGGGGGAGCCGCACTTGCTGAGGGAGGCTGGGAGTGCCCAATGCCCATACTGTACGGTATTATTTATTATACTATGACATCGCTGAACATCTCACCACTAAAGCTAGTTTATTAAATTTAACCTCAAAGAAGTTTCAAAATCCGATTCTCGCCCCAAATCCTTCGAGCAACTCTCTCCGTGTATATGGCGCTTAAAAGGTTAAATTGTATGGACTAAAGACTACCAGACCTGTGCCCTGTGCGTGCAGAGCATAGCGGACCGCCCCGCGCTCCGCCGCCGCCCCGCGCTCCGCCGCCGCCCCGCGCCGCCAACCCCGTTATGCATATACTTAGTTAGGTACCTCAGTAGGTACTCTATATCTAGGCTAAACGCTAAACCCTAGCAAGAAGTTTGATAAGAATACTTAGTGAATCGTCATTACCTAATGCCTAACTAACTAGATACTACTATTTATACTTATCTATGTATATACTTAGATATTTAATACTTACGTCAAATAATGATAATATCTAGGTAGTTTAGCATTAGGTACTTACTCAAAAGATCATATAGGCACTAAGAGAAAGGAATTTCGTATTTTTTAAGTTAGCCATGTACATATTGCAACCTCAAAATACACTTTTCGGCTAAAAGGTACACTATAATCCAACAAACTAGAAAATGTGGGCACACTGTATGCAATGGCCGCTTTTTAGTGGTCCATTTAATTTGGTCGGTTAGTTCTAAATTTAATGTTTTTCTTGAATAACTTCGGATTGTTTAAGAATATCACACTGAAATTTAAAGTAAATCTTTATAACATAATACTCGAATTAGTGCCAGGTTACCAATGTCGTCGCTGCTTTGGTTTTTGCGTGAGAGGTTGTTAAACCTAACGCGCGGTCAAACATTTAGTTAAAGCTTTATTTCTCGAAAAGTATTTGACCTAGCGTTATAAAAACTTCAGAATAACGTGAAGGACAAGGTAAGGAAGGGTTTATAGAGTTTTGAAGTCTCCAAGTATCGTCCTTAATTAGTGCTCAGGGTATTTCTCTTTTTGTTGTTTATTTTTTTTTTCACGAAAACTAACAATTATTTTGAACCGACATATTGACACAAATTCAAGAAAGTGACTAGTAATGCTTATAAAAAAATCCAGTTCTCTAGCGTCAGCAGTTTCAGAAATATTTAATAAAATAGATTTCCGGCAAAACGTCAGTCCAGCAACAGATGGAATAACTCTGTTATCTGAAGAGGCACATTTACCAGATTCAGCGCACATTTAGGCACATTTATAAGCTACATTTCTGCCAAGTTTCAAAGACCTAGGCCCAGCGGTTCAAAAAAGTGTTTCCAGGATGACGTCATCCCAGCAGAATTAGTTTTTAGCCTATAACTCCAGAACCTCTGGATGCACAAATTCGACACTTCGCGCACTAATCCTTCGTTCGATGCACTGAATATTGGCATTTTCAAAATTTCGATGCCGTGACTTTTTCGGCCCCACTGTCGCACACGGATTTAGTAAGACACAAAGGTCATTTGAAACAGTGGTTGCAGCAGATCGAATCAGTCAATCAATGAATGGATCAATGTTTATTCTGATTTTGTTTTAAAGGCATCAGATCCTTCTTCCTCTGGTGATTCAACTGATAGCGAAGACAATGTTCCATTGTCAGTGCTACAGTCCAGAAAAAATAAGGATATGGTGGCAATTAAGTAGAAAATTAAGCATTGTATACTTATCTTCTAATGTGTTTTATTATATTTTACTAAGCACTTACCGAATGTCATGATTTAATTCCCCTATAATATTAAGTCATTATTTTCATAACACTTTTGGTTAAATATTGAAATTGCATTATTTATTTAATGTTTGATAGGAGTATAAGAATTTATGTTATTTAATTTATTTTAATTTCTGTTAAAAATTATATTAAGTAAGATTTGGTATTCAACTAAGCTATTTACTAATCAATACATAGTATAAAATGAAGTCGCTTCCCGCGTCTGTCCCTATGTATGCTTATATCTTTAAAACTATGCAACGGATTTGGATGCGGTTTGTTTTAATAAATAGAGTGATCCAAGAGGAAGGTTTATAAGTATAATACATGCACAAAATAGTAATAGGTTAGGCGGTACGAAGTTCGCCGGGTCGACTAGTAAGTTATAATTTATGTTACCAATAATGCAATAATCCTATGCAATGGTCAAAAGACAATTTAATCTATTGTGTAAATTAGTTTTATTCGACTGACTGACTCCTTTGGGGTTCATGCACCGGGAGGTTGCATGCGATAGGATGGCCGAATGTCATGATCTCATAAATCACAATGAGGGTAGCCGCGAATTGGGCCCGAGAAATTGAAAAAACGTAACGGTAGCGTCTCCTTTAAAAGCTCGGGACAGTCAGTTGAGCGGACGTTTTTGGATTGTCTTACGGAAAGTGCGCGAGCCTACCCAAAACCATACTGTGAGTCCTTTCTCTTTCATTCCTCCGAGTGACTTGTTCTGTACTAGCCCCATCTGAGTAACCCGAAGCTTCCCTAGGGATAGTTTTCGGGCGAAAAGAGTCCTAGTGCAGGCCAAGGCCGCTTGGCCGAGGCTGCACTTTCTGTATTGGAGGGTAGTTGTCTACCCTCCAATCCACGGAGAGTCAGCGTCGAAGAGAGAACGGAGAGTCGTCGTCCTTTTAAGGACTACCCTCCCCCCCCTACCCTTACCCCTCCGACTACCCACGGATCCATCATGGACCGTACCCCGCCCCCCGCCAAACCCAAAAACCCTCCCCCCGCCCCCGCTCCGCAGAGAACTCGGTTCTCTAAGGAGCGACACCCTGGCTACAACCCTCGGGAAATTGCTTTCCCGCCCGCCCGTACCCGGACCAACCCCTCTTCCACCGCACGCTCCGCGACATCCGCGAGCGCGCCCGCGGTACCTACCGCGCCGGCAGCCGCACCGCGAACAGTGCCCCCTGCAACCCCCGCGCAGGCCGCTACCACTACCAGTGGTCCTGCCGCGAATTTCGCGCCCGCCGCCAACTCGGCGCCCGCCGTGTACCCCGCGCCCGCCGCGTACCCCGCACCTACCGCATTCACTGTACCCGCCCAGTACCCAAATCTGGCCGCGTACCTAGCGGAGGCCGCTAATCCTGTGTGATCCTAAGACTCCTAAGTAAGAATCCTAAGACCTGTGTGACCTGGAGAGAACCACCAACTTAGCGTGGTTCTCCTACTCCATCCCCGCGAAGCGAAACCTTAAAGTCGCCATCCGAGGCCTCCCAGGGGACACGGACCCAGAGGAGATCAAGGAGGAGCTGATCTCCCTGGGCTTCGCAGCTGAGTACGCCCGCCCAATCCGCGCCCGCGGAGACAGGCCTGGCTGCCTCTTCTACGCGGAGGTGCGCAAAGAGGGAGACTTTGCGCGCATCTATAGCGTGGAAGAGCTGCTTTGCATGCCGGGCGTGAAGATTGAGGCCTGGCGGGGCAAGAAGGGCCCCGCTCAATGCCACCGCTGCCAGCAGTTCCGGCACTCGTCGCAGTGCTGCCACAGGAAGCTGGCCTGTGTGCGCTGCGGCGAGGAGCACCTGGCAAAGGACTGCCCACGCCCAAAAGAAGAGCGTGCCACCTGCGCCAACTGCGGAGGCCCCCACCCAGCCAACCACAGCTCATGCCCGGTCTACAAGAGAGAGGAGCGGAATAAGAGGGCCGGCACGGTTGCGCTGACAGCCAGCCGTTGTAAGGATGTAACTCTTATATGATTGAGAGACGTCTTTACTGATTGAATATTAGTTTAATATGATCTTACTTAACCTAAGTACAAGTGGGTGGAAGGTGGGTGGCGTACCCCACTACACCTCCCCCCTTTTATTAAAAAATATTTATTTCTTAAAACTACAATATTTTTTCTAATAAAAAAACAAAATTATAACTAACAATACAATACATGCTATATATACTTTTAATTTCGACACCATTTGTTATTTTTATTTAAACGTCATATCCATTATTATTTATTCTCACATCTAATATTTTCTGTCATTTAGTTTATTATTTTTCTCTCTTTTTGTCTTTCATTTATCATTAATTCTTATAATTTCATTTTTAATTCACCATATGTCATCTTATTTCGCATTAATATTTCTTCTTATCTCTTTCATATTTTTATAATTGTTTTCTTTATTCACATTCATATTGTATTATTCTTATATACTTCATTTATTAGCAAACAGCTCATTATCCTTTTAACTATCATTTAAACACTTTTTTTTTTTTTTTCAAGGTACACTTTTTCATTATTTCTTCTTCATAATACTTCATTTTTCTTCTTTTTTATTATTCATATTTTTATTTTTAATTCACCTTTCTTACTCTTATCAGGCATCTTCTTTTAACATATTATACATGTCCAGCCTCTTCACGAAGTGAATCTCGTTCATCATCATGATCAGAGTAGGATTCCAACTGCCTGTGTGTACCTTTTTATACTTTTTATCTTTTGCACTGACTTATCAGACTCGCTGAACTAATTCATCATGCATGCTCATTCATTTCCCTTTCAATAGTCTTTTCCCTACATTCCAATGAATTTTAATTGTAAAGAATTTGCAACTTCAGTTGGGTGATCAGTCCAACGTCTATTCCAAACTTCACAACCAAAGATTCGCAAACTTAAACTTTTCAAAAACAAACATAACCATACAACTTAATCATTCGTTTTCCTTTTAGTTACTCGGACTCTTTTAAATCTCCATTCATTTCCAATACTTTTAAACCATGCTCAATACTACCTCTTCTACTACTTATCTGAAATCCAAACCAACGCGTCAATCGTCATATCCTGTGATACATAAGTACGTCATGTCCTATTAAAAAAAAAAATCATCAGAACTAAAAAACAATAAAATAAAATAATTATCCAAATTTTTAAACATACAATACATATCTAGTGTCTGAATACATTAAAAAAAAATCAAAAATGCTTCCGGAACAAAATAAAAGAATAACTAATTACAAAGTGTCTTAAACTGTGCAATGTTATTGAAGACATCGCCAGATATGGAACTGAAAACTGCTGATCCTAAGGAATGTGCGCTCGGTACTTGATACTTGTAACGTGACCTGATACATATATGACTAATTCTTTTAATAATGATTTTAAAACGAAATTACTTAACAAATTTAAAAGTAAGTATTTGAAATTATAAAAGTAAAAATTTTTAAAAACAAAATCAATCTAACAATATTACGGTAATAATACATAGTCATAGTCATATAATATACTTAACACATATTTTTGCTGAATTTTTTAAAACAAAAAATAATACAGATTACATAATTATTTATATAACATAATAACACTTAACAGATCCTCAAAAATCGAATTATAAAAAAAAACATAAGTAAATATCAAATTATTCAAAGAAAAGAAAAAAACCTTAAGTATTTAAATCTTATCTATAACTTTAATCATAAATTTTTAAAGAATGCCTTTAAACAAAACTGAATTTAAAACTTTACTTTCCTATAAAAACACAACACAAAAAAAAACTGTAGCCGTAGGAGTCTTGGAAAAAAAAAATGATAACGGCGCTGTACTATTGTCGTTGTTTTTCCGGATAAATTGTTCTTGTATAATATCTATAGAATGATGATAAATTGTTGTAATTTTTGCCGAATTAAACAGTTGAAGATGAAGCTAATGAAGAGGGCACATCATGATAAATTTTTCTTAATTTCTATTTCACTGGTGTCCATTTCACTGTCCATAACTTTTTTTTTTTATCTTTCACTTTCACATTTTACTTTATTTATTTTAACATTTTCCGTACATAAAAAAAAATGCAGGCCGACCGGCGCTGCCTAGTGGTGGCAGGCCGGCTGGCAGGGTCGCCATGTAAGGATGTAACTCTTATATGATTGAGAGACGTCTTTACTGATTGAATATTAGTTTAATATGATCTTACTTAACCTAAGTACAAGTGGGTGGAAGGTGGGTGGCGTACCCCACTACACCGTAGACCCGCCCCTATTCCGCCTCCCACCACGGACGCCGGACAGGAAACCCAAGCAGGACAGGGCCCCGCGATGTCCCCCGCAAATGGCCCCACCACCAGAGCGCAGCCCCAGGAGCAGAGACCCCGAAGGTCAAGGAAGGGGAAGAATAAGAGGACGAGGAAGAGTACGGCCCCAGCGCCAGAAAACCTGCCTTCCTCCTCGGCCCCTCCTCCAGCGCCTCAAGCCCAAGCCCAGACCGCAAGCGCCCCAGCAGCCCCGCGAGCGCGCAGGCCAGTCCCTCCAGCCACCGCCACCGCAACTGGCCCACCAGCCCCAACACAGGACCCACATCCGCGTCCTACCCAGGCCGTCCAGATGCCACAGCACAGCACCAGTAACCCGGGACGGAGACAGGTGGTCGTAGACGAGGCCATCTGGGTGGCCCTCCAGGAGACAATCTCACTGCTGAACCATATCTTCTCGGCCAGCAGTGAGTACAGAGATGACCCAACCACCAAGATGGTCCTCCAGAGTGCGC
Organism: Euspilapteryx auroguttella; assembly: GCA_951802225.1. Classification (NCBI taxonomy): domain Eukaryota; kingdom Metazoa; phylum Arthropoda; class Insecta; order Lepidoptera; family Gracillariidae; genus Euspilapteryx; species Euspilapteryx auroguttella. The sequence continues at coordinate 7,002,026 of OX637644.1, read as the reverse complement.
AAAACATCCTCAGAGCTCTCTCACCGTAAAGAGACTCTCAGGGTGATCATCTGGAACGCGCGAAGTCTACGACCAAAGAGCACCCTACCCGCGCGAACTCCTCGGCCCGATTGACGACATCCGATGCCCAAACTGATAGCCCCAAGCCGACGGCTGACGCTTCAAGGTCTCAGCTGTCGGAGAGTTGATTCAAGAGTCCACCAAGCCCGTGCCCCGGCAAGGGAGAGTTGGTAATCAGCTATCAGACGCCATCGACTCCCTCTCCCTGCGAGGGTCTGAGAGGGAGTCCAACCTAAGGACACTCCCGCATTAACGGGAGGCGAAGATGTCCACGGGCAGTGGCCACCCGGCCAAAATCCCGATTCCCCGCCCCCACAAGGGACGAGGAGAAGACCACTAGCGGGCATTCTGATCGGGGCAAAAGCCGAGCACGGACATCAAGAAGTAAACGCTGTCAGTTTAATAATTTACAGCGAATAAATAAATGTAAAAACTTGTGAAGGTGATTAATTATAGTGATATCTACTCAAGTACATATTTGTATCATTTTAGTCATAAGAACGAAATTAACTAAATCGCCATGGGAACGAGAATCACCGGACTAATTATTTAGTATGAAAAAAACCGATTTTCTTGAGTATGTCAACGTGAAATTTGGTCTTCCAGTGTCTCTGTGAAAGTAGGGGTGTTGGAGAAAGAAATATACTAAATTCCCATGAGAACGTAAAACGGGACTCTTTAGTTAGTATGAAAACAATAAACAAATATTTTTTATATCGACGTAAAAATAGGAAAACGGGTTCTTCAGTCGGTATAAGGGTGCTATAATATCCACTGAGAGGGCGACGCTCGCCGCCGTAATAGGAGGACACCTCTCGCTGACATCCATGGTCGGAGCCATGGTTGGCTGCGAGAAGGCTTGGCGTGCGGCTGCCACCTTCTGCGAAGCTGTCATGCTTGTGAAGGAGGCGGCCGAAAGACAGAGAGAAGCGGCTGACCCAGCCCGGGGAAGGGATCGCGGTCGCCGTCGAATCGTCGAAATTGATAGTGGGTGCGAACCCCACATACCCCACATGCAATAGGCATTTACTCCCGTTACAAAAAAAAAAGTCTGCTATAATAATGGATTTTCCAAAAAAAAACGGGAACGGTATCTAAAAACCGGAATTTTTTCTAAGTTTAAAACTACAATAGCTAGAAAGAAGAAGAACATAGATTCAGAGTTATATTAAGAAAATATTTACCAAAATTCACATGGAAGCGGAACATTCCCAAAAACATAATGCGCCTTTTTTTACTTGCGTAGGTAAATAATTCAACTACCTAGCTAATATCCCACCCAACCAGCTAATAGAAATGTAAGGAATAAAACTTTCAGTGACTGAATGGTGGAGTGTAAACAGGAATTCCTGGAGTTGCCAAAGGGACTGAAATAAACCCAATATTAATATTTTAAATAGGTAGATATTTTAAGGGGGTATAGGTGCGATCAGATGTCCCCAAATTCCTGAGTAGAATATCAACCAGAAATTAACGTTTATAATGAAAAAGCGCGTGCGAAGCTATAGCTAGTCTAAGATAAAAGTATGTAAGGATGTAGCTCTTGTATGATTGATAGACGTGTGATCTGGTTGAATAATGTTTTAATTATCATCTTACTTAACCTAAGTACATTGGTGGGAGGCAGGTGGGTGGCCGTACGTCGTACCCCACTAAACCTCCCCCCTTTTATTAAAAAATATTTATTAATAAATATACAATATTGTTTTTCTTATAAAATACATATACATTTGTTAAAAATTAAAACAATAGTCTTAAAGTCAATTAAATTTATAGTCTCATCCATTTACCTAGTAGTTCTCATATTTCGTCATTTATTTTCATTAACATTTTGCTTTTAATTCATCTCTTTTTCTCGCTTTTATTTATCATTTTTATTCTTTTCATATTTCATTAAGTATATTTATTTTAATTCACATTTATTTTATTCTCATTTAATATTTTCATCTCATCTCTTAAAATCTTCATATTTTTAATAACTTTTTATCTTATAGTAGAGGAGCCCACATGTTACATGATATATACCTTTACATCGGTGGGGGAAGCGGCTATAGATTTTTAAATATGTAAAAAAAACTGTTGCATGGACATCCTCGAGCGCGTCAGATATTGATAGCATCAATGCCCTACGTATTTTTAATAATGTACGTATGTTAACCCATTCAGCGCCACGGGCGCAACGTATGCGTCCGTTAAAAACATATCCCCAGGCGCCGAGGACGCCGGCTGGCGCTCGCACTATTTTCAATTAAAACCATACTAAATAGGTTATTACAATATTATTTTTACTGAAAAAAGATACTCAAGGATTTGATTAAAAGGCTCTAATTCATGCTTTATACTTTTTTCATACATTTATTATATAGAAATAGCCATTGAAGTTCAACTTGAGATAAAGTTAATTCTATTTACTCAAATAATTTTATTTAAATGCAGAATTTAATAAATTTAATAGAACTATACATTGTAATTTTTTGAGATTTTTATGTCGTCATTTAGTATATTTTGGAACAGGGCACATACGTTGCGCCCGATGGCGCTCGAGGAAGTGTATTTTTCGGTTCGCGCGTGCTACTTTGTTCAAGTGCAGAGGAAAATGTGACTTGTAAGCAAGCAGTTAACGCCGCTTTTAGGATTGAAGTGGTAAACTGTTTCGACTTTTTGTAATTATAAAGGTGACCGTAGATTAGAACAAGCGTCATATCACCTATTTTGTATTCAATGAAATAAAGATAAGGCGGTAATTTATCGGTGCTTTTAAGTTCAAACGAAACATTTTTTGTTTAATTTTATTAACTGTGTCGGTTAATTATAAAGAAACATTTCAAAAATATTCCGAAAATCACACAATACATAATCTTTGCAGCTGTGCGTTTCATTGTTTTTAACATTAGATTAGGAAATTTTTTTGAGTGGTCGCCGCTCGCTATTCTTTTGTCTTTCGATCATAAAAGTGCACAGCTTCGGTTCATTGCCTATTGTTTTCAAAAATAAAGAAATGTGTTGACATTTTTTTTTGGTTTTTGCATATAATCCTTCTTAGAAAAAGTGTACACGTAAATATTGGCCCCGAGAGCATACCTACTTATAAAAAAAATGTTGGTTTAGGTAGTAAATGTAACGGCAGGTTAGCCTCGGTCTAATCGTTAGGTACTGCGGCGTATCTCTTCTCTTGTTTGTATTTCTGTGAAATTTGTGACCTGGTTGTAAATCCCGATAATCCGATTTAAATCAAATGACCTGGCTATGGATACAAGCACTACGAACCCTCCTAAGACTGATCTGACAATGAACACTGGCACTACGATTGATATGGGAATTGAAACTGGTACTCTGAACCCTCATTTGATGATTAATCTGGCTATAATAACAGACAAATTAAGTTCTTTGAATCCCTTTTCAGAACATGTGATCAACAGAGATGTTATCGCAATAAACTGTAAGTACTTTCTAGTACATAAGAAACTAGTACCTAGTACTTAAATGGACATCATTTTAAGAGTGTAAACGCCAGAATTTAATTTTTTGTTAATCAGGATCACGTTTCCTGTTTACAACTGTTTGCCATATTAAATCTAGACTATGTGTTCAGTCCATATATGCTAATTGAATCACTAAATCTTAATTCAGAGAATCCTATAAATCCTATTACATACTTCTTGAATTTGGTATGTAAATTGGATTTTGCTATAAACATTTGTACGATGAGTAATGTATAACTATTTGGACGATGAGTTTACTGAAAATGAATTAGCGGGCTTAGTGGTTGCAACTCGTCATTTATCGGAACCTAAATCTGGAATGATTCATCAGACTGTAAATGAATGTAATGAAGATGAAATTTTATAGAAGAATCATAAAATAACGAACAGCAAAATAATATTTTTAATGAAAATGCTGAAGAATTATAAAGATGTTCACCTCGAAACGCCAGAGTGGAGTCATGAGCATCCACGTATCAGATCAAATGTAAACATTTTTACTGAGCGTGTTGGACTCGATACCACATCGACATATTTAAAATCACCGACAGTTTTTTTCTTTACTTTGTTAACTGGAGAGTTTTATTGTTTTTACTTAAAAAACATTAATGCTTGAAACCTGTTTCTTACTTCCACAATATTTCGACAAATTGCACTTTGCTTTGACATAAAAGCCAGGGGATCTATTGCCGTTTAAAATGAAAATTAGAATGTGAATCATCAATACATAGTACCTATAAAATGAACTCGCTTTCCGCGTCTGTCCCTATGTATGCTTAAATCTTTTAAACAATGCAACGGATTTTGATGCAGTTTTTTTTATCGATAGAGTGATTTAAGAGGAAGGTTTATAAGTATAATACATGCACAAAGTAAAAAGATAGGCGGTACGAAGTTCGCCGGGTCGACTAGTTTTAACATAAGATATGTTTACATTGCGGGTATATAGGTGAATCATTTTGTCTACCTACACAAGAGATTCAGCTGTAAACCCGCAATGTATACTTATATCATGTCAAAATGTTCTCATTCTTATTTCATTGTGAAAGGCAATAGCATAACATTTCTCCAAACCGTCCACAAATCTAGATCTTGATGCCCGCGCCATTCTCCTTGTATCTGTATCGTTCACGCGGCCACCATCAAACCTTCATTACTTCTTTAGGCAGTGGTTCGACCTCCAATGATGAACGAGAAACGAGTAGAACTAGAAAGTATTAAACGAGTTGACGATCAGTGGAAGGCGATTGTGTAGTTTGGATAGTTTTTGTCACCGGGCAACGAGCGATTTCTCGCGCCACTCGCCCGTGGTTGCTGCCGTCAGTGCGAGCGAGCATCGCTGAACGAGCCCTTTTTTTTAAAAGCTAGTCGTCGCCGGCGGCAGTGTGAACAGTCAGAGAGCAACTATTAATACATGCATTACTTTCCTTTACACAGAATGTTTATGTATTGTTCGTGTCTTGAGCGAGAAAATCGCTGATAGTTGTCGTTCTCTCGCCTACAGAGTCGGACTCTGCCTTAATTATGCTTCGAAAAATTTCTGGTTTTCACCATTCAGCGTTGACAAATATCGACATAATCTTACCACAATAATCATTGTTTATTCCAGAACTTGGTGGATTTTTTTTAATTTTTTTATTATTATGACAAAATTTTGTGAATCCTAATCATGATATCGGTCCTGACTACCTACTAGACACTTTGACAAATTGCGAGATCTTTAAGTTGCAAAACATTAAACATTAGATATGATATTCGAATCCTCTTTTTCTGATAAAATACACCAAGCCTTTTTAAGTTCTTAAAATAAGAAATAAATTGGCAGCTACATTTAAAAACTTTTACTTTAGTCAGTCAATAAATAAACTAAAGTATAGCATTTGGTTGTTGAATAAGAAATTTTCTGCGTAAACACGTCCATTTTTACTGCCAAAATCGGTAGCTTTTTAGGTGATTTTTACAGCTCGCGCAGCGCCAGGGGACGCCGCACTGTCGGCCTTGCGCGGCGAACGAAATCTTTGTATGGTGGCGTGGCGCGTTGTGTTTTTTGAAATCACGGTGGAGGTGGAAGAGTTAATCTGATCGTTTGCATGATGCGGGTGGTTGTATATAAGGCTTGAAAATAAAAAATAAAAAAAATTAATCGAGCGCGTCAGATTTTCTATGGGAGTGTTAAGTGCACCAAAAAAAAGCTCTCATTCACTAATCTGACGATTTCGATGGGACGCAAACTAGCGGCCATTTTTATAATGTGCAAAAAAAATTCGCCATTTTGAAATACTCAAGCGCATCAGATTAAGATATATAAGGTTTATCTTTATGTTCTAAACGTACTGTCTCATAATCTGACGATTATCTAGAGGGATTCGCTTGATCTGACACAAAAACATTTGAAAAACGGTTCACCTTAAAGGCCATCCCTGCAAATTCCCGTTAATTCCATTCAAAATATAATTTATGTAATATTTTGAGCGCGCTGAGTTCAAAGAAATAATATTTCTATGCATTTGAGCTCTCCCAGCTCGAAAGTCTGATAGAAGTTTCATAGAACACTATTTTGGAATTTTCAAACCGCAATAACTTTTGAATGGATCAACCAATTTTCACGCGGTTGGCGGCATTAGACGCAGTTTTATCATCCTCTTATAAGTAATTTTACAGTTTTAATTGATCGAACCAAACATTTCGGAGTAATCCCGAAAAAACACTTTTTTCGGTTTTCTTTCGTTCATGATATCTCTCAAACGAATCAATCAATTTTGAACGGATAAGCGACGATCGGCGTGGTTTTTCAAGTCAAGCTTAAGGGCGGATTAGTTTTTGAAGTTGATCGATAAAGCCGTTTAAAAGTTATTCCAAAAAAACACTTTCAAAATTTTTTTTTAATTATTGAACTTAATTAATTGAAAAGATCAGGAAATAGCATGCAAATAAATAAGTGAGAGAGTAATATACTGGGTGTTTCTGACAAGGCGGTAATAAATCAAAGGAGGGAATCAGCTCACCATACCTAACAACTTTCCCAAAGCAACATGGGTCGAAATCTCAAAAAAAAAAAACAGCTATTCCATACACAGAACAAGAGAATACAATAGAAATAGCATCATGAGCTTTTAGTACTGAAACCAGTGTGTCCAAACTCACACATATAAACCAAACGCTCACTATGAAATCCAAGCTACCATTGGTGATTAACGACAATGCCGAAAAGATCTACATCACAAAACTTTGAAGTAGACTATGAACCTTTTTTACAAATAAACAAAGATCAAAATCAAATAACAATTATGAAATACTTAAGATAATGATGACATACATATGATAAAAGAATGAAATTAGGTTTTTCCAAAGACATGGTAGAAAGCTATACATCCTCTTTGCTTTAAAATCCTCACGCATTGTTCCTAGTTTTACTATTCGACGCTAGATGGAACTACACCTTTTGTACTACCGCTACTAAACACTAGGTGGCTACGTCGAAAAATGAAAAACTAAGCTAGGGATGTACATATTGCGGGAGAAAGTTTGTCGATGAGAAAAACTTACGAAATACAACTTTCTTTCATATGGCTACAGTTAACAATACTTTTTTTTACGAAAATCTATGTGTATTCTTATCTACGCAAACGGCCTTCTTGGTGATTGGCGATGTATTGGTATTATCATATGAAAAAACCAGTCGCTCATAGAACAAAGTTTATTTTAGTGTACAGTTTACTTTTTATTTATTTCCAATGTCGTTTTGTATTCAACAGTTATGCTTCGCATAAATGGAGATTCAGAAATAAAAATGTGTTTAGTTATAAAATTGTATATACGTACAGTACTGCAAAAGTTATAATGCGCATAGAAATCTTCGTCACTGTTCGACAACGGTCGTATTCCCAAGCGACGGAAGACGATATGTATTTAAGGAGGTTAAGTGCATTTTCTGCATGCGTAATTTAGTAGAATTATGATTTTTGATTCAGGTGTTTCCGTGAAATCGACAATTAGCGAATCTGCATGCGCATTATTAATTTTGGAGTAAGTACTGTACTTTAAATGAAGCTTTATTTTAACTAAAGTGAACAATTTAGGTGGATGGGTACATAGACCAATAAAACAATATGGGTTTTATATTTATATTATTTTATCTTTTTTAATATCGAAGTACTTGCTTATTTATTACTTGCCTTAAACTCTTAACTAATCTTGGTTTTTTTAATACATAATATTTAGCATTTTTTCTTCTCTAGGTATTGTTTATTGAAACTCCTCTTAGCTTAAGAAGCTTTCATGATGGCTCTATCTTCAAGTTTATGCTTAAGTGAATTAGGTTCTGAGCTTGGCCCAAGGTGATCCAGTAACATAAGCTGTAAATAAATGAAAAGAAAAATAAAATATAGCACACTATAAGAGTGACGACTTGTCTTTATACAATATTAGTCGTCCCGGCAAACTTCGTACCGCCTAACCTATTATTAGAACGTGCATGTTTTATACTTATAAAACTTCCTCTTGAATCACTCTATCTATTAAAAAATCCGCATTAAAATCCGCTGTATTTTTAAAGATTTAAACATACCTAAGGACTGATGCGGAAAGCGACTTTATTTTTTACATATTACAACATTATCGATAGATTTTTATCATAGAAAATTATCGATAGATTTTCATCATGTTGAGCAATCTCTAACTGATTTCCATTATACTGTTGTCAAAATGTTCTAGAAAAAGTCATGAGTCTAATACCATAGATAAAGAAGAACGCTATGAAGGTACAGTCACAGTCACAGGCTTCAATGAAAATTCAATTTTACTGCTCCGTAATTAGGGTGTTTTCATTTTCTCACTGTTATTTAGGGATAAAACCCTGGCACTGACCTTGACTAATGGCGTCTTGGATCTGGGTTTCCTGCCGCCGCTGATCTTTGGGGCCACTGCACTTGTTTATCACCTTATAACTTGTGCATTAATCCATAGGTGTGAATGTCCGTGTTGTTTCTGGTACTTCACTCGCGAAAGTAAGGAAAACGCCGTGAATTCAGTAAGAATTGCAATTAGCGTGCGCGTGTACTTGTGTCCGTAGCAAGAGAGGAGAAAAGTGTGTCCGCCATCAGGGCGGAAATGCAATCGTATCAGGCTTCCGGGACATCTCGTCGCATGATTGGTCGGTTGGTTTTCATGTGCCAGTCAGGGTTACAAATAAGAAAAAAAAAATAAAACTAGCATCTCCCAACCAAAAGGCGTTGTCTCAATTTAAACAAATAAAATAAATTTGAACGCATGAAATTGGCTTAGTACTAAACATGCCGCTCACCTTAAAAGTACTCAGTATCTTTTAAAGCAACTTAAAGAAAGGGAAAGTAGAAAATGTAAATTAGAAAATACTCTACCACCTTGTTAGGTATTGAGTATGGAAACTAAATGTAAACTAAAAACTATGAAACTGGAAAGAGTAATATAAGAAACTGTAATAAAGTTATTCTATAGGAAGAGGACAAATCTTCACCAAAGCGCGTTTGAAAAAGGTAGTGCCTCTTTGTAGAGTTACTACGCGCGTAATACCGTCAGGTCCGGGGTGTAGAGCGTGCACACGCGCCAGCTGCCATTGTAAGGGAGGAAGGTTGTTATCACAAACCACAACAATAGTTCCTATGCGAATAGGAGAGCCCTGATCCCTATACCATTTGCTTCGCTGCTGAATCTCGTGTAAATATTCTAAGCTCCAACGCTTCCAGAAATGTTGTGTGGACTGTTGAATTAAGCGCCATCTAAGTAGGCGGCTAGGATTTTCATCCAGCAACGAAACATCGGGCAGGGACGTTAAAGGTTCACCGATTAGAAAATGTGATGGAGTGAGGGGGAGGGGGTCCTCCGCATCCACGCTCATCACGCAAAGCGGACGCGAGTTTAAAATCGCTTCTATCTGGCACAAGAGTGTGTGCATTTCGTCGTACGTAACAATCCGAGTGCCTAACACGCGGTGAAGATGATGTTTGAAGCTTTTAACACCTGCCTCAAAGAGGCCCCCAAAATGACTTGCAAGGGGGGGCTGGAAATGCCAGGTAATACCTTGCTCAAGTACCTTACTGTTAAGTGTCGCTTGAACAAGGTCACTCTTTAAGAAACTGTAAAGTTCGCGTAAATATCTATCACAACCTACGAAGTTACGACCGTTATCCGAATAGATATCGGTACATAAGCCGCGGCGTGATGTGAAACGTCGTAAAGCTGCCAAAAAAGCTTCGGTTGAAAGTTCGGAAACCAACTCCAGATGTACGGCTTTTACGCACATGCAAACAAATACGGAAACGTAACATTTAACAACCTTTGCATTGCGTACCTTGTTGGCGCGAACATAGAATGGTCCCGCAAAATCAACCGAAGTTTTAAGAAAAGCACGCTCGGGCCGCAATCGTACTGCGGGCAAGGGAGCCATGCGCGGCTGCGGGTGCGCGGGCCGCGCTCGAAAACAACGGACGCAGCGATGTACGCGGCGCCTTATCGCATCACGACTGGACAGGATCCAGTATTTTTGAAAAAGGAAATATTGCGTACTCTGAGCACCTGCGTGTAAATTTGACAAATGTGCATCGTCGATAATAAGATCAGTAAGTTTATGTTTTTTTGGTAAAATTAATTGATGTTTTGACTCGAAAGGTAAAAGAGATTTGTGAATTCGACCACCAACTCTGAGAAAATTATTTGAGTCAAGAAATGGGTTTAATCTTATTAATTTATTGGATGGAAGTTTGCCATTTGCCAAGTTAATAATGTCAGAGTGAAAAATACAAAGTTGTGTAATTTGTATTAATTTGTTTAATGCAAAATTATACTCTGAAACAGTAATATAGGAGGGAAATTTACCCTGAAATTTCCTACATTTCTTTAGGAAACGAAACACTAAGGCTGTAACTCTAACGAGGGAACCTAAAGTGGAAAATCGTGAAATGATTTCGACCTCATCAGGAGGCGAAGAAACCGTTAAGTTTGAATGAATAGAAGTACGTTTCTCTTCATCCGTCGGAAGTATTGACCCCAGCTGGGGCCAGAGATTATGGCTCTCGCTTAGCCAACGTGGGCCATGAAACCATATATCGTGTCTTAGAAAAGTAGAAGGCAACATGCCACGTGACGCTGCGTCCGCCGGGTTGTCGGCGGAGGGGACGTGACGCCAGCATGAGGCAGGAACGGTTTGCAAAATCTCCGTAACCCGATTGGAAACAAAAGTTTTCCATTCATGAGGAGATGAGCGTAACCATGAAAGTACGATGGTTGAATCAGACCAAGCATAAACTTCGTGGAGCGAAACGCGATCACTGTAAGTAAGTAGAACCTTTTTTAACAGCCTGGTTAAAAGTAAGGCCGCCATTAACTCGAGTCGCGGTATGGAAATCCTTTTTGTCGGGGCGACGCGTGTTTTAGCAACGAGCAACTCCGATTTTACATTGCCATCATCCAGCTCTATACGTAAAAATATAGAAGCGGCGAAAGCCTTTTCGGACGCGTCTGCAAACCCGTGTAGTTGAATTGAAACATTGTTGTTTGGAAATATGTAACGCGGAAACTCGAGTTGAGATAAGAGCGGAAATTCGCTTTTAAAAGTTAACCAAGACTCAACAATGTCTTGTGGAGGGGATTCGTCCCAACCTACTTGAGCTATCCATAGCAATTGAATTAAATGCTTTGCAAATAAAATCACCGGTGAAAGCAAACCGATAGGGTCGTAAATCCTAGCGATTTCGGAAAGAATAGTGCGTTTAGTGCAAATGTCGTTGCCACATTTGACACTGAAAGAAAAGGTGTCAGTCTGAGGGTTCCACTGTAACCCCAGTACTTTTATAGTGGAGTCGTTCTCCATTTTGGCAAAATCTACCTTATCGGGCCGCTCACCATGCGAAACCTGGGCGGTGCCGAGTAAAGATGGACAGTTGCTATGCCATTTATGGAGTTCGAAGCCAGCGGACTTGCAAATTTGAATAAGTTCTTGTTTTAGTGCTAAAGCGCCGGACTCCGTCTCGTCCCCGGACACTACGTCATCAACAAAAACATTATGTAAAATAATTTGCGAGGCGTTAGGAAAACGTACTGCCTCGTCAACCGCAAGTTGCTGCATAGTGCGCAGCGCAAGGTACGGTGACGAGCTAACACCGAAAGTTACCGTTCGTAAACGGTAATCGCGAATTGGTTCGCTTGGGGATTTACGCCAAACGATTCTTTGAAAATCGCGATCTGTCTCACGAACTAAAATATTGCGATACATTTGTTTAATGTCCGCTGTGAGAGCAATTGAATGTAAACGAAACTGTAGTAAAACGTCAACAATGTCCTTGTGCAACTTAGCGCCTGTTAATAAAACGTCATTGAGCGCTAACCCATTGTTACTCTTACAACCCGCATCGAAAACTACTCGGGTCTTAGTCGTCTCGCTGGACTCCTTGACCACGCAGTGGTGCGGTATGTAGTAGGTGTTTGAGTCATCCTGATTATCCACGGGCTCCATGTGATTGAGGTCAAGGTACTCTTGGAGGCAAGCGTGATAGTCATCCTTAAGTTGCGGATTGCGTTCGAGTTTGTACTCTAACTTTTGAAATCTAGCGAGAGCAATAGCCCGCGACGAGCCGAGTGGCTGTGCTTCAGGCTTGAACGGCAGTGCAACTACGTACCGTCCGGAACTGTCACGCGTGTGTGTGTTTTTGAAGATGTTTTCACAAAGTGACTCCTCAGGAGTGAGTGTCCTTTGTTCTGAAATTGATTCCAGTTCCCAAAAACGTTGGAGGTCAAAATCGTTGTTAACGGAAACATGACACGCCTGTACAGGGAAAGGAATCGGAATAGTAGGAAAATTTAATTTACCTAACAATAAATATCCGAAGATGCTATTCATAGCTATAGGTGAGCCGACAGGACCCGTAATAGTATTATGCAACAGAATTTGTGATAAAGAATCGGCCCCGATAAGCATTTCTACGGGCTGTGGCGTGTGAAACTCGGGGTCGGCAAGAGTAATGTTTTTTATATGCGGCCAGTCAGTATAAGGAAGGGGACACACGGGTATTCTACTCGTTATTAATCTTGGGAGAATTAAAGTATCGATAACCACAACTGGATTATTTTTGTCTCTCGGCGTAATTGTTAATGAAACGGAACCCTTAGGATATACTGGCTTATTTTCCGTAATACCGTAAACTGGTGTAATATTAGCGACGCGTTGTTTAGATAAGTTTAAACGCTGTATGCACGCTTCTGTAATAAAGGAGGCTTGACTGCCGTGATCGACAAGACAGCGGACCGTGTGTCGCGAATTGTTTACCCATACATCCACTAATGCAGTAGCAAGCAGTACAGTACCTGTGTGCTTAAGCGGAGTGGAGTTATCACTGCTGTGCACGGATGACGTCATCACAACCTGTCTGTCAGCTGCGGGAGCTGTCCTATCGTCCTCTTGTGGGAGCGAGATGGCAATCTTAGGTTGTGAGTTGTACTCATCGCAATGCAACAATGTATTATGTTTTTTATTACAGGTTCGGCAAGTGAAGCTTGACCTACATTTGTTTAGATCGTGGCCTACATATAAACAATTACTGCAAATAGATTTGTCTTTTAAAAATGAAATTCTTTCTTTAGGTGACATGTTGAGAAAGGTCAAACATTTGTTTAACGTATGTTGATTAAAGCAAAGCGGGCAAATATAAACCTTGGAAGGGTTCTTATGACCTTTAGGATTTGAGCTGCTCGGGTGGACAGTGTTTATGTTCGTCGCAAAGGAACGAGCTGCAACATTAGGTATTTTATTGTAACTGCGAAATGCATTCGTTGGCTTCGCGGAATGAGTTTCTGTTTTATTCTGAAATTTATTGATTTGACCAGGATTAGAATAAGATATTTCGCAAGCTGAAAGTTCTCTTTCAAGAAATGAAATTAGTGAGTTAATGCTGGGGATATCGGTCTGAGAATTCCATGTTAATTCAAAACGTTTACGCAAAGAGTTAGGTATTTTTCGAAGCAAGATGTTGAGTAAGATAAAACTCCAACTATCAATAGGAAATTTCATGACTTCTAGGGCTTTAATATTTTCGTGGTAAGTATTGAGTAGATGACGTAAACTAGACAAATTACGCTCGGAAACTGCTTCCATATCAAGTATATTCTCGAGATGCGATGACGCGATTTTTCTTTTGTTTTCATAGCGCGTGCAAAGTACTTCTAAAGCTATGTTATAGTTTTCGTCAGTAATCGGAATTGATTTGATTAAATTTAAAGGTTCATCCTTTAATGTAAGTAGCAAATATCTAAACTTTTCCACGTTCGTATAGCCACCATTGTTGTGAACTAATGAACAATAAAGGTCGAAATATGAATTCCAGTCGGTCTGGATACCGGAAAAAACCGGTAAAGGCAAAGTAGGCAATTTTGCATTAGAGTTTTGTGGTTCTCTAAGCAAGTAAGTTGAATTCTCCAGTACACGACTAGCGCGTCTGCACTGCTCGTCTACCCCCTTTAGTCGATTTAAATGTGTAATGATCGCATAGTAGTTATCGTCAAAGTCGTTTCGGATTTTGATTTGTTCCTCTTTGTTAAACAACTGAGACTGCATGAGATATTTTTCAATTCTAGTTTGTAATTTCGAAAACTTTCTTTGATGGGATGTAAGGTCATTCGTTCGAGATCTAAATTTATTGTCGTCTGTGTTAACTAACTGCAATATACGTCGTAAATCATTTAATAAGATTTCTCGTTCGAATAAATCTTGATTATAAGAAAGGTCTGCTTTAGTAAAGCATTCTTGTTCCTGAGTAGGTTCGACCGCCAAGACAAAGTCTTTGTCGGAAGACATTTTGTGACGCGTGGCGTGCAAGAAGATAGGTTAGAAAATGAAATTGAAATTGAAAAGAAATGTACGGAAGTACGAAAATAGCGAAGTAGTTTTGAGACAACACGTACTGGAAGGGAAATACGGCTCGAAAGGGCCAAAAAATGTTATTTAGGGATAAAACCCTGGCACTGACCTTGACTAATGGCGTCTTGGATCTGGGTTTCCTGCCGCCGCTGATCTTTGGGGCCACTGCACTTGTTTATCACCTTATAACTTGTGCATTAATCCATAGGTGTGAATGTCCGTGTTGTTTCTGGTACTTCACTCGCGAAAGTAAGGAAAACGCCGTGAATTCAGTAAGAATTGCAATTAGCGTGCGCGTGTACTTGTGTCCGTAGCAAGAGAGGAGAAAAGTGTGTCCGCCATCAGGGCGGAAATGCAATCGTATCAGGCTTCCGGGACATCTCGTCGCATGATTGGTCGGTTGGTTTTCATGTGCCAGTCAGGGTTACAAATAAGAAAAAAAAAATAAAACTAGCATCTCCCAACCAAAAGGCGTTGTCTCAATTTAAACAAATAAAATAAATTTGAACGCATGAAATTGGCTTAGTACTAAACACTCACTTATGGTTTTGTTTTCTTGTTCATGTATAATTTCAAATTTATTTAAAAATACAGTGAAATATTACTTACCGATGTAATGATACTGCATGATTAGTACTTTTAAGTCCCCAACTTTAATTTTTGCATTCCAACACAGCACAATATGGCATTTTAGTGGGTTTTTTTTTCACATTTTTCCTGGTGGTTTGTTTACAAGAAGCATAAAGCAACTGAGCTTATCAAATCTGTCAAAAACTACGCATATGCACTGCAGAGCTAATAATAGGCACGCGGGCTCCGCCTACTCGCGATTTCTATTTAGAGAGAGAGAGCATCTTCCTTGTTCTGTGATTCCATACATTGGTTCGATCAGCTGACGGAGTCAATGTATGGAACAGTTGATTTTTGTTTTGAGATTTCGACCCATGTTGCTTTGGGAAAGTTGTTAGGTATGGTGAGCTGAATGCCCCCTTTGATTTATTACCGCTTTGTCAGAAACACCCTGTATAGAGAAACAGTGAGAGAGGAATAGAAACGCGGAGAAGGAAATGTAGGCATCACGCAGCTGCACGCATTTAACTTCATCAACGAATTTTTGTTACTTCGGCTTGCGGAAATCGTCAGATTATATATTTTTCATTATTCTTGAATTATTTCCTTCAAAATAAAAAAAAAATTAGCTACGCTCGAGAATGTCGAGATGACGTTTTTTTTTTACAACTTTGTTGCCCTGCCCTTTCTTTACGTAACTCTCAAATTGTCAGATTAGTGGAATATACACTTTTTAGGATGTAATTAACTCACCCTATCTTTATCTGACGCGCTCGAGAATTTCTGATGGTCAATTTTTTTTTACTAATCTGATCCTCTATTCTTCGCGGGCGGCCTTATTTAAGGGCCTCATGTTTTGTGGAGGTACTTAACCGGGTACAAGGTATCCTCCTGTATATTAATCTGCCGCGCTTTAGTAAGTCCCGAAATCCCCTCTTGGGCTCCCCTACCATTAGTCACATTCATATTTATTTATTTTTTATTCTCATATACTTACTGACTTTTTATTTTTAGAAATGTTTTTAACAGATGTGTGTGCTATTTTAGACTATACATTGTACGGAATGTTTATTAGAATATATCTTTATAGTAGATACTTACTTGATATGATATTGTATTACTATTAAAGTCATACAAATATTCATTTCATGTTGAGTTTGCAGTTTCTTTCAATGTTTGTAAAAGTATTGTACTACCTGGCCTTGGGTTGTTTTTTAAACTTAATATCAGCGATTTCTGCAACAAAAAAAAAATTAATAATACTAGTTGCATCATATCACTCCAAGTCGCATTCTGTGTGTATGTAAGCTTAGATCTTTAAAAGTACGCAACGGATTTTGATGCGGTTTTTTAATAAATAGAGTGATACAAGAGGACGGTTCATGTGATAATACATGCACAACAAAGTATAGTGTTAGACGGTTCGAAGTTCGCCTGATCGACTAGTCTATACCAATATTATAAAGAGGAAAGATTTGTTTGTTTGTAACGAATAGGCTCCGGAAATACTAAACCGATTTAAAAAATTCTTTCACTGGTAGGAAACTACACTATCCCCGAGTGACATAGGCTATATAAGATTTTCAAAAAATTTAGGGATCCTTACTTATACTCAAATAATGTAACCCAGGGTGCAATATTTTTTCCATTGTTTACATATTTTGACAGGTGGTTTGTTGTTTGTTTTTTTATTGGCCCATTCTGGGCAGTCAAAAGAACATAGTCTATAGAGCCAAGTCTTTAGAAGTATCTATATTCTATGGCGTAACGAAGTTAGCCAGGATAGCTCGTAAGTATGTAATAATTCTAATACAGAGAAACTGTTCTACAGCAAAAGTACTTTTGTTTATTATGTGCATAGCTTGCATATCACTAATTATTTAAAAAAAAAACCAATAGATTCGTATTAAGGCGGTAACTCACGGTATGGCGCGAAATTCAATTTTTTTCACGTTTTTTAATTATTTTGGCGAAAGTAGATAAGTATATAAAAAGTTTCCCACTGGCTATAGGTTTCAATAAACAGCTGATATTTCAGCAAATAATATTGAACAAATTATATATTTATTACTATTCGATAGAACAAATTAGAAGCTACATTTTAATATTAAAAATATTTGCAAAATACATATGTTCCCGCTGGATATAGGACCTACCTAATTTCCTTTTTGCCAATAGTAGGGGAGCCCACGATGCTAAATGAGGATTTACTCGAGCGTCGTAGAGACCTATTGGGTTGCAAAGCTTAGATGATAAGAAGAAAAAAATGTTATATGATTACCTTTACATCGGTGGGGGAAGCGGCTATAGATTTTTAAATATGTAAAAAAAAACTGTTGCCTGGACATCCTCGAGCGCGTCAGATATTGATAGCATCAATGCCCTTCGTATTTTTAATAATGAACGTATGTTAATCTGATCGTTTGCATGATGCAGGTGGTTTTATGTAAGGGTTGAAAATGAAAAAAAAAAATAATCGAGCGCGTCAGATTTTCTAAGGGAGTGTTAAGTGCACAAAAAAAAAGCTCTCATTCACTAATCTGACGATTTCGATGGGACGCAAACTCGAGGCCATTTTCATAATGTGCAAAAAAAATTCGCCATTTTGAAATACTCAAGCGCGTCTGATTAAGATATATATGGTTTATCTTTATGTTCTAAACGTACTGTCTCATAATCTGACGATTATCTAGAGGGATTCGCCTGATCTGACAAAAAAAAATTAGAAAAACGGTTCACCTTAAACACCCTCCCTGCTTCTTCCCGCTAATTCCATTACTGGGCGCTTAAAATTGTACTTATGACATTTTTGAGCTCAAAATATAATCTATGTGATATTTGGAGCTCGCTGAGTTCAAAGAAATAATATTTCTATGCATTTAAGCTCTTCCAGCTCGAAAGTCTGATAGAAGTTTCATAGAACACTATTTTTGGAATTTTCAAACCGCAATAACTTTTGAATGGATAAACCAATTTTCACGCGCGTTTTATCATCCTCATAAGTAATTTTGCAATTTTAATTGATCCAAACATTTCGTAGAAATCCCGAAAAATCACTTTTTTCGGTTTTCTTTCGTTAATGATATCTCTCGAACGAATCAATCGATTTTAAACGGATTAGCCACAATCGGCGTGGTTTTTCAAGCGTAAGGACGGATTAGTTTTTGAAGTTGATCGATAAAGCAGTTTAAAAGTTATTCCAAAAAAACACTTTCAAAAATTTTTTTTTTTTCAATTATTGAACTTAATTAATTGGAAAGCTCAGGAAATAGCATGCAAATAAATAAGTGAGAGAGTAATATATAGAGAAAGAGTGAGACAGGAATAGAAACGCGGAGAAGGAAATGTATAGGCATCACGCAGCTGCACGCATTTAACTTCATCGACGTTATTTTGTTATTTCGGCTTGCGGAAATCGTCAATTATATATTTTTTATTATTCTTGAATTATTTCCTTCAAAATAAAAAAAAATTAGCTACGCTCGAGAATGTCGAGATAACGTTTTTTTTACAACTTTGTTTCCCTCCCCTTTCTTTACGTCACTCTCAAATTGTCAGATTAGTGGAATATACACTTTTAGGATGTAATTAACTCACCCTACCTTAATCTGACGCGCTCGAGAATTTCTGATGGTCAATTTTTTTTTACTAATTAATCTGATCTAGCCGCGGGCGCCGGCGTTAGAATGTCGCCCTCCCCTCTCCTCCCGTGGGAGCCGTAGGACCCGGCTGAGGGACAGCACCAGAAGACGGGCAGCAGCGTCTTCTGGGTTATACAACACCATACTGCGCTCGCCAACCCGCCTGCCAAGCGTGGCGAGTATGGCAACCCCCCCCCTCATGAATAGTCAGCATGTACACAGGCCCCTAATCCCCGGCAGCCCCGCTATTCCTGACCACGGTAGCGGTCACGGTAACGGCGGGGCAAGGGGTGCTAAGAATCCCCGGACGGTCGGCTACCACCCCTTTAAACGACAACTGGCCCTGGCAACACACAACGTCCGCACTTTGAGGACTGACGATATGATTGTTGCGCTGGAAGAGGAAATGAGCAGGTTACGGTGGGATATTCTAGGGCTATCAGAAGTCCGTAGACAGGGACAGGACACGATAACCCTGAAATCGGGTAACCTGCTCTTCCACCGGGAGGGCGACCAACTGTCCCAAGGTGGTGTCGGGTTTCTCGTCCACAGGTCCCTCGTTAGCAACATTATTACCATCGACAGTGTGTCGAGCAGGGTCGCATACCTAACACTCAGAATATCTAAAAGATATTTGCTGAAGGTCGTTCAGGTCTATGCACCGACCTCGACACACTCAGATGACGAAGTAGAGTCTATGTATGAGGACATTAGTCGGGCCATACATACGCATAAAACTCACTTCAATGTTGTTATGGGGGACTTCAATGCGAAACTAGGCAAGAGAAGCGAGCATGAGTTGAGAGTGGGGAACTTCGGTTATGGGCAACGGAACCCTAGAGGTCAGAGGCTGGCCGATTTCATGGAGAAAGAAGGACTCTTCATGATGAATTCTTTCTTCCAGAAGCCGCCTCATAGGAAATGGACCTGGATGAGCCCTGGTGGTTCTAGGAACGAGATAGACTTCATCTTGACCGACAAGAGACGTATATTCAATGATGTCTCCGTGATTCATAGGGTAAAAACCGGCAGTGATCACCGAATAGTGAGAGGCACATTGAATGTGAACGTTAAACTTGAACGGTACCGCCTGATGAAGTCTACGCTCCGTCCTACCCTCGCTCAGATCGAAAACCCCGAGAGCTTTCAACTCGAGCTCTCTAATCGCTTTGATTGTCTAGACGACGCATCAGTGGACGAGATCAATAACAGGTTCGTAAAAACTGTCCATACGGTCGGATCTAAATTCTTTAGGACTCGCCGTACCGCTAGAACTCAGAAACTCTCTGAAGACACCCTCAAACTTATGGCTGAACGACGCTTGCTTAGACTGCAGTCTCCCGATGATGCTGCGTCATATAGGCGGCTCAATAGACAGATCTCGAAGGCCTTGCGACACGATATCCGTGTCTTTAATACTGCGCGTATTAAGGATACGATAGAGCGAAATAAAGGCTCCAAAGTGTTCGCAAGAGATATGTCTGTTGGGCAAAGCCAAATGACTAAGCTGAAGAGGGATGACGGCAGTATAGCGTCGACGAAAGCGGAAATTTTGAGGGAAATCGAGAAGTTCTACGGACAGCTATACGATTCGGCCTGTTACTAGTGCGGCCAACGACCCTAGAGCCAAACTAACCCGACACTATACCGAAGATATCCCGGACATCAGCCTGTACGAGATAAGGATGGCCCTGAAACTGCTTAAAAACAACAAGGCACCGGGTGAGGATGGAATCACGTCAGAGCTTCTGAAAGCGGGTGGAACACCGGTACTCAAAGTCCTTTAGAGGCTCTTTAATTCTGTCCTACTCGAAGGGACCACGCCTGAAGCATGGAACAGAAGTGAGGTGGTGCTTTTCTTTAAGAAGGGCGATAAAACCCTTTTGAAGAATTATAGGCCCATCTCGCTTTTGAGCCATGTTAATAAGCTGTTTTCCAGGATCATCGCCAATCGTCTCGAACGAAGGTTTGATGACTTCCAGCCTCCCGAACAAGCCGGCTTCCGAAAAGGCTTTAGTACCATAGACCACATACATACGCTGCGGCAAGTTATACAGAAGACCGAAGAGTATAACTTGCCGCTATGTCTAGCGTTTGTGGACTATGAGAAGGCCTTTGATTCGGTCGAATCATGGGCGGTGCTAGAGTCTCTCCAACGATGCCGGATTGACTATCGGTACATCGAAGTGCTAAAGTGTTTGTATAGCAACGCCACCATGTCTGTCCGAGTACAGGAACAGAATTCGAAGGCTATTCCCTTGAACAGAGGCGTGAGACAGGGAGATGTTATATCTCCGAAACTGTTCACCACCACTCTAGAAGACGCCTTCAAACTTCTAGAATGGAAAGGGCAGGGCATCAATATTAACGGCGAATACATCACTCACCTTCGATTTGCCGACGACATCGTAGTCATGGCAAGGTCGATGGAGGAACTCAGCACGATGCTCGAAGGCCTCAACCGAGTCTCCCAACAGGTGGGCCTTAAAATGAACATGGACAAGACGAATAATGTCCATGTTCTGCCTACCCCAGTTATGGTTGGGAACTCGGTTCTCGAAGTTGTCGACGAGTACGTATACCTAGGACAAACCATCCAGTTAGGTAGGTCCAACTTCGAGAAGGAGGTCAATCGCCGAATCCAGCTCGATGGGCGACGTTCGGGAAACTACGCAACGTCTTCTCGTCCAATATTCCTCAGTGCCTGAAGACGAAGGTATTTAACCAATGTGTGCTGCCAGTGATGACATACGGTTCTGAAACGTGGTGCTTCACTATAGGGCTTATGAACAGGCTCCGAGTAGCTCAACGAGCCATGGAGCGGGCTATGCTCGGGATTTCTCTGCGGGATCGAATCAGAAATGAGGACATACGTAGAGAAACCAGGGTCACCGACATAGCCAAGCGGATAAGCTCGTTGAAGTGGCAATGGGCAGGTCATATAGCCCGCAGAACAGATGGCCGCTGGGGCCGAAAAGTTCTCGAGTGGAGACCACGGATCGGCAAGCGCAGCGTAGGACGTCCACCGACCAGATGGACGGATGATCTGCGCAAGGCTGCGGGTCCACGCTGGATGCAGGCCACCTGCGATCGGTACAGATGGAGAGCCTTGAGGGAGGCCTATGTCCAGCAGTGGACGTCCTACGGCTGAAATGATGATGATGATGATGAATTAATCTGATCCTGTATCCTTCGCGGGCGGCCTTATATATGGACCACATGTTTTGTGGAGGTACTTAACCGGGTACAAGGTATCCTCCTGTATATTAATCTGCCTCACTTTAGTAAATCCCGAAATCCCCTCTTCGGCTCCAATACTACAATGGTTGTTAAAAATCTAGCACATCTACAACAGCCAATGGATCGGTCAGCTCCAGCACAGCAATATCAAGAGTCTATGCCATAGACAATCCTATAGCACAGCATAATAGATACGTTCTACGTACAGTATGGGCACTCCCTGCCAGAGAGAAGGTAATTCACTACTCCCTGCCTTCCTCAGCTAGTGCGGCCCAGCCGCGCTCGGCGCTCGGTTACCTCTCAGTTATAGCACGTCTTATCTCACCCACACAAGCATGATACGCGTGCACGTACACGAGTTTCGGCTGTGCGCGTTGCAACTCGTTTTTTAACCGACTTCAAAAAAGGTTTGACCTGTATGTATGTTTGTCAGCGATAATCTCGCGTTTGGCTGTACCGAATTTGATGCGGTTTTCAGATAAGTATTTGTTACATTCAGGAGAAGGTTTAGTACCTATTTTAACCGACTTAGAAAACAAGGAAGTGATGTATTTGTCAGTTTTTTGAAGGCGGGTTCCTTTTTTTTGCAAAAAAATATTGAAGTGTCCGAGGTGTGCCTATAGAGAGTATCAAGCGAAGTACTAACAGCAAATTTGGAATGTTCGTCTCCGAGAGTCTCGGCGCGCGGCCACAGGGCGGCGGCGAGCGCGCGCACGCTAGCACGGCGCAGGTCGCCGCGCGTCGCCGCGCGCCAGAACAGCTGCAGGCGCAGCCCGTGCTGCTGGCTGCTCTCGCGCGCCGAGCCGAGCCGGCTAATTACCGCGACCAGCTCCTGGCACATGTTGGAGGCGTGCCTGTCCATTGCTTCCAAAAATTCAGGATCCGAGACATAAAGGACGTCGTTTGACAATACTGAAACAAACCCATGACAATGTTTAACATCGTTCATACCACATGCATATACTATTACTATTAACTAATCTTGTGACAAGGAAATGGTCTATAATACATTATTATTATCCGATACAAACCTGAATCAATATGGTAGGAATATTCCTCCTGCGTCAAATTGCACAGCAGGTCGAGGGTATTCAGGAGTGTGTTGTAGTACAGAGGATCCGTCTTCCGCCAATGGATCCTCTCCATTATTTTGATGAAGCCGCTGAGAATTAACGCTTTGTGGTTGGTCTCCATATTGTCCTGCAAGAAAACACCCTTTTTTGCATCACATAAAGTTCGTAAAAACTGCTATATAACAACAATAACAACGCATAGGAAAGGGCGTGAATGATTTTATCGATTTAGGTAGAACGTGTTAAAGGCAAAATTAGCCGAGCGCGCTCGAGTCAATGAGAGAGGAAGAGTCAAGAACAGAGGCGGTGTGTCGTCGTACGTAGTAAAAGCATAAGTAGTTCTCAAATATTGTTTTATCAATATATAAATTGTATTGTTCGTGGTATGTGCTTTTGCTATCAAGAAACCACACAGAGCTAATAGTAGTAACTAGAAATACGGAGACTTCTGCAGGTGATCGTCGTATGACACTTACTGGCATGACAAGCAGCGTCGACAGGAAGTCGCTCAGAAGGCCCGCCACTCGCGCGCTGGTGGGCTTCTTCTGCCCGTCCTCCACGATGAACTCTGGAATGTCGGGTATCAGCCCTACTAGCGCTTTAAAATTAGCTTCAGCTGTAAAAAAAACACGAACTTTTGCTATAAAAATACGGCAAAAATACGTTTTTTTTGGGCGGAACTACCGTGGAGTCTCTTTATCGTCAAGGCTATCCATTGTAATAAAATAATAAATTTAAGTTATTTTTAGTACTTATAATACCTATGTTAAGTTGATTGATTGCAATAAAATATCTATGTCTTAGTTGTGTTCTATGTACGTAATCAGAGCACTTATACTACTAACAGAGGTGAAAGAAAATCTACTCCTTTAAATCTGTCAGGGATACTGCGGTTTGTTTAGTAAAATCAACTTCACACTACATACTACTAATTATTAATCACTCGAGAAAACGCTGACTTATTGCAGCTTAGTGTGAATGTGGTCTGTGTAACCGTCTAACCACACCTCGGACACTCGCGCTAAAATGTATGAAATAAACTAGTTGCTTCGCAGAGAAAGCTCGTATACGCGCACGCGTGAAATCCTTGTGCGAGTGAGATAAGCAGGCTATTTATATCGAGTGGTAACTGAAAGGTAACCGAGCGCGGGTGGGCCGCACTAGCCCATACTGTACGTAGTAGTGTTTATTATGCTGCGGTGTAACTGACCTTGTCCAATGCAGTTGTTGAGCAGCGCCGCCTGCCCCGAGAGCAGGTAGAGCTGAGCGCGGGCGAGCGCACAGCGCAGCGACGGCACCGTGATGAAGCAGTAGGCGGCGCACGCGCGCTGCAGCTGCGGGTCGTGCGCCGCGCGCGCCGACAGCGCGTTCACCGACTGCTCGCGCACAAACGACATCCTTACTTACTATCATCAGGCCTGGATAACTCGGCTCGCACGATACAAAACAGGAAAAGCGACAGACCCGAGGGCAGGGATTTACAATAGGCTCAGTGGCGATGTCACCGCCAGGCCAGTGCCTGGCAGTTTAGACGTCGTCGCTCTAGCGTAGTGACACTGGTCATGCTTTGCAGGAATGGGCTTTAGTTAAGGCTATTATGACAGAGCATCTTCCTTGTTCTGTGATTATGACTTTAGGTTATATCAGAAGCGAGCTAAATTGTATTTTTATTTAAGCGACTCCCGGGGAAGTGCCTTCTGTACATTTGTAATATGCAAAATTTCATACTTATTAGCAACGAGCTTTCCCGGCTTACTTCGTTACGCCATAGATTATAAGGTACTACAAAAGACTTGGCTCTATAGACTATGTTATTTTGACTGTCCAGAATGGCCGAATAAAAAACAAACAACAACAACAAACCACCTGTCAAAATATGTAAACAACGGAAAAAATATTGCACCTTGGGTTACATTATTTGAGTTTAGGTAAGGATCCCTAATTTTTTTGAAAATCTAATATAGCCTATGACACTCGGGGTTAATGTAGCTTGCTACCAGTGAAAGAATTTTTCAAATCGGTTCAGTTTTTCCGGAGCCTATTCGTTACAAACAAACAAACAAATCTTTCCTCTTTATAATATTGGTATAGATAACACTAGAACGAGTGATTATAGACCAATCGCGGTTCTTCCAGCCTTAAGTAAAATATTTGAAAAACTTATTCTTGCACAATTAGCGTCTCACTTCTCAGTCAATAACTTCCTACACAAAAATCAATTTGGTTTTAGGAAAGGGCGGTCTACCTTAGACGCAGGTCACAAACTCATCAGCGATGTCTATGGAGCCTGGGAGGATTCTCACGATGCTATTGGGGTTTTCTGTGACCTCTCGAAGGCTTTTGACTGCGTTGATCATGAGACTTTACTACTTAAATTACAGCACTATGGCTTAATTGATAAATCACTTGATCTACTTGCCTCTTATCTTACTGATCGCGACCAACGAGTGGACGTGGGTGGTGCGGTGTCTGCAGGTTGTCCTATCAAGATTGGTGTACCTCAGGGATCGATATTGGGGCCTTTCCTGTTCCTAGTCTACATAAATGATCTCCCTTACATGTTAGATAAACTTACTGATGTTGTCCTCTTTGCGAACGACACCGCTTTAACATTTAAAGTTAAACGAGGTGACTCCCTCAACTTAGATATAAACAAAACATTAGTGGAGATTTCTCAATGGTTTACTTCTAATAATTTACTTTTGAACGCAAAGAAAACTAATTGCATTAAGTTTTCCTTGCCAAATGTGACTGCTTATGATACAGACATACATTTAGACAATAACAAGCTTAATCTGGTAAATCAAATTGTATTCCTTGGTATCACTCTAGATTCGAAACTTCAGTGGGGCCCCCATATCTCAAATCTTGCGGCAAGGATCAGTTCGGCTACGTACGCAATCTGGAAAATCAGAAAATTAACTGATGTTTCTACCGCGAGAATTGTGTATTTCAGTTACTTTCATAGCTTAATGACCTATGGCTTGCTTCTATGGGGAAGAGCTGCAGATATTAACGTCATTTTTATACTACAAAAACGCGCAATTAGAAACATTTATCAGCTTAAAGCTCGCGAGTCCCTCAGACAAAAATTCAAAGAAATTGATATTTTGACGCTTCCGTCCCAGTACGTCTTTGAAATTATTATGTATACTCGTAAAAACTTACATATGTTTGATAAAAAATGTGATAAAATTAAAGACCTTAGAACGCGTAGCAAAAACAAACTAAGTATTCCACAGAACAGACTAAAACGGACAAACAAATGCTTTATAGGAAACGAAGTAAGATTTTATAACAAGATCCCAGAAGAGATTTTGATCCTGAATGATAATGAGTTTAAAACTCGTATCAAAAAATGTTTGATTAAGAAAGCTTATTACAATGTTGATGATTATGAAAACGACAAAGACGCATGGAAGTGGTCTAGCTCTGCACGATATTTTCATTATTTCATGTATGTACTTTAAATCTTATTAATTTATATTCTTTGTATTGTAAATTGAATTGTAATGTCACATATATAAGAACAAAAAAAAAAGAGAGAAATTGTAAAGTAGAGTTTGTTACCCCTTTCTTCTCTACGCTGTAAAATCATTGCGAAAGGGAGTAGAATCATTTGACAGAGGAGGGCTCGTTTGGGGGCGTCTCCAGGCGACCATTGTCGTAAGGCAAGGCAAACACTTACCACACTTAGTTTGCAAATAAATGATCTTGTATCTTGTATCTTGTAACATTGTTTGCCTGAGCCAATTAGTGGGCACCCTGAACTACCTCGCCTCTATCAGTATAGGATACTACGAAATAAGGTATCAATATTAATTAGATTAGTCTAATTGACTTTCAATAAGCGATATCTTGTATCCTGTATTGAATAAATCATTTTTTACTTTTTTACTTTACTTAGTTATAATAACAAAATGCAAAATAAAAAAAAAACCCCGAACGAGTCAGATCATCTAAACTAACCTCAACTAAATTAGAACTAAAGCTGATCATCTTCAAAATGTCATGGTTAGTTTACCATACATACTTTCAATATCTTTAAAGTAACATGGTACCAAATTTCAAATCGATCGGACATAAGAAAGCTAGCTAGATCCCGTCACCACCTAGAAGAGCTGGCTAAGAACACTTGGGCTGAAATTATCTATGATAAAAAAAAAAACTCAACGAAGTTCATCCGTTTGGGCTCTACGATGCCACAGTAAAATTAAATACACATACACACGTTAAAATTGTGTCACTAGAGAGCAAAGTTATATTTTTACGGCGAGGGCGCTTTTTTGAAGCAAACGAGGGATTCTAGAGTAGAATCCCGAACTAAGCGAGGGATTCAAAGTACGTCGCCCGCCGAGCCAAAAATATATTTGCTTCCGTGTGTTACACTCTACTTTTCATCACCATCTATGAGAAAATTACATATTGTTATTAGTTAAAAATTTAAAATAAAATGAGGAATAACAACTAAATTGAAATTAAATGGTATCTAATAAGAAAACTTTGAACAAAACAAAGAATTTCCGAAAATCCGTGATTTTTTTCTAAAACTAGTTAGTTCCAGGTTCCTTCCAGTAGACTAGTTTGCGCGTTTTTCATTCAGACCAGGACCTGGACGGCCAGCACGGACGGCCAGCCAGGACGCTCTGCGGGGCCGGCCGTCGACCAGCCAGTTCCAAATTAAAAAGTGTATGGAAATCCTTTTATGGCGAGCTAGCGGGGATTAAAAATTACTTTAGGCCCCGCTAAGAGTCTCCTATAGAAAACAATAACTTTAGGCGCATAAAAGGGGACTAAAGTAGTCTTTTTCGAATAGGTGTGATGAAAAATAATATCTGTACATGAACGAGCTGCAGCAGCACGGCGTCCATGTCGCGGAAGGCGGCGCGGCAGTCGACGTAGAAGGCGAGCAGCGCGCGCGCGGGCAGCGCCGCCGCCGCCGCCAGCCGCGCCGCCGGCTCGGCGCGGAGCCGCAGACAGTCCTCCAGCGTCGTCGCGCTGAGAACCAACTTATTATAAGCTTATCGCGATAGTTTACTATTACAACAAGTTATAATTTAATAACTTGATTGATGATTGATATTTATTATTAAGTATAAGTAAGTATATTTATTTGGTTCTGTCAAACCACAGTTAACAAAATCAATTTGCAAACATTGTTTACGCGGACAGTCAGCGGACAGTTTTTAGCTTTAATTTTGTACCGTCTAACTGTGTAGTTATAGTAGTAGTAGTATAGGTATTTGATAAATCGATGAATTTTAAGTAAACACGAGTATGAATGCGTACAGTACAGTGGCGGACTAGGACGGCGTAACACTTATGTCTATATTCTCATGCGCCCTAGACTGTAAGTAATACCAAAGAAGAGTTATTTAGCATGATACAGAAATACCGCAAAATGTTGCGCCGTCCTAGTCCGGTGTAATAAGAAGACGCTCGACGCGATACTAGAGCCAATTCTAAACCATGGCCGAAATCAAATGTGAGCCAACGATGTCCTACAAAATCTTGCTTAGAATTTTGTAAGGCACTGTTGTGTATCTTACAGGTCCAAGATCAAGAGATATTTATACCGTTTAGAGCTACAAGTAACCACTTTAACACATGTGAAGGTAAGATGCCACTCTTTTGAGATATAATGACAATGACAGTAAGTTACTTGATAGAATCATGGAGAAAGCAGCAGAGTCGCATCAGGGCGGCGAGCACGGCGGCGTCCGTGAGCGGCGCGCGGCCGCGGCGCGAGAAGAACGCCGCCAGCACGGCGTGCGCCAGCCGCGCGCGGCCCGGGCCTGCCTGCGCGAGCTCCACCAGCGGCATGAATGCGTCCTGCAAACGGTTAGGTACTGTTGACTCGTCTGACCCCAGGACTCCAGGATACAGTGAGTTGTAATTACTACGTATAGAAACGCTCGCTCTAACAAAAATCGTGTCCGTCTTTTCTCCCTCCCTCTTTCTCTCGCGTCTCATAGATTATGATAGTGCAGAAGTGCACAGCTCAAACACAGCTATTAAACCTACGAAACTTAATTTGATTTGTTGCATTATTATGACTTAGTAATATAAATTATACTTAAATTGAAGAATTGACAGAAAATTAATTATTTTGTACTTAATTAAAATAAAATTTATTCAAAAATTAAATTGCTCAAAAATAAATTATTTAAGTAAAATGAAAATCCATAATTTTTTTTTAGCATTACTTTTTATTAATTAAAAATAAAACATTTAGTTAGATTCTGACGCTCAGATAAAAGTCACAGCCAACAATAAATACCTACGTGTCCTATCTGTACGATTTACTCTTTGTTTTTGCTTACAAAATGGCGGAACCGTTGAATACACTAGAAAATAATGTAAAAAACTAGTTTTCATTGATGTTTTGGATAATTACCGATGATAAGTCACACCAGTGTCTGTTTTTACTCCAGTGGAGTGATTTGTGCATCCTTTCATTATGCAAGACGGCATTTTCTCATTTTTTGTTTTTAGACGCGAAGGCGAGTGAACACCTCGAGCGTTGGCGAGCAAATAAACGCGTTGGAGCTAATCAGCTCCAACGCACTGCTCAAGACCAAGTTCGGGTTGTCTTTTCCATACGCTAGTAATGTTCAATGCTTGTAGCGCCTTCTATCGGTTTATAAATAGGTACCGGGATAGGATAAAAACTTTTTATAAAAAAATTAAACCGCCGAAAAAACTGAAAAGCATTAAATAATAGGGAAACATTTTCTATTAGGCCTTAATTTACTCACTTCTTAAAGTAATTTTGGATTACCAAGAAATTTTAAGTCGGCGCCACACCACACAAGCAAATTAATTATCTATGTAAAGCGCGATGCGCAGCGGCATACGTTTTTCGGTTATTTCTTTGAATTTCAGGAAATTTAGTGATCTTTATTCGTTGATTCTGTGGCACCGACTCAAAATTTCTTGGTAATCCAAAATTACTTTAAGAAGTGAGTAAATTAAGGCCTAATAGAAAATGTTTCCCTATTATTTAATGCTTTTCAGTTTTTTCGGCGGTTTAATTTTTTTATAAAAAGTTTTTATTTTTTGCTTTTCAGTTTTTTTTGGGCTAATTTTTTGACCCCAGCTAATCATACTTCACCGGGTGGTCGCACCCCACAAGGTGGCCACACAACCTGGTGAAGGTTGAGGGACTAACAGGATGAGGTTCGATCACGACCGGTCGGTGAGGCGATTTGTGAGGGAGGCCTATGTCCCGCAGTGGACGTCTTTTGGCTGATTTTATTTCATTTCCAAAGATATTGTATGTAAGTAGGTATCAAAAGTTATAATGTAACACGGAAATGCAACCTGTGAGTGGATAAATCGACCCGCCGACCAAAAAGTCACCCCTATTTTCCCACCCTTAGGGTGGGAATTTTATTTCCAAATTTTTATGGGACCAACTTCAAGGTATACCCTGTCGATTAAAAAAAGAATTATCAAAATCGGTCCACACAGTAAAAAGTTATGCGTGATCATACATAAAATATATATACGCGACGAATTGAGAACCTCCTCCTTTTTGTTTTTTCGTCGGTTAAAAAGAAGTTGTTTGTGCACATATTGCTTATCGATACCGGTGTCTTATTGAACCGATAGAGGGCACCCTAACAGCGTTTAGTCTACATTTGACAGATTCTGCTTTTAACACCATGCTTCGTATGGACAGATTCTACATACGACATATTCTACTTATGGCTGATTCTACGTAAGGCAGATTCTACTTATGACAGATTCTACTTTTGACAGATTCAACATATGACGGATTTAATTTTTGACAGATTTGCCCCAAAAAAATAATTAAAGTTCTGTTGTTTAACATTGTTAAACAAATCAAGCAGCTTTTACTATTAAATATCTAGGAGTTGTTTTGGACCAAAGACTTTCATACAAGGAACACATAGGTACATAATTATGATTGCCGGTCGAACAAGGAACCTTATACCTATAATGAAAAATCTGAAATATTGTACTGAGAGTGCTTTGCTAAGAATGGTTTACTTGTCAATCTGCCAATCAGTATTTGAGTACTGTATCTCGGTATGGGGGGGGGGTGCGGCTAAAAGCTTTTTGATTGAAGCAGAGAGGTCCCAACGATACATACAGCCGGAACGAACACACAGCCGGGCCTCTCCACGCCTGGAGCTTCTCCTCCGGCGGGAGCCCCCCGCTCCCGTGACGGTGCAGCGAGACTCGCCGGAGCGCTCTCGGGCGCCCCCCGCGGCGACGGCAACTACGGGCGGAGCGTCGGGCTCCCTCGCGGCAGCGACGTTGACTGGCAGAGCGCCGCCGGGCTCCCCCGCGGCGGCAGCGACAGTGGCGGGCGGAAGCGCCGGGCCCCGCTGCGGCGGAATCGACGACGGAGGCGGATGGAGCTCCCGGCACCCCCGTGGCGGCAGCGACGGTGGCGAGCGGAACGCCGGCCGCCCGCTCGGGACTCGCACCGACCC
The DNA here is from genome assembly GCA_951802225.1 of Euspilapteryx auroguttella. Classification (NCBI taxonomy): domain Eukaryota; kingdom Metazoa; phylum Arthropoda; class Insecta; order Lepidoptera; family Gracillariidae; genus Euspilapteryx; species Euspilapteryx auroguttella. Next base: position 6,970,610 of record OX637644.1, on the reverse strand, counting down.
CCCGTTCCGTAGTTTACTCAGATAGGTTAGGAGTGTAGGTAAATTACTTAACTACAATTTAAAGCAAACAGTATGTAATAATTTTAATTATATTACAAATAAGCTTTTAGTCAATGATTGGAAAAAAATGTTACTAAGATCCTTTTACTAGGCGATAGTTCCAATACGTGTAAGAAGGAAATTATAAATTTCTTTAGTTCATTATTACTAAAAATATAAAAATTGCGACGTGGGAACAGGGAAAATTATTATTTGTTATTTTCCGTTCTCAAATTTTAACTCTGTAGAGCTTAATAAAAAAAAATCCATAGCCTAAATATTTTAATGTATAATTTGACTTTTCTTTATAGAGACGAAATATCATTGTTTGACTTTAATAAATTCATTAGAAACTTTTATATACACGTAGATACTTACCGTCTTATTCATAAAAAAATAACATGGCCTTAAACCACACGTTTAGCCTAAAATGGCGTGTTGTCAAAAAAGTTGGATTCATAAACGCTCATTAGCACTAAAACGTCGTTATAATGCCTCCGTAAGTTAAAGTAGGCCCGACCCTACTTTAACGCGCTACACACTGATTTTTGCCAAGATGGCGCCTGCTGATCAGCTGTCTGTTATTTTGTCGCGAGGTCGCGAGGATGTGTCGTGACTGATGATGTGAAGTGAATTTTGAAAATGCAAGCGCTGGTAGCTATAGAAGATAGATAGCTTTGGATGTTAGCGAGCTAGTTGGAAACCAAAACCCTCCGCACTTCCTTGACTTCGAAAAGAATATAATGTACGACCTGATTTATTTGCGCGATAAAGTAGGAACGCTCGACAATAAACGGACATCATCTTTTTTTCGTACAGGAAGTCTTGCAATTTGACACAAGGGATTGTGTGTGACAAATCATTGCAGTATACTTTTTTACATTTTGAATACCTGAATAACACTATTTTAGCAACGCTCATGGCTATGGGATCTTTGTCTTTGATAACCAGAATAATACTTACTCAAATAAGAAGTCCCAATTTAATTATTTGTATTCATCTGAATACTTAAGCACAACTTATTTATGATGAGAAAGAAAAACACATTGATCATAAAATATTTATTTTCAATTTATAAATATTTTCTTAACTCTTATATACCTGTACCAATTATATTGATTTTATTCCTTTTTTCAGGTCGCTCCGACGAAAGTTTTGCAGTTTTCTGGGCTTGGATGTGATCTGAAACAGTAATAAAACGTATTGTAAAATAAAGTTTTGTTCGCACGGGAAATATTTTTGTTGTTACTTGCCTCTTAGGGATGATTCTCCTTAGATCGGGCCGTGTCCAGTGCCGGGCCAGCGCAGCGCGTAATATCGTTTGCTTTTCCATTTTGCAAACTTGCTAAATGCCCTCAAAATACTAAACGAAGTATAGGTACCTCATTCATCATCATTTCAGCCGTAGGACGTCCACTGCTGGACATAGGCCTCCCTCAAGGCTCTCCATCTGTACCGATCGCAGGTGGCCTGCATCCAGCGTGGACCCGCAGCCTTGCGCAGATCATCCGTCCATCTGGTCGGTGGACGTCCTACGCTGCGCTTGCCGATCCGTGGTCTCCACTCGAGAACTTTTCGGCCCCAGCGGCCATCTGTTCTGCGGGCTATATGACCTGCCCATTGCCACTTCAACGAGCTTATCCGCTTGGCTATGTCGGTGACCCTGGTTTCTCTGCGTATGTCCTCATTTCTGATTCGATCCCGCAGAGAAATCCCGAGCATAGCCCGCTCCATGGCTCGTTGAGCTACTCGGAGCCTGTTCATAAGCCCTATAGTGATGCACCACGTTTAAGAACCGTATGTCATCACTGGCAGCACACATTGGTTAAATACCTTCGTCTTCAGGCACTGAGGAATATTGGACGAGAAGACGTTGCGTAGTTTCCCAAACTCCGCCCATCCGAGCTGGATTCGGCGATTGACCTCCTTCTCGAAGTTGGACCTACCTAACTGGATGGTTTGTCCTAGGTATACGTACTCGTCGACAACTTCGAGAACCGAGTTCCCAACCATAACTGGGGTAGGCAGAACATGGACATTAGACATGACCTTCGTCTTGTCCATGTTCATTTTAAGGCCCACCTGTTGGGAGACTCGGTTGAGGCCTTCGAGCATCGTGCTGAGTTCCTCCATCGACCTTGCCATGACTACGATGTCGTCGGCAAACCGAAGGTGAGTGATGTATTCGCCGTTAATATTGATGCCCTGCCCTTTCCATTCTAGAAGTTTGAAGGCGTCTTCTAGAGTGGCGGTGAACAGTTTCGGAGATATAACATCTCCCTGTCTCACGCCTCTGTTCAAGGGAATAGCCTTCGAATTCTGTTCATGTACTCGGACAGACATGGTGGCGTTGCTATACAAACACTTCAGCATTTCGATGTACCGATAGTCAATCCGGCATCGTTGGAGAGACTCTAGCACCGCCCATGTTTCGACCGAATCAAAGGCCTTCTCATAGTCCACAAACGCTAGACATAGCGGCAAGTTATACTCTTCGGTCTTCTGTATTACTTGCCGCAGCGTATGTATGTGGTCTATGGTACTAAAGCCTTTTCGGAAGCCGGCTTGTTCGGGAGGCTGGAAGTCATCAAACCTTCGTTCGAGACGATTGGCGATGATCCTGGAAAACAGCTTATAAACATGGCTCAAAAGCGAGATGGGCCTATAATTCTTCAAAAGGGTTTTATCGCCCTTCTTAAAGAAAAGCACTACCTCACTTCTGTTCCATGCTTCAGGCGTGCTCCCTTCGAGTAGGACAGAATTAAAGAGCCTCTGAAGGACTTTGAGTACCGGTGTTCCACCCGCTTTCAGAAGCTCTGACGTGATTCCATCCTCACCCGGTGCCTTGTTGTTTTTAAGCAGTTTCAGTAACGAATGAAATTTCAAATCGACACAGTCGATAATTACAATCAAACATTTTTTTTCTAAGATGTTCTCAATTTGAATGTGATTAAAGTTTGGTTATCGATAAAGTAAAGTAAAAATTAAGATGCACCACAATACAGGTTTCTTAATATAAGCCATTGACTTATCGTTTCTGAAAATTTGTAGGGATTTGTTGTTATGATATGAATGTAGATAAAAACCATTAAACACTTGTTTTTTTTTCAAAATTCGCAAAACGATAGGGTTTGCAATGGCAATGAACAAACAAATCTTCGAAAAAGTGATGGAAAAAAACTACTAAAGAGACTCTAAAATTGGCCAGTTCAGTTAACCCAATCGTTACTGATCAAAAATTTTAAAGTGTTGAATGAACCCCATTTCTATAATAGTAGCCTTGACAAAAAAAGTCCCAACACCATACAAAATACGTTTATCTTTTTATTTGTCTGTTTTATGTTAAAAATAAAATACAGTTTTACTTAGTTTTTCGTTAATCACCATTGCCAACCCGATATTTTGACGCGTTTTGAGAAAAGAAAATCGAAGTGTTTTATATGCGACCCGACCCGAGCCTCATTTTTGGCCATTGAGTTTATGCTTATTTTAATAAAAAATGCTATAAAACATTGACTTCAAGTAAACGATCTTTTTTTTGTAGAAATAACACGATTTAACAAAGGTTCTGAAATTTCCCGGGATCCCGGGAATCCCGGGAATTTTTATTTTTTTTCCCGTTTCCCGGGAAATGAAATAGGCCGGGAAATTGGACACCCTATTGACCTGGTGCGAAAAACTACTATTGGCCTCATGTAGTTATAGCAGGCCTAAATTGCGTTTATGAATAATGCATTTTGAAATCAGTATTTAAGCGTTAGCAAACGTTTTAACTAAATTGAACGTTTAGGCAATTTTAGGGGTTTTTTATGAATAAGACCGTATATATCTAAAATGTAGTTGTAGGAGACATCTTGCTAGCCTTTTAGCGTACAATATAAGTGACACAACCACTATTGTGGGTAAGTCGATAGATTTAGTTAAGGACCCGACGGTTAGTAGTAATAATAATAATAATAAAGGCGTAGGGATGTGACGACCCCATCGCCCAGTGGAAATTCCAGTACTTTCGGTCTGGGACTTCCATTGCAATAAGTCACCGCAGGGACGGCTTGTGGCGAGTCGATGGTGAGTGGCGACACCACGGACCCTATACCTCCAGGGGGACACACGCAGTCATCACACGCACACTTACATGCAGTCAACACAGACACACACCCCCCCGCCTCTGAGCTTGCCTTCATCAGTCGGTCAGAGTGGAGTAGCAAGAGCGAAGCCTATGCTCCAGGTTGGAAGTGTAAACTGTCATAACGCCGGGTGCATCTTATGCTGCCCGCAGTCTCACCTCTCGACAACCTTAGCTGTCCACGTCCAGTGTTGCGACCCGTTGCCAAAATATCAGCGACTTAGTGGAAGCCCACCCAGTGGACAGCGAGTCACCGCCTGCCATATTAATTAGTGAAATGTTGCATTAAAGGCAGGCGTACCGGTATTTCACTCCATAGCACCAGTTAACCGGTCCATTAAACACCCCCACCCCCATAAACCATTTCTTGTCATCCATTTTACAATAGTTCCTATCACCTTCTGGGTGCCGCCTCTGGGTGCATGATCTATTTGTGCATTTAGTGGCGGTGCCTGGTTGGTGATCCATATACAATATAGCGAAACTCTCGAAAGGGCCCCTACGAGTTGGATTCTTCCCCTCGCACGCCTCTCAAAGGACCGGGCTCCATCCCGTGATACCGAAGAGTATTGAGAAACATAATAATAATAATAACACATCACACTCAGAGCCCCTAACTAGGAAGAACCTGTATCTAGAGTACCCGAAACACACACAGAGACGTACATCACACCCAGACCGGAAACAAATATCGATATTCATCATATCAATATTCGCCCCGCCCAGGAATCGAACCCGGGTGCTCACGCTTACTCAGTCCACATCACTGCCAACTGAGCCACGGAGCAGTCAAATTCTAACAAACATTTACAAACAAGGAGTTCTTTAAACTCCATAGCCAATCAACAGTGAAGCAGCCTTGTACACTTAGTCTAATTCACCAGAACATAAATCGCTTCTCTGGCAAAATTTTAGAAATTGAATTGTTCTTAGAAGATTTTAAATGTGATATTCTTTGTCTGACAGAAACATGGTTACAACCACACAAAATGAACTTAGTCTCCTTGACTCCTTGATTGAAAAAATTTGAATTTCGCGCCATACCGTGAGTTACCACCTTAAAGAAGTTTACAGAGATTTTTTGAAGTAATTACCGTTCATAGCTATGTTATCTAAACAAGTTGCAGACGTTCCCGCTATTCTAGTGGGTTCGTTAAACAAAAAATTAAAATTTAAAGACTGGAATAGGCCTAATAGAGTGGTCATTTGGATCGTGTCTGCAAGTAAGTCAACATTGAAATCTCCACAAATGACTACAGTTTTATTTGAACAGCTTACTTTACCCAGTACGTCTTCCAGTACAGTTACAAAATTATCGAAATTGGAAGAAATGGGAGGACGATATACACACAGAATTATATAGCGGTCTAGCTCTGCACCCGCAACTTCACAGGTGCTTTCAACTGAAAGTTTGACAAAGTCCTTTCGCTCTTTAACTTTATTAATATTCCTAGTTAATATAAGGCAACCACCTCCAATAGAGAGTTTCCTGTTAAATACACTTATTACTTTAAAATCAAGGAGACTAAGTTCATTTTGTGTGGTTGTAACCACAGAACAAGGAAGATGCTCTCTCTCTCTAAATAGAAATCGCGAGTAGGCGGAGCCCGCGTGCCTATCATTAGCTCTGCAGTGCATATTCGTAGTTTTTGACAGATTTGATAAGCTCAGTTGCTTTATGCTTCTTGTAAACAAACCACCAGGAAAAATATGAAAAAAAAACCACTAAAATGCCATATTGTGTTGTGTTGGATGGCAAAAATTAAAGTTGGGGACTTAAAAGTACTAATTATGCCGTATCATTACATCGGTAAGTAATATTTCACTGTATTTTTAAATAAATTTGAAATTATACATGAACAAGAAAACAAAACCATAAGTGAGATAATGAAAACACCCTAATTACGGAGCAGTAAAATTGAATTTTCATTGAAGCCTGTGAGTCCTGTGACTGTGACTGTACCTTCTTAGCGTTCTTCTTTATCTATGGTATTAGACTCATGACTTTTTCTAGAACATTTTGACAACAGTATAATGGAAATCAGCTAGAGATTGCTCAACATGATGAAAATCTATCGATAATTTTCTATGATAAAAATCTATCGATAATAATAATTTTCAGTGAAAAAAAAAAAGGTATTCGCTTCGACTTGAAAACCTCTACCTTTTTTTCGGTTTAAAATGTGATTTACTTTAAAGTTAAATTCTTAAATACGAATGAAATTATATGAATCTTTCAACTTAGACTCTTGCGTATGAATGAAATTATATTAGCATCATCATCATATTACAATAATGTTGTAATATGTAAAAAATAAAGTCGCTTTCCGCATCAGTCCCTAGGTATGTTTAAATCTTTAAAAATACAGCGGATTTTAATGCGGATTTTTTTAATAGATAGAGTGATTCAAGAGGAGGGTTTATAAGTATAAAACATGCACGTTCTAATAATAGGTTAGGCGGTACGAAGTTTGCCGGGTCGACTAGTATTGTATAAAGACAAGTCGTCACTCTTATAGTGTGCTATATTTTATTTTTCTTTTCATTTATTTACAGCCTGTGTTACTGGATCACCTTGGGCCAAGCTCAGAACCTAATACACTTAAGCATAAACTTGAAGATGGAGCCATCATGAAAGCTTCTTAAGCTAAGAGGAGTTTCGATAAACAATACCTAGAGAAGAAAAAATGCTAAATATTATGTATTAAAAAAAACAAGATTAGTTAAGAGTTTAAGGCAAGATAAGCAAGTACTTCGATATTAAATAAGATAAAATAATATAAATATAAAACCCATCTTGTTTTATTGGTCTATCTACCCATACACCTAAATTGTTTACTTTGGTTAAAATAAAGCTTCATTTAAAGTACAGTACTTACTCCAAAATTAATAATGCGCATGCAGATTCGCTAATTGTCAATTTCACGGAAACAACTGAATCAAAAATCATAATTCTACTAAATTACGCATGCAAAAAATGCACTTAACCTCCTTAAATACATATATCAATACATAGTATAAAACAAAGTCGCTTCCCGCGTCTGTCCCTATGTATGCTTATATCTTTAAAACTATCCAACTGATTTTGATGCGGTTTTTTGTAATCGATAGAGTAATCTAAGAGGAAGGTTTATAAGTATAATACATGAGCAACATAGCATCAGGTTAGGCGGTACGAAGTTCGCCGGGTCGACTAGTATATATATATATGGGAATACGACCGTTGTCGAACAGTGCATGAGGATTTTAAAGCAAAGAGGATGTATAGCTTTCTACCATGTCTTTGAAAAAACCTAATTTCATTCTTTTATCATATGTATGTCATCATTATCTTAAGTATTTTATAATTGTTATTTGATTTTGATCTTTGTTTATTTGTAAAAAAAGGTTCATAGTCTACTTCAAAGTTTTGTGATGTAGATCTTTTCGGCTTTGTCGTTAATCACCAATGGTGGCTTGGATTTTATAGTGAGCGTTTGGTTTATATGTGTGAGTTTGGACACACTGGTTTCAGTACTAAAAGCTCATGATGCTATTTCTTTTGTATTCTCTTGTTCTGTGGTTGTAACCATGTTTCTGTCAGACAAAGAATATCACATTTAAAATCTTCTAAGAACAATTCAATTTCTAAAATTTTGCCAGAGAAGCGATTTATGTTCTGGTGAATTAGACTAAGTGTACAAGGCTGCTTCACTGTTGTCTGGCTATGGAGTTTAAAGAACTCCTTGTTTGTTAAATGTTTGTTAGAATTACTACTAACCGTCGGGTCCTTAACTAAATCTATCGACTTACCCACAATAGTGGTTGGGTCACTTATATTGTACGCTAAAAGGCTAGCAAGATGTCTTCTACAACTAGATTTTAGATATATAGTATCTACGTGTATATAAAAGTTTCTAATGAATTTATTAACGTCAAACAAAATATTTTGTCTCTATGACGAAAAGTCAAATTATACATTAAAATATTTAGGTAATGGATTTTTTTATAAAGCTCTACAGAGTTAAAATTTGAAAAAGGGAAATAACAAAAATAATTTTCCCTGTTCCCACGTCGCAATTTTCTATTTTTAATAATAATGAAGTAATGAAATTTATAATGTCCTTCTTACACGTATTGGAACTATCGCCTAGTAAAAGGATCTTAGTAACATATAAATCGCAAGCAAATATAATCGAGTCAAAATATAAATCGCAAGCAAAATCGCACACGTTCGCAACTTGTACCAAATTATATTTTTCTTAAATGAGGGGCAAATCTGTCAAAAACAGAATCCGTCATTATGTTGAATCTGTCAAAAGTAAAATCTGTCATAAGTAGAATCTGTCGTATGTAGAATTTGTCCAAACGAAACCATGGTGTCAAAAGCAGAATCTGTCAAATGTAGACTAAACGCCTTTTTTTTTTGTAACGCATTTGCATTTTATTGTATGTGGGGCTCGCACCCACTAAAACCCCCCGGCGTCCATCTTCGCACTTTTGGGAAGAACCTCGGGAACCACGCATTATAGCGTCCGAAGTCCTTTTCACGCTCAGCTGCTATCAGCTTCGTGCTCGGGGAGGACATATTGTTCCCTCCCCGGCTCGCCTTTGGAGCTGCGGCGGCACAGTGCCACAAGCTGTGCCGCCGCCCATCTCGGAGCCGTTTGATGAGTGTGTCGGGCCCCCGCCCTTTACACCCACGACCCCAAGGACCCCTTACGACCTTTACGGCGGTTTTAGTCGCCTCTTACGACATGCAGTGCATACCGTAGACCTATTCTTACGCCCGGACCTACAGAGCTTAGACTAAACGCAAAACAGTTACATTAGTTGATCTTTTGTTTCTAAATTATACCTCTACTAATGAATTTCACTATCCAGAGAAGACTATAAGAATTTTTTATTTCGACATAATATTTTACCATTAAAAGAAGTTCCTCGACGTCAGGAATAGATTTCAACATTCTCTTGAACACAAGTTGAAAATGTCCTGAAAAGTCGTCCGCAGGTTTACCGCACTTCACCAAGTAGCGGATGGTGCCTCGCAGGATTATATTCACGTGTTGGCTCTGAAACAAAAATACATTATTATGGTACTATTACTATTGTAGATTATATAACATGGGGGTAAAGAGATGTAATATGAGGGTGGTCATGTTAAAACCCGATCGAGAGTGAGTTTTAAGAATAATGGCTTGAAAGCTGAACAAGCGAGGGTTGTAGCCTCACCGGAATAACTTTACCTGCAAGTTGTATATTCTGCTTTTCATTACATCCGACAAGAACATTTTCAATAAAAAAAAAACAAAACCTATGTAAGTAAGTACCCTACTTAATTCTGCCGACCAAATCAGCTAGGCTGTTTTTTTAAATCACTTCACTTTAATCATTTACTTATTAAACTTTAATCAATAATTAGTCAGCAAAGTAAAATTTATGCACATAGTACACTTTAGTTTAATGATAACAATAACCAATAACTCAAATTAAAAAAATTAAAAACCCCCGACCCAGTCAGACCCTTTATCAACTTAACTAGAACTAGAGCTAATCATCTTCAAAAGATCATGGTCACCCTTACCATATACTTTCAATATCATAGATGTAACATAGTACCAAATTTCAAATCGATCGGACATATGGAAGCTAGTTAGATCCCCTCATCACCTAGAAAAGAGCTTATGATCTTTAAACCGCAGATCAGATCTTCATCAGACATGGCTAAGAACACTCGGCCTGAAATTATCTATGATACAAAAAAAACTAAACGAAAATCGGTTCAGCCGTTTGGGCTCTACGATGCCACAGACAGATACACAAACAGACAGATACACACGTTAAAATTATAACACCCCTCTCTGAATTTTCGTTCGGGGGTTAAAAAGTACACTTTTCGAGCGGATGGGATGAAAATTACTATAAGTAAATAGAGAAAGTTGGTATACCCGCCCGAGTGAAATGAAACCCTGAGTTTACTTACAGAAAGATGTTTGCAGGCGAACTCGAGCCAGGGCGCGAGGAGGTGCAGGAAGTGCGCGGGCTCGCGCGCGGCGCCGGCCAGCCGCCACCAGCCCTGCACCAGCGCCTCCGCCCCGCCCGCCGCCGCCCCCGCCGCCCCCGCCGCCGCCCCCGCCGCGCACAGGTGCTCGCCCAGGCGCGCCAGGCTCTCGTGCAACATCACTGTTGTACAACATCATTACATCAGGGACTGTATTCACAATAATTCACATTGATTAGTGCGAGTGCAGGTGCGAGAAGTGTCACACGCACTCGCAGTTTGCTGTCACGGTGTTTTCTACTAACCACTCGCACCTGCAGTAATCACTCGAACTCGCAATAATCAAAGTGAATCAGGTCTTTAATCAAGGAAGTCATTCAACTTGGTGTAGTTACATGCAACATCTAGAAGTTTCTGAACATAAATTTAAAATTATTCTACATAATTTTTTCTTGTACCAAAAAGGAAGTATTTTACATTTACATACCCATTTCATGAGCTGACTTCTTAATAATTTCCAAAATGTGTTCAGCTTTCTTGACTACACTGGGAGAGTCGAAAGACGATAAGGCACAGTGAAGTAGGAGCTCACTGAAAAACAAACATTCTTTACTAACTTTAATAAGTTTGTTAATTTTGTTATACGCAAAACCAACAACTAACATCTTCTAAGTATGAACCGGGGAAGTTATAACATAATTTTAAGGGTGTATTCTATGATCAATTTCATCGACGAAAACACTACATATTGGGGGTCGCAGCCCTTGCATCTGCAGTCGACCCGGCGAACTTCGTAGCGCTTTACCTTTTACTATTATGTGCATATATTATACTTATAAACCTTCATCTTGAATCACTCTATCCTTAAAAAAAAAGCATCAAAATCCGTTGAATAGTTTTAAAGATATAAGCATACATAGGGACAGACGCGGAAAGCGACTTTGTTTTATACTTTAAAACATTTTATGAATTACAGATATCGTATTTGCAAGTCTTTTGGATAAATAATAATAATCGACGTGTGTTACTTTTTAATTTGTTCGACATTACTTGCCTCGATTTGAGTGACTGTGCGCGCATAAATGCCTTTGCAAATATAAAAACCAACTCCGCCACCAGATGATTTCGGTATATCGGGCGGTCGAGGCGCATGACGTAAGCGATGCGTTTTTATGGGTGGGGCGCGCGCTTCGTCACCTCCGCGAAGCCACGTCTCATTCACCGCTAAGATATTCGGAGCTATCCGATCCAAAGCGGCAATAAACTCATCATGTCTTATTCCCAGTGAACCGGCATTGAAAAGGCCAATTTAAATTGTTTACTAGTCATTTTTAAGATAACAACGAATTATCAATGTAAGCGAATTAAGTTTACTAACCGATCCTAAATGTGAAATCATTACAAGGTTGATTAAAAGAAAATATGCTCTGATATGAAAAAAATGATATTATATGGATTTGATTTTGCAATTGGAAATTTGGAAGGGTTACAACAGATCGTGATAAAATTATAGACATAGTAGAAGAGTTTCATAAAGATCTCTATCAATCCAAGTCGTGCGTATCGTCTTTATCAATTATCGATCCGAGAGCAGAACCTGAACCTACTGAGCGGATCTGGGACCACCTGCCCGATATTGCCCAAGGCGAAATAGAGCTTGCTTTGAGCCATATGAAACGAGATAAGGCGGCTGGGGAAGATGGTGTTTATGTGGAAATGCTTCAGGCAGGAGGCCCATCCTTAAGATTCTAGTTCAACTTTTTAATCTCGTCCTCAAAAATAGAATCACACCTCAGGCTTGGAAGAATGCAATAGTAATATAACGATTATTCATAAAAAGAGAGACAAAAGTAATCTTAAAAACTACACGCCAATAAGTTTTCTCTCGCAGCTCGCAGGTGTACAAAGTTTTTGCCAAAGTTTTGTGCAACAGGTTGTCGAGCCTGTTCGACGAATACCAACCTGTCGAACAGGCTGGCTTCCGGAGTGGATTCTCTACCATCGACCACATACATTAGGGTTTCCTACCCGGGATCCCGGGATCGGGAATTCCCGGGAAATCGGCCAATCTTCTTCCCGGGAAAAAAACCCTAATTCCCGGGAATCCAGGGAAAAAATACCATAGCTAAATTCGAATTAAATACTTCTGAATCAATTCTCATATCGGCATTGGACTATTCAGACCTTTGATAAATCCTGTTATTTCCACAAAAAATTGATACTTAGATTACTTTAGATCAAACTTTTACTGCAATTTTAATTGAAACAATCATACACTTAACCGTAAAAAATGTGGCTTGGTCAATCTGTAGGAAAGGGGTCCCATATACTTAATAGTTATTAATGTGACTGGTAGGTACATAATATGAGGCATTAATACACGTGTTTGCTATAATAAGATCACATGAGTGTTTTAATGCCTATTTATGTCCAGTTGCATAACACAACTTTATCTAATGCATATCATATGTTTTCTACAATATAATAACACATCACACTCAGAGCCCCTAACTAGGAAGAACCTGTATCTAGGGTGCCCGAAACACACACAGAGACGAACATCACACCCAGACCGGAAACAAACATCGATATTCATCATATCAATATTCGCCCCGCCCGGAAATCGAACCCGGGTGCACACGCTTACTCAGTCCACATCACTGTCAACTGAGCTACGGAGCAGTCAAATATGTTTAGATGTAGAAAACATATGATAGATTTTTTTGGTGGAATATTTATTTCACGGCAAAATACAATACATACAACTACAATAACTTTTCTGATCTTTAGAAGTTCGTTCGAAATAAATGTTGACTGCTCCGTGGCTCAGTTGGCAGTGATGTGGACTGAGTAAGCGTGTGCACCCGGGTTCGATTCCCGGGCGGGGCGAATATTGATATGATGAATATTGATGTTTGTTTCCGGTCTGGGTGTGATGTTCGTCTCTGTGTGTGTTTCGGGCACCCTAGATACAGGTTCTTCCTAGTTAGCGGCTCTGAGTGTGATGTGTTATTATTATTATTATTATTAAAATGTCTGACATTCTAAGTTTTTTTTTAATTCATCAACAATCTAGACTTGAGTCGATTTCGATTCTCAATTCGATTATAATAATTCGAGATTCGAATAAATGTATGGAGCAACAACTAAATATCTTTAGTTGTTGCTCCATAAATTTATTTGAATATACTATAAAATTGGTCATTCAGTTAACCCAATCTTTATTCATCAAAAAATTTTAAGAGTTTAACTCCCTTTCGTTACTAGCCTTAAAACAAAAAAAAAGTTCCAACTCCATACAACATTGATGTTTTTATTTGTCTGTTTTCTGTTAAAAAAAAAAAAACACATTTTTAATTACTTTTTCGAAGAATTGTTAATCACCTTTGCCAAGCCAACACGATATTCTGGCGCGTTTTGAGAAAAGAAAAAAGTTTTTTATTTGTGACCCGAGCCTCATTTTTGCCATTGACTGTATGAATATTTTAATAAAAATTACTATAAAACATCGACTTCAAGTAATCGATCTATTTTTGTAGAAATAACACGATTTATCAAAGGTTCTGAAAATTCCCGGGATCCCGGGAATCCCGGGAAACTTTCAATTATTTTCCCGTTTCCCGGGAAATGAAATAGGCCGGGAAATTGGACACCCTAACATACATACTGTTAGGCAAATGATGGAGAAAAGTAGGGAGTTTAACCGACCCTTATGTTTTGCTTTCATCGACTATGAAAAGGCGTTTGATAGCGTTGAACACTGGGCGGTATTCCAGTCTCTCCATCGTTGTGGGATTGACAGTCGGTATGTGGATATCCTACGGGAGCTATACAGCTCTGCGACAGGTGCGTATGCACCGGCTTACCAACTCTGTGCCAATTGGAAGATGTGTGCGTCAAGGAGACACTCTTTCGCCTAAGCACTTCACTAACGTCCTAGAGGACATAATGAAGACTTTGATATTATCAACGCCAGGTGAACTACTGGATTTTAAACTCATGAGAACGCTATTAACTTAATCGTGATCTGTATCGAGGAGTACAAATGAGGTAAGTTGAGATTTCTCCAGTGTATTTTTAGTATCACAATCATAACGAGTATCATCCAGTTCTATGTCGTCAGCTAGTTTTTTACCAATATTTGAAAATAATTTGTTAACATGATTGACGGATTCAACATTTGGAGGATTTAACATTTAGTAGATTAGAATTTTTAGTTTTAGTATTATTTAGATTTGTGTTTTTTGTTAAATTGTTCCACAGGACCTTAGTGTTTCCAGTTAAAGAGGCAAGTAGGTCACTGTCATGATTGCGGTTAAGTGTCTTAATGAGATTATTACAATAGTTGCGATATCTCTTATATGTAGTTTTCAGTATATCATTTTTAGGATCCAGACGAAGTTTAAATCTAATTAACCTTGAATTTTATTTCTGTTTCGAATGCACCGTAAAATTCCATTTGTTATCCAAGGCTTTACTGTACATTTATTACCAGAAATTTTAACTAGTTTAGTGCTTTCATTAAGTGATTCCGATATATTGTCTATAAATTCATTAGTTATCTTATTGGCATTATTATATTCAAGTAGTCTGTTTAAATTTTTATGTTCTAAACTTTGAAGCGCGTTTTCATAATTGGTTACTTGTCTAGTCCTATTATATATTTTTGATTCACGTACGTTATTCGAACATAGAAATATCATTTTGTGATCTGTAACTGAAGTATTTAGAATTGCTATAAGATTTTTTGTATTATTATTTTTACTTTTTATCATGAAATGATCCAGACAGTTTTTTCCCTTGTAGGTAGATCATGTCCTGGTATAAGGCAATGAGTTGCTAACATATCTAGGTATTTTATTCTATTTTTACGGTTATGTGATTTTTCTTCTTTATGTGCAATACTATTAATATTAATGTCCCCTGTTAAAATTATGTTTTCTTTTGATTTTATATTTTCGAGATGGCTATAAAAATGAATCAATATCTGAAGGAGATCTATAAATGCATAAAATAGTTGTATTGTTTATATCTAATTGTAGACAAGATGCATTGCCCAACATAAGCTCTTTAACATTTACTTTTAGATAATTTTTTAGATATATTTCCAACCCACTGTTCTGATTAATTTGAATTGTAGGAGGTGTAAGAGGGCAGTAATGGAATTGTTTTATCACTGTTTAGCCAACATTCTGTAAGTACTATGATATCCACATCGAAACTAAATTTGGATAGGTTAACCACAAAATCATCGAAATTTGCATTGATACTCCTTATGTTTCATGAAATAATAGTAAGACATTTATTTGTTGGACAGATTTTTATTAGTTCCGGTATATCACACACAACAGAATTAGAAATTTTTGTATTATCCAATTCGGATTGTGTTATAATATCATAATCCATTTATATTTATTGATAGACTCAAGAAGAAGTGCATAATTAGACACACAGGTAGCCCTATCTATTAAACTATAAGTTTCAGTTTTTCAATATTTTGTTACTGTATGAGTTTTAAAATAATAATCAATATATATAAAACTCTTCCGTTACTGACTGACTGACTGACAGACAACGCAGAGCCGAAACTACTGGGCGTAGAAAGCTGAAAATTCGCACGTGGGTTCCTTGGGCAGTGTAGGTGAGCACTAAGAAGGGATTTCCCGAAATTCCCATGGGAACGGGAAAAAACGGGATTTTTGTGTTTATGAGAAATCTGCGCGGGAAAACCCGCGGGGCAGCCTCTAGTCAATATACTTATATAAAACTCTTCCGTTACTGACTGACTGACTGACTGACTGACTGACTGACTGACTGACTGACTGACTGACTGACAGACAACGCAGAGCCGAAACTACTGGGCGTACAAAGCTGAAATTTGGCATGTAGGTTCCTTAGGGAGTGTAGGTGAGCACTAAGAAAGGATTTCCCGAAATTTCCATCTTAAGCTTAAGTTAAGTTGATGAGGGGTCTGACTGGGTCGGGGGTTTTAAATTTTTAATTTGAATTATACAATACAGAAAAAGCGGAAGCGTTACGCCGTCCGTGTCCGCCACTGTCTGTACAATAAAATTATCGTCCGACAAGTGTGAATAGTATCATATAAAATGGTCTGCCGGACACCCGATTTATAACTCAAATTTAAAAACCCCCGACCCAGTCAGACCCCTCATCAACTTAAGTAGAACTAGAGCTAATCATCTTAAAAATATCATGGTTACCTTAACATATACTTTCAATATCATTGAAACCCTGTACCAAATTTTTTATTGATAGGAAAAATGGAAGGTGGTTAGATCCTCTCATCCATTATTCAAGAGCTGATCATCTTCAAACGGCAGATCAGGTCATGGTTACCATAAAATATACTTTCAATATCAAAGATGTAACATGGTACCAAATTTCAACTCGATCGGACATAAGGAAGCTAGTTAGATCCTCTCATCCATTATTCAAGAGCTGATCATCTTCAAACGGCTGATCAGGTAATGGTTACCTTACCATATACTTTCTATATCATACATGTAACATGGTACCAAATTTCAAATCGATCAGACATAAGAAAGCTAGTTAGATCCTCTCATTCATTATTCAAGAGCTGATCATCTTCAAACGGCAAATCAGGTCATGGTTACCTTACCAAATACTTTCTATATTATAGATGTAACATGGTACCAAATTTCAACTCGAACGGACATAAGGAAGCTAGTTAGATCCTCTCATCCATTATTCAAGAGCTGATCATCTTCAAACGGCAGATCAGGTCATGGTTACCATAAAATATACTTTCAATATCATAGATGTAACATGGTATCAAATTTTCAACTCGATCGGACATAAGGAAGCTAGTTAGATCCTCTCATCCATTATTCAAGAGCTGATCATCTTCAAACGGCTGATCAGGTAATGGTTACCTTACCATATACTTTCTATATCATACATGTAACATGGTACCAAATTTCAAATCGATCAGACATAAGGAAGCTAGTTAGATCCTCTCATCCATTATTCAAGAGCTGATCATCTTTAAACGGCAGATCAGGTCATGGTTACCTTACCAAATACTTTCTATATCATAGATGTAACATGGTACCAAATTTCAACTCGATCGGACATAAGGAAGCTAGTTAGATCCTCTCATCCATTATTCAAGAGCTGATCATCTTCAAACGGCAGATCAGGTCATGGTTACCTTAACAAATACTTTCTATATCATAGATGTAGGTACCATGGTACCAAATTTCAACTCGATCGGACATAAGGAAGCTACTTAGATCCTCTCATCCATTATTCAAGAGCTGATCACCTTCAAACGGCAGATCAGGTCATGGTTACCTTACCAAATACTTTCTATATCATAGATGTAACATGGTACCAATTTTCAACTCGATCGGACATAAGGAAGCTAGTTAGATCCTCTTATCCATTATTCAAGAGCTGATCATCTTCAAACGGCAGATCAGGTCATGGTTACCTTTCCAAATAATTTCTATAACATAGATGTAACATGGTACCAAATTTTAACTCGATCGGACATAAGGAAGCTAGTTAGATCCTCTCATCCATTATTCAAGAGCTGATCATCTTCAAACGGCACATTAGGTCATGGTACCTTACCAAATACTTTCTATAACATAGATGTAACATGGTACCAAATTTCAAATCGATCGGACATAAGGAAGCTAGTTAGATCCTCTCATCCATTATTCAAGAGCTGATCATCTTCAAACCGCTGATCAGATCTTCATCAGACATGGCTAAGAACACTCGGCCTGAAATTATCTATGATACAAATAAATTAAACGAAAATCGGTTCAGCCGTTTGGGCTCTACGATGCCACAGACAGATACACAGACAGACACACACGTTAAAATTATAACACCCCTCTCTGAATTTTTCGTTCGGGGGTTAAAAATCGGGCCCGACAGACGACAAGTGGGAGCTACACTCACTTGTTAGGCAAGTCCTCGCACTTGGTCAGCAAGTCACCGAGCCGGGCGCGGCGGGAGGCACCCGCCGCGCCGCCGCCGCCGCCGCCGCCGCCCGCGGCCCCGCGCAGCAGCCAGCCCGCGGCCGGCGAGAAAACGCTCAGGTACTTCTCACGAGTTAGAGACTGACACTCGTATTTGTTCCTTTGTGTTAGTAGAAAAATCTTTAAAAAAAAGTAGGAATTTAAGTTTCTGTATTACTTTTTTAATTAGGAATGTATCACAATGCGCCTACATAATAAGGTTACATACTAACCTGCTCATAGTCGTCGATAAACTCTGTGAAATTATCATAAAAGTATTTGTCCGCGACGTCACCGACTAACTTGGAGGCTATATGACACAAATACATTCTGAGATATATTGCGACGATCGGGTCTGCGACGCCTCTCAGCATCAGTGTCAGCCGGTCTATGGTAGGCTCGATCTCGTTTTTGCCAATAAACGCGTAGCATTTCAACAAGCACATCTCCATGTAAAGCCGCGGTAGGAGCTCGCGTATGGACGCCATCTTGTACATCCAGTTGAGGCACGTCTCCTTAGCCGCTTCGGAAACAAGATGCGAGTCTATTTCGTCGTCTGATCTGAATTGTCTGCCCCTGAAATAAAAAAATGCGTAAAATATACGTTCGCTGGCAATGGTAAATACTTTTTTTTTTTTGGACTATGTCTCAATGTAATATGGTGCAAGAAACAACGAAGTGTGTACATTTCATTACAGGCCACTGATCCTACATTAAATAGGGATGAAGTCGTTCCATTATAAACATACCCAAAACTAGACTTCTCTTTCAAACGATTGTATACCAAGTCTCCGAAGTTGTCGAGAATATTAGTAATGAGCACAAACTTGCTCGGATAGAAGTGCATTACGTTAGTGTCAGACAGTAATTTAGAGCACTGTATCGCTATTTTGAATGCCTTGACTCTCTGCTCCGAGTTCCAAGCCTGGAATATTAAACAAGTATATAAAGTAGGTGTTCTGTGTAACGATGTTCTATCTATCTGTCGTGGCCAGATCTTAAAATTGGCCATTTCATGATTATGGCCAATATTGGTTGGTCACATCATGATGTGGTCCAATTAACACTCAACGATTATCGATTTGGCCAAGTAATAGTAGGACACTTAATATAACTCAAATTAAAAAAATTAAAAACCCTCGACCCAGTCAGACCCCTCATCAATTTAACTAGAACTAGAGCTTATCATCTTCAAAAGATCATGGTTACCTCACTATATACTTTTAATATCATTGAAGAAACACGGTACCAAATTTCAAATCGATAGGACATATGGAAGGTGGTTAGATCCTCTCATCCATTATTCAAGAGCTGATCATCTTCAAACGGCAGATCAGGTCATGGTTACCTTAACATATTCTTTCAATATCATTGAAGTAACACCGTATCAAATTTTAAATCGATAGGACAAATGGAAGGTGGTTAGATCCTCTCATCCATTATTCAAGACCTGACCATCTTCAAACGGCAGATCAGGTCATGGTTACCTTACCATATACTTTCAATATCATAGATGTAACATGGTACCAAATTTCAAATCGATCGGACATAAGGAAGCTAGTTAGATCCTCTCATCCATTATTCAAGAGCTGATCATCTTCAAACGGCTGATCAGATCTTCATCAGACATGGCTAAGAACACTCGGCCTGAAATTATCTATGATCCAAAAAAAACTAAACGAAAATCGGTTCAGCCGTTTGGGCTCTACGAAGCCACAGACAGATACACAGACAGACAGACAGATAGAGAGACAGACAGACAGACAGATACACACGTTAAAATTATAACACACCTCTCTGAATTTTCTTTCGCGGGTTAAACATGGCCGTTAGCGATCATATCGTTGAATAGTTAAAAATTTCTCCGCTAGTGCCAGTGTTGTCGCGTGTGCCGTATGTTTTTATTTTACGGACCATGACAGTTATCAATAACAGAGTAGGGTGACCACGCAACGTACATCCATCCATGGGCTTTTATTGGAATTCTAAGTATGATTGGAAGGTATGTCGTAAATAAATAAATATGCGGTAAATACATAAAACGTAGGTTTTATGTATTTACTTGATATTGAACGCCTTATGGAGTGTTTCTGGCACTCGCCGACCGCTGGCTTCGATCCCATCGGTCGCTCCTTGATAACCTAACCGTAGCGTCTTAAGCTTTCTTTACGTTATCCAATCGAACGTATGCGATGAATTGTGTACGATCGATTGCATGTTAAGTGAAAAGAAGGACCTCTTTACACTGTGCGTCCTTCGTATACGTCCCATCAAGTAAAGCCCGGTTCACAACCATCTGATGCCTAACCACCACAGATTACTAAATAGTTACTACGTAACAGATACTTCACTTAGTACAAAATTTCCAATACCTACTACGATAATAGCCTACACCTTCGCGTCAGACACCGCTGCTTGCTAAAATTTGCCGAAATGCGCAAGCGTACGTGGTGATTGCTTCGCACCGCGCGATCCCACAAAAATCGTAGGGCCGCCTCCTCGATAAAATTAAACTATGAGACCTACTTAAGTATATGAGATACTTACTTATCTATACCAATATTATAAAGAGGAAAGATTTGTTTGTTTGTTTGTTTGTTTGTTTGTTTGTTTGTAACGAATAGGCTCCGGAAATACTGAACCGATTCGAAAAATTCTTTCACTGGTGGGAAGCTACATTAACCCCGAGTGTCATAGGCTATATTAGATTTTCAAAAAAATTAGGGATCCTTACCTAAACTCAAATAATGTAACCCAAGGTGCAATATTTTTTCCGTTGTTGACATATTTTGACAGATGGTTTGTTGTTGTTGTTTGTTTTTTATTCGGCCATTCTGGGCAGTCAAACATAGTCTATAGAGCCCAGTCTTTTATAGTATCTTATATTCTATGGCGTTACGAAGTAAGCCGGGAAAGCTCGTTTAAAATAATTTTGAAATTACAATAATAGTTATAGGTTTTGTCTTCATTCCGGTATGCGTAAAACCACAATCTGTGTATGGCCCAACGCTGTATGAGTTGAGCCGCAACAGAACGTGTCTCCTAAAATTAGTATCTAAACATTTTTTGAAAGGACAAAATATGTTACGCGCCAACACCGTTGAAACTACTTGAAAAGCTAATTTTTTTTTTTTTGTTTTATTAAATATACTTATTGTAGACTAAATTATATTAATAAATTTAACATTATTGAAGAGTTATAAGTAATGAAAAGTAATACGAAAAGCCAAAAGTTTAGTTTTTTTTTTTTAAAACGACTTCAAGATAGGAGTTTCTAAGTTTGACCTGTATACGTATGTTTGTCCGTATGATTATCTTGAGTTTGGCCAAAGCGATCTTGATGCGGTTTTCAGAAAAGAAGGTGTATTAGTTATATATAGGAGAAGATTTTAATACTTATTTAATCGAAAAACCTACTTCTTTTTCTTGAACATCTTATTTTATTCTCGATTTAAGTAGGTATGTGTCAGTTTATTATCTATACCAATATTATAAAGAGGAAAGATTTGTTTGTTTGTTTGTTTGTTTGTTTGTTTGTTTGTTTGTTTGTAACGAATAGGCTCCGGAAATACTGAACCGATTCGAAAAATTCTTTCACTGGTGGGAAGCTACATTAACCCCGAGTGTCATAGGCTATATTAGATTTTCAAAAAAATTAGGGATCCTTACCTAAACTCAAATAATGTAACCCAAGGTGCAATATTTTTTCCGTTGTTGACATATTTTGACAGATGGTTTGTTGTTGTTGTTTGTTTTTTATTCGGCCATTCTGGGCAGTCAAACATAGTCTATAGAGCCCAGTCTTTTATAGTATCTTATATTCTATGGCGTTACGAAGTAAGCCGGGAAAGCTCGTTTAAAATAATTTTGAAATTACAATAATAGTTATAGGTTTTGTCTTCATTCCGGTATGCGTAAAACCACAATCTGTGTATGGCCCAACGCTGTATGAGTTGAGCCGCAACAGAACGTGTCTCCTAAAATTAGTATCTAAACATTTTTTGAAAGGACAAAATATGTTACGCGCCAACACCGTTGAAACTACTTGAAAAGCTAATTTTTTTTTTTTTGTTTTATTAAATATACTTATTGTAGACTAAATTATATTAATAAATTTAACATTATTGAAGAGTTATAAGTAATGAAAAGTAATACGAAAAGCCAAAAGTTTAGTTTTTTTTTTTTAAAACGACTTCAAGATAGGAGTTTCTAAGTTTGACCTGTATACGTATGTTTGTCCGTATGATTATCTTGAGTTTGGCCAAAGCGATCTTGATGCGGTTTTCAGAAAAGAAGGTGTATTAGTTTTATATAGGAGAAGATTTTAATACTTATTTAATCGAAAAACCTACTTCTTTTTCTTGAACATCTTATTTTATTCTCGATTTAAGTAGGTATGTGTCAGTTTATTAAAGGCTGTTTAAAAAAAAAGATATTTTTTTAATACATATACTTACTTAACTTACCGTTTAAAACGTTGACTAGTTGGACACAAATTAACAAAAAAATACTTTTGAATTTAATTCTCTTTTATATAACAATAATTATTCTAAGTCAGTCAACTTCATATTTATTATGATTTAATAATAATAACCAACGATATTTAATGAATGAAATTAATAAATCTCTTTATTGTTTAAAAAACACACTAATCAAGAAAGAAACTAAACTCTACTAAATATTCAATATTATTCGATAATTACAGGTAAACTGTCCCAAAATGCAATGCTAACACAATCATAGGAATGTCGGTAACCAACCCCTGGATTACAAAATACTAAATTATTATCTATCTCGCTCTAATGCATGCTATCTTCAACACAGGTTGGAACCTCCCTAATAATGTTTAGATCGAACAATCATGTTGCGGCTCAACGCGTTGCCATAGAAAAGTGTTGAGCGCGAACATAATTTGGCTCTTACTTTAATTCCAAAGACTGGACAAAACATGTTGCGTAAAATCTGTCAATATAGGGTGTTGAGCCAAAACAGATTGTGTCCTCACATTTTTCGGCAAATGAGAGACAATATCTGTGTGAGATCAACACATTTAGGTGTTGAATAGTATACCGATTTTGGCTTTACGCGACCGGTACGGAGGCCTGTGGGCCTATTATGGCCGCATTTGCAATATTGCTTTTCGTCCTCCAAGTGTCAAAGTCAATACAAAAAAAACGCAAAGAGGACGCAAAGCAATATTGCAAAAGCGGCCGTAATAGCCCTGCTGGCCTAACCATAACCATACGATCTAGTAGTGCAATCGGTTAAACGCTAGAATGCATAGAGTTTCGTGCACTCGAAAGCTCAAATGGCCATCTACGGGCGTATTACGAAACTAAAATTAAAATTTAAATGCTACTTTGAAAACCCCTCATTGGCTGCATCGTAATAAACGATTTTTAACCCCCGAACGAAAAATTCGGAGAGGGGTGTTATAATTTTAACGTGTGTATCTGTCTGTATGTCTGTGTATCTGTCTGTGGCATCGTAGAGCCCAAACGGCTGAACCGATTTTCGTTTAGTTTTTTTGTATCATAGATAATTTCAGGCCAAGTGTTCTTATCCATGTCTGGTGAAGATCTGATCAGCGGTTTGAAGATGATCAGCTCTTGAATAATGGATGAGAGGATCTAACTAGCTTCCTTATGTCCGATCGATTTGAAATTTGGTACCATGTTACATCTATGTTATAGAAAGTACTAGAGGCTGCCCCGCGGTTTCACTCGCGCAGATTTCTCATAAACACAAAAATCCATTTTATTCCCGTTCCCATGGGAATTTCGGAAATTCCTTTCTTAGTGCTCACCTACACTCCCTAAGGAACCTATATGCAAAATTCCAGCCCTCTACGCCCAGTAGTTTCGGCTCTGCGTTGTCAGTCAGTCAGTCAGTCAGTCAGTCAGTCAGTCAGTCAGTCAGTCAGTCAGTCAGTCAGTCAGTCAGTCAGTCAGTCAGTCAGTCAGTCAGTCAGTCAGTCAGTCAGTCAGTCAGTCAGTCAGTCAGTCAGTCAGTCAGTCAGTCAGTCAGTCAGTCAGTCAGTCACGGAAGAGTTTTATATATATTGATTTGGTAAGGTAACCATGACCTGATCTGCTGTTTGAAGATGATCAGCTCTTGAATAATGGATGAGATGATCTAACTAGCTTCCTTATGTCCGATCGATTTGAAATTTGGTACCATGTTACATCTATGATATTGAAAGTATATGTTAAGGTAACCATGACCTGATCTGCCGTTTGAAGATAATCAGCCCTTGAATAATGGATGAAAGGATCTAACTAGCTTCCTTATGTCCGATCGATTTGAAATTTGGTACCATTTTACATCTATGATATTGAAAGTATATGTTAAGGTAACCATGACCTGATCTGCCGTTTGAAGATGATCAGCTCTGGAATAATGGATGACAGGATCTAACCACCTTCCATTTGTCCTATCAATTAAAAATTTGGTACAGTGTTACTTCAATGATATTGAAAGTATATGTTAAAGTAACCATGATATATTTAAGATGATAAGCTCTAGTTCTAGTTAAGTTGATGAGGGGTCTGACTCGGTCGAGGGTTTTTAAATTTGAGTTATAGAGAATGTAGTTATCTAGCATATTTTTGTTCATTATATAAGTAGAATATGAAAATCAGCTTACCTTGATAATTTCCTCATTGAGGACATTGATTTTATTTATATATTCCTGTTGAGTTAATCCCATTGTTTTTCGCACTGAGCTCTCGTCAACCTCATCTAGTTGTTCCAACCTGTGTTTCACCTTTTCGTTTAGGTTTGACACTTGTCTGATCAAAGCTGAAAAAGTATGAACTAACAAAAAGAAAACAAAAGGAAACAAAAAAGTAGTCAGTGTTTAGATTTGCTGTGTTGATATAAAGAGTCCTTTTACGCGAACAGTTGCGCCACTCTAGAAAAAAAATCATATTTTCTAAAGTAAGGTTTTTTATCAAAAAAGGGCTCCTTAGTGCATTAGATCTTGGTCCTTAGTATTTTTAAGTATTTCAAATAATATCTAGGTTTTGATTGGTCCTATTGTTTGTTGCTACGTAGCTATGTATACTACTGTGTGGCGCCACTGTTCGCGTAAAAGGACTCTTAAAATGTTCTAAATTAAAATAACATTTAATAATAATAATAATAACACATCACACTCAGAGCCCCTAACTAGGAAGAACCTGTATCTAGGGTGCCGGAAACACACACAGAGAGACGAACATCACACCCAGACCGGAAACAAATATTGATATTCATCATATCAATATTCGCTCCGCCCGGGAATCGAACCCGGGTGCACACGCTTATTCAGTCCACATCACTGCCAACTGAGCCACGGAGCAGTCGTTTAATGACGTTTAATGTCTCAAATGTTGAGGGTCCTCTAGTCCAACAAGGATCTGTCATTTACACTGGTATAAAAATCTTTTAAAAAATTAAGCGCCTGTATGTGAGTCGAAAAATCATTCAATCTATTGGGGAGTACCAAGTTTTGCTACTCACCAATAGATGACGCTACGGAACTCTAGATATAGGGATGTTCCGAACGTTAACATTCGCGAATGATTCGCATCATTTTAACATTCGCTTCAACATTCGCATTCGCACCAAAAAGATGCGAATGTGATGCGATTGCGAATGTGCCGCCATTTACACCAAGTTTATATTATTATTTTAATTTAATGGAGTTGACTCCACTTCTGTGGAGTATTTTGCCAATGTCAAGTTCACAAATTAGTTAAAAGGGTGGGCTTAAAGCCCGACAATGTTGTACGGTTATAATAAGTTTATTGGATTATTGTATTAAAGCCCGCTAACAAAACACGTGGTTTCGGAACCAACGTTAAAACAATAATCCAACACCAAGTTTCTAGTGTGAAGATGAATAACTTTATGGGGATACGTCATGGTCCGGCGTGAAATTCAAATTTAATCGCGTTTTTTTATTTATTCTGGCGAAATTATTCGTTTTTAATAATATTTAAATGAATCTTCGCGTATCTAAAAATTTGATACAACGTTTTTAGAAGACAGAGTTACCGATTTTTTGTATGTGTGAATCTTGATTTTTGGTTTACAATAACTCCAAAGAATTAAGTATATTGATTGTATGTTTATGTTTGTTGTATTTGTAGGAAGTCGACCTTTTTTTTAATTATAATTATTGCATAATAAACGTGATGATTTTTTTATACATAAAGTCACTTTTCACTGAACTTTTCCAACATTCGCATTAGCATTCGCATCATTCACATGCCTTAAATTCGCATTCGCATTCGCGTTCGTGAATGTCTAAAATTCGACATTCGGAACATCCCTGATAGATTGATCGGCTGGACAGGACACGCACTTTGCTTTAAATTTATAGTTTTGATTATTATTTTTTCTAAAATAGTAAGTTAATACACTATGTCCGTATGTACCGTAATCCGTAATATCCAACTCGGTTTAAACTGTGTTGATGGTTTAAGCTGCAACTGTCACTTTTTGTTTATATGAAAAAGAAAGTGATAGATACAGCTTAAACCACTGACGCAGTTTAAACCAAGTTGGCCAGGCCCGTAATATGCATCTTGGATTACACCTCACCGTCGCGTCTGACACTTTCTTTCAAATATCTACTTCTACTATCTACTATCTATTTACTATATACTACGTACGAACAACAATACTCAGAAAGCGTAACGCTCCTACAAAAGCCCTTCGATTTTGGTTCCACTTACGCACACACAGTAACTCCTATTGCAACAAACACTCACACATTCTCATAGACAAGCTTGTACGCTATTGGCCGCTTCGCTCGCGTCTGTCGACAAAGCAGCGAGCCCCCCTGCTTTTGGCTGGTACATATTATCGCTACTAGATGGCGGTCAAGTGTTATTTTACAAAATATTTATTTAAAGGTGATATAAGTATTTTTTTTGTCTTTATGGCTTCTACAACACTTTATAATGCACGCAGGCATATTTGTAAAGATATAATATGTATAACTCAAATTAAAAAATTAAAAAACCCCCGACCCAGTTAGACCCCTAATCAACTTAACTAGAACTAGAGCTAATCATCTTAAAAAGATCATGGTTGCCTTACCATATACATTCAATATCATTGAATTAACATGGTACCAAATTTCAAATCGATAGGACATGTGGAAGGTAGTTAGATCCCCTCATCCACTATTTAAGAGCTGATCGTCTTCAAAAGGCAGATCAGGTCATGGTTACCTTAACATATACTTTCTATATCATAGATGTAACATGGTACCAAATTTCAGATCGATCGGACTCTCATCCATTATTCAAGAGCTTATCATCTTCAAACCGCTGATCAGATCTTCATCAGACATGGCTAAAAACACTCGGGCTGAAATCATCTATGATACAAAAAAAACTAAACGAAAATCGGATCAGCCGAAAATCGGTTTGGGCTCTACGATGCTACAGACAGATACACAGACAGATAGATTTAAATTATAACACCCCTCTCTGAATTTTCGTTCGGGGGTTAAAAACACGGTCAGAAATACCCAAAAACACAGTAATATGCTCCCGACGCTGCAGCCAAACGTCTCAAGGTGCCACTAGGAACTGACGCGGCATGGTGTCCCTAACCCTAAGTCCCGCCCACCGGGGCTTTTAACGTGTGCATTGCGTGGGGCACTTTATTGGGCTAGTTACGCTTCTTGAGTAGCTTGAGTATTGTTGTTCGTAGACTATATACAGGTGTTTCTGACAAGGCGGAAATAAATCAAAGGAGTGATTCAGCTCACCATACCTAACAACTTTCCCAAAGCAACATGGGACGAAATCTCAAAACAAAAACCAGCCGTCCCGTACATTGACCCCGTCAGCTGATCGAACCAATGTATGGAACAGCTATGTTTTTTTTGGGATTTCGACCCATGTTGCTTTGGGCAAGTTGTTAGGTATCGTGAGCTTAATACCTTCTTTGATTTATTACCGCCTTGTCAGAAACACCCAGTATATAAAAATGAATCGTGGTTCGTTAGTCTCGCTAAAACTCGAGAACGGCCCGGCCGATTTAGCTAATTTTGGTTTTGAAATGTTCGTAGTAGTCCAGGGAAGGTTTAAAAGGTGAGAAAATATGGAAGAATAGAGGGGATGTTCAAAGATGAAGTTATGCGTTGGGATAAGACTTTGAGGGAGATTCTCGAAGAAACCCTTAACGTAAAACTGAAGCCGGAACAGTGGACGCAGGCTTCGTTGCCAGTGCGACACGGCGGTCTTGGCGTGCGCAGCGTTCGGGATCTCCACTTAGCAGCCTTTTTGGCGTCGTCGCATGGGGTTATGGAATTGGTCGCTCAAATTCTTTCATTTAATGGCGATCAGTTGCATTTGCCCTTTGCTTCCGATGCCGTTTTAGAGTGGTCTGCTCTGAGTCCCGGCCTGTGTACCCCAGACCAGTCCGAGAAACATTTGCAGCGTAGCTGGGACGAAATCCTTTCCAAGTGTGTGTTGGATAGGTTGATAGAGGCGAGTGTTGGGTCGGATTTGGCGCGGCTGAGGGCATCTTCCAGACCTGAATCAGGCGCGTGGCTTCATGCGCTGCCATCCCCGCAGCTTGGTACCCATTTGGACAACGACTCGCTCAGGATAGCGGTGGCTTTAAGACTGGGTTGTAACGTCTGTGAGCAACACCGTTGTTTCTGCGGCGCGGTTGTTGACTCAAAGGGTTACCACGGCTTGAGTTGCCAACGGTGTGTTGGGAGGTTTCCCCGGCATCACGCCCTCAATGATATTATCCGGAGAGCGCTCGTTTCGGCAAATGTTCCGTGTGTGCTGGAGCCTCCCGGGTTGAGTCGCACTGACGGAAAGCGTCCGGACGGGTTAACGTTGGTTCCGTGGGAGAAGGGTCGGTGCTTGCTGTGGGACGCCACATGCGTTAGCACTTTTGCAGCGTCACATTTGCCTCTGACCACCAACTCTGCTGCTTCTGCTGCTGAATATGCGGCTCGAAATAAGCACCGGAAATATAGTGGCCTCGAAAAGGACTATATTTTTGTTCCGGTGGCTTTCGAGACGTCTGGTGTAATAGGGGCGGAAGCAGCAATTTTTATTAGGAAATTGGGTCGTCGACTTGTGGACCGCGGGCACGACCGCCGCTCAGGGGCTTTCCTCATGCAGAGGCTTTCCATCGCCGTACAGCGCGGTAACGCGGCTAGTGTGATGGGAGCCTTCGAGGTAGGTGCTCTGGGTGGTGGTCTTTTTGAGGGTAATTTAATTAATTTTATTTGGACGAAGCTAGAGCTGATTTGATTTATGTTTGTCTTATATAATTTTGTATATTTAGTTAAGTTTAGTTTTTACTTTTGTCTGACTTACTATGAATTGACTTTCATTATGCGATACCTATCTTGTATCCTATATTAAATAAATATTTTTTTATATACTTCGTATAAAATAAAGTCGCTTCCCGCGTCTGTCCCTATGTATGCTTAAATCTTTAAAACCATGAAACGGATTTTGATGAGGTTTTCTTTAATAGATAGAGGGGAAGTTAGTAAATAAAACAATTAAATTTTCCATATACGACAGACAGCTAGTTAACAATTAGAGACAGTTGCAGTTTAAATTCCAAAACAGTTTAAGGCTGAGGCCTCTTTTATTTGAACGCCGATTTCGCGCGACCCTAGCGCTCAATGTTACGCGGCCGAGTTGCGAACATTTCTTGGCGCGATATTTAAATCTGATTTTTCGCGCGAATTAACTTGGGTGTATCGTTACTATGATTTATGGGTTTATTGAATTGTGATTACGAAATAATATGATTTATCGATGTTATATAATTTTTTTACTGCCTAATAGGTTTTATTTTAGTACAAATTGTTTATTGTTGAGTACTTAAACATACCTTATTAGAAACATTAAAAAAATTGTTTAGAACTTTAACTATCTAACTAAATATCTTACCTACTTATTATTTACTAAATAAAAGGTAAAGTATGTTTATTTTAACTAATGAAGTCGGTTAAAAAAGATCGTCGGTCAGAGTTCAACACTGCAAAAATACAAAAAGTTGGTTATGACTTTTTGATTACATTAAAGGTAAAAATTAAAGTCGCATTTCAATATTATTTTTTTTTTGTATATTTTTTAATTAATTACAACTGGTATAAGATAGAAAACAATTATTGCCACAAATAAAAAATTGTCGATTTTACTTGATTTTTAGGCTTTGAGAGTGATTTTAATATATTCAGCTTTTAGGTTTTTTTTTATTTGTTAAAGGACTGAATTTCTCAACATAGGTAAATATATTTCATTTAATTAAATACTCACACGTAAATATTGTATTAATTTAAAATTTTAACTACAATAAAATATAATAACAATATCCCCTAAATTACAAAAGATTTAAAAAATTTCATAATGACATGACGACTCCACTCGTCTACTCCAGTTTTACATTATAAACTGCAGTATGCCTCATAAAGGTGTGATAAATTCTTATCAGCGGGGGGATGGAAGATTCTGATTTGTGTAAAAAACAAATATGAATTAATGAGGGGTTTTCATTGTGTCATTAAAAAGCAAAAATAAGTCTCATAATACGCCCGTAGATTGCGTTGTCTAAAGTAAAAGACATAGGATAGTAATTTAAAAAAAACATAATATCACGCCTTTTATTCCCCGGAGGGTTAGGCAGAGGTACCGGCTTGAGAGCCGGACCCACGTTTAAACAAACGTTACACGTTTATAGTAATTCAAATCAGTTCAAATTAACTTAAAAAGTTTAAAACAAAAATAACTATCTGACTGACGCGTGACGAGTTTCAATTTTCTTTTTTTCTTTTAATGATTCATTTCAACTTGACCTATTGACTTTTGCAAAGCGCCATGCCATAGCGGTGTAATAAAACTTATTTTTTTTTATATGTCAAATTGAAAACCACTCATTAAATTATCCACGAAATTTATTTGTGTTATGTGCAGGTAGCACTAGCAATAAATACGCTAAAAAAACTGTTACAAAACCTAAAACTATTTCATATAATATATGGTAAAGAATAGAAAGTATCGATACTGTACTCATAATGAGTAGTATCAAAACAAAAGTATCAATTCTTCAATGTATCTATCGTGTACTTCTCCGAGGTCCTATAGTACTTACTTTTCTTACGTTTGGTAGGCACACAAATTTAATACAATAATTGGAAAAGTTGTTAAAAAAAAACAAGAAACAAAAGTATCGATACCCCGAAGCACTTTTCTTAGGGCCAGTTCTTACTTAGGCTAGGCACACAAGTTTAATACAATAAAAGAAAGTTCTTCAAAAAATAAAACAAGTTGGCTTTCCTTTAACGATGAAAAATAGCCGGAAGCCGTGTAAGTGTCCGTTTAACTTATTTTTTTTTGTAAAATTTTACGTATGTCAAAAAAATTAATCGTGGGCAGCTGTGTTTGAAGTTTGTCAAACAATATTATATGAAAACGTGTTTGTCAAACAAATTTGATCGTTTGCAGAACCTTTATTGTCGCTAGTTTTATATGGGAATTCATTTCAGTTCATTCGATATGATGCCATACCTGCCAAAATGTATGTACTCATTGATTAAAAGTATCGTAAGCACAGTATTGAGTACAAAGTAAGGATAGGAATGGAAATGTACTCGATACCGCAAAGTATCGATACTTTTTACGTGTCCCTAAGTACTGGTTGTATGTTTATCTTTATACCTGTCATTATTATGTTAGAAGATAGCTGAATCTTTGAAAAGGAGATATGGAACTTGCATCTGAAAACTCGTTGCTAATAATTAATATAAAAGAATTACTTGCAATAATTTACTGTTTGTGATAAAAATAAATGTAATTACGTAGGTATGACATTAAGAGTCTCGCAATTAATGCTAACGAGTGACAATATGATACTTTTTTCTTTTTAAAGGCACACGGCTCAATAAACTGACACATACATACACTGAGAACTGCCTTTTTTCAAAGTTTGTTTAAACACTTAAACCCGGTCCTGAATGTAGCAAATACTACTCTGAAAACTGCATCAAAATTGGTTCAGCCAAACGTGAAAGAATCGCGGACAAACATACATAGTACATACACACATACAGATTAAAATACCTATTTCAATATAACGAACATTTATTGTTCGAATTAATTTTAAATAGGTAGGTACATTATATTATTCAAAAATTTAGGTATATTAAACCTTTCAATAAAACAAACGTCTGTCTGCCACATTGATTGATTTTCTTTAGACTTCTTTGACTATGAAAAATGTTTCCCGACAAAAAGGTTTGTTGTTGTAATAAAAAAAAAAAATTGGATAAAAAAAGACTATAGATAGAGTTTGATGGTCAAAATAACAGACCATCTTCAATCAATATATATAAAACTCTTCCGTTACTGACTGACTGACTGACTGACTGACTGACTGACTGACAGACAACGCAGAGCCGAAACTACTGGGCGTAGCGTGCTGAAATTTTGCATGTAGGTTCCTTAGGGAGTGTAAGTAAGCACTAAGTAGGGATTTCCCAAAATTCCCACGGGAACGGGAACAAACAGGAATTTTGTGTTTATGAGAAATCTGCGCGGGTGAAACCGCGGGGCAGCCTCTAGTACATAGTATAAAATAAAGTTGCTTCCCGCATCTGTCCAAGAGGAAGGTTTATAATGTATAATACACGCATAACATTGTAATAGGTTAGGCGGTACGAAGTTCGCCGAGTCAACTAGTTTATATTTAAAAATCAATCGTGGTTTGTTTATCTCACTTAAACTTGAGAACGACTTAGAACGTTTAGCTGATTTGAGTTTTAAAATGTTTGTCGTAGTTCACATAAGGTTCAAAAGGTGAGAAAAGATAGAAAAAATGGAGGGGTTGAAAGAAAAATAAAAATGTAATTTTCCCATATAAACTGTTTTATGTATTTTCCTGTCTAAGATTTAACGTTGTTGTTATTTAATTTGCCCATTCCTGGCCGAGAAAGTAACATGATCCATACATAAGAATCTTCAGTAGGTATAGATAATAATAATCGTGTAAATTAATATTTTAAGTTGGTTATTTTAATAAAAATTACCTTTGTAGCGGTGGCGTCTTATTTATTTTATTTATTACACAAACCAACAGTACATAGAACATTCTTGGATATCTAACTTTTTTTGCAGCATAGAAAGACGTTCATTTCCTTTTACCTATTCTTGCATTTTTTATAAATAGAATAAAAAGTTACTTTCCGAGCTTAACTTTAATCTTACTGGGTTGTTTTTTTAACACAACTGGCAAGCAGTTATAATTTTATAATAAAATAAATAACATTGATATTTAGAACTCTGTTAAATCCACCTCTAATTTTTTTAAAGAAAGTAACTTTTTATTAATTTTTAGGTTCATCATTTTCAAATAAATTGAAGTTCAATATATTATTTTTATAAAAATGTGCAAAAACCTTTTTCGAGGTGTTGAATTTCGAGCAACGATAAAGGATCGCGTATGTCAGGTCGGGCTTGCATATTGCATAATAAGTTATTATTACTATAGTTTATAGTACCTTACACCTAAATTTGTTCTTGTTTGAGAGATAACACCTAAAAGTTGTTTTTCATACGAAACCCTTATGCAACCAAACATTGCCTACCTACGTCCATACCTATTGTAGTTTCATTGTGTAAAGTAGGTAGCGAAAAAACTAATTACTATATAGGTGTACGATAGAGTAATAGAAGCACTACGTTTTTATTTTTCCTGATAGGTACATACACACTGTGACGTGTGGGTAATCCTACTAAGGTCAATGACCCCTACATATCAAATCGTAAAATAAATAAAAATAATGAAAAGTTTATTGCTTTGCATTTAAAAAAGAAAGATATAGAAAACAACCCAATATAAAAAAATATTTTTAAGAGCTGTACTATGTAGATATCGTTTTTAAAATGAGTGAAAATAAGTGCTTTCTTTTTCCCCTCAGATTATAAATTTGTAGGGATACTTATTTGATATTAAAAAATCACAGAAACTTACGTCTACTATTGCTCAAATTTATTAATATAATAATAATAAAATGTACTTACTTTTTCCAAACTAAAAAAGAATTCTCATTCACTGCGCAAACCTCGCGCAAACAATAATAAATAGTCTTGTAATAGCGCGCCAAAGCACGACTGACGTACGCTCCGCCTCAAGACCGGAGGCGTACTGCCGCCCGTTTCTGCTTATCGAATCGGCCGCTCGGCCGTTGGATCCCTCCATACAATTTAGTATGGGGAATTTCCGCCGAAATTTTAGTAAAGTTTTAGCAATTAAAACTAGATGAAAATGGACATGTATATTTTTGTAATTACAATATAAAAGTTGAACAGACTTTCTAGTTTATGATACAATTTTTGTTTTGCTTCAACTTACTTTTAAACTAGTAAACAATCGTTAACAGCAAAAGCTGTTTTTGCAGTTTTTGATGAACTTTACGATTTTTTTATAAGAAAACCCTTTATTTTTTTTTATTTGAAAACCTACTATATTGTAGTTCAGTCTTTTGAGAAGCTACGAAAAAAAAAATAGCTTTCTGTATTATTTTTAAGTGTTATTAAAGTCGTATATACGAACACTCCTCTCGCCGTTTTCCCAATTTTAGCCCCTTAAACTGAGATGAATATTACGGGCATAAGGCTCGTAATATCTAACTTGGTTTAAACTGTGTTGTTTATATGAGAAAGTAAGTGACAAATGCAGTTTAAACTAGTGAAGCAGTTTAAACCGAGTTGGATATTACGGGCATAAGTTTATCTTTAAATATAGTAAAAGCATGTTTATATGATTAAGGCGGAATGTGAACACAATCTATAATAATAATAATAATAACGGCGTAGGGATGTGACGACCCCATCGCCCAGTGGAAATTCCAGTACTTTCGGTCTGGAACTTCTATTGCAATTAGTCACCGCAGGGACGGCTTGTGGCGAGTCGATGGTGAGTGGCGACACCACGGACCCTATACCTCCAGGGGGACACACGCAGTCATCACACGCACACTCACATGCAGTCATCACACACACAGACACACACCCCCCCGCCTCTGAGCTTGCCTTCACCAGCCGGCCAGAGTGGAGTAGCAAGAGCGAAGCCTATGCTCCAGGTTGGAAGTGTAAAATGTCATAACGCCGGGTGCATCTTATGCTGCCCGCAGTCTCACCTCTCGACAACCTTAGCTATCCACGACCAGTGTTGCGACCCGTTGCCAATATATCGGCGACTTAGTGGAAGCCCACCCAGTGGACAGCGAGTCACCGCCTGCCATGATAATTAGTGAAATGTTGCATTAAAGGCAGGCGTACCGGTATTTCACTCCATAGCACCAGTTAACCGGTCCATTAAACAGTTCACCCCCATAAACCATTTCTTGTCATCCATTTTACAATAGTTTCTATCACCTACTGGGTGCCGCCTCTGGGTGCATGATCTATTTGTGCATTTAGTCGCGATGCCTGGTTGGTGATCCATATACAATATAGCAAAACTCTCGAAAGGGCCTCTACGAGTTGGATTCGTCCCCTCGCACGCCTCTCAAAGGACCGGGCTCCATCCCGTGATACCGAAGAGTATTGAGAAACATAATAATAATAATAATAATGGCGTAGGGATGTGACGACCCCATCGCCCAGTGGAAATTCCAGTACTTTCGGTCTGGAACCTCCATTGCAATTAGTCACCGCAAGGACGGCTTGTGGCGAGTCGATGGTGAGTGGCGACACCACGGACCCTATACCTCCAGGGGGACACACGCAGTCATCACACGCACACTCACATGCAGTCATCACACACACACACCCCCCGCCTCTGAGCTTGCCTTCACCAGCCGGCCAGAGTGGAGTAGCAAGAGCGAAGCCTATGCTCCAGGTTGGAAGTGTAAAATGTCATAACGCCGGGTGCATCTTATGCTGCCCGCAGTCTCACCTCTCGACAACCTTAGCTATCCACGACCAGTGTTGCGACCCGTTGCCAATATATCGGCGACTTAGTGGAAGCCCACCCAGTGGACAGCGAGTCACCGCCTGCCATGATAATTAGTGAAATGTTGCATTAAAGGCAGGCGTACCGGTATTTCACTCCAAAGCACCAGTTAACCGGTCCATTAAACAGTTCACCCCCATAAACCATTTCTTGTCATCCATTTTACAATAGTTCCTATCACCTGCTGGGTGCCGCCTCTGGGTGCATGATCTATTTGTGCATTTAGTGACGTTGCCTGGTTGGTGATCCATATACATTATATCAAAACTCTCGAAAGGGCCTCTACGAGTTGGATTCGTCCCCTCGCACGCCTCTCAAAGGACCGGGCTCCATCCCGTGATACCGAAGAGTATTGAGAAACATAATAATAATAACACATCACACTCAGAGCCCCTAACTAGGATGAACCTGTATCTAGGGTGCCCGAAACACACACAGAGACGAACATCACACCCAGACCGGAAACAGACATCGATATATTCATCATATCAATATTCGCCCCGCCCGAGAATCGAACCTGGGTGCACACGCTTACTCCGTCCACATCATTGCCAACTGAGCCACGGAGCAGTCGCAGTCTATCTACTTCTACTATCCATACCTAATATTATTATTATAAATGCGAAAATAACTCTGTCTGTCTAACTGTCTGTCTGTCTGTCTCGATTTCCTGAGAAAACTACTGAACCGATTTGAATGAAATTTGGTATGTGGATATTCTAGAGCCTTCCCACGGGAAAATTGGGAATTTGATGTAACAAGGGAAAATGCGCTGGCGAAGCTGCGGGGCACCCACTGGTATATCTATATAAAAATGAATCGTGGTTCGTTAGTCTCGCTAAAACTCGAGAACGGCTGGGCCGATTTAGCTGATTTTGGTTTTGAAATGTTTGTAGTAGTCCAGGGAAGGTTTAAAAGGAGAGATTATAACACCCCTCTCTGAATTTTCGTTCGGGGGTAAAAAATAAAGAAAAAATTGAGAAGTTAGTAAAAACAACAATTAACTTTTAACATAGAATCTGTCCTGTTTTCGTTTCCATTGTTGTCTACATATTGTTGTTTTTTTTATTAGCCCATTTTGGACAGGGAATGGAACATAGTCAATACAGCCAAGTTTTAGAGGGTTAGTAGGTAGTTTAATATGGTGTAAACATATATATATGTTCTGAGTTTTATTTAAGTTCTACAGAGTTTGCCGGGTCAGCTAGTGAAACATATTGTAGTTAAAGTTATTTGTTAGCCAAAATCGGCCTGTAAATAACAAATATCTTACCCTTTTCCCCACCAGGTAGAAAACTGCTTACAATAGTAAGTTTTTCAACAGTTGTATACTTGTGAAGAATGTTAGACTTTATGGTGGACCAAGACTTGGAATAGTTTGTCGTGGGGCTCTTTTCTTCTACTGGGTCCAGAGGCTAAAAAAAAGAATAATTTTTTTAATCATATGTACAGTGGCGGACACGGTCGGCGTAACACTTCCGGTTTTTTTGTATTGCAAAATGGGTCTTGTTCTATGGTAATAAAGTCTAGGGCTGACGAAACCATAGACAAATCTGTTACGGCCTCCTAGTCCGTGACTGTACCAACTAGCTTGAAGTAGTACAGAAGGCAATTTTATTCCACTCTTTCTGTGCTTTTTCATTTCCAACACCTTTTTTTTCGGTTATTCCCAGTTTTCGCCAGTGGTGACAAATGGGAAAAAAAATCCCAGTTGTTGCCAGTGTTGGGTTTTCGTATTTTAATTGTTTTTTTAAAGAATTTAAACAAAAAAGAAGTTTTGAGTATCATAGACGGGTATATAATTTTTGAGACCAAAAAAATTAAAGTAGGATAAAACCCATTGGAAAAGGTAGATAATATAACAAAAATGAAAGAAAATATAAATTACGGGCGATCTGATGTCGGAAAGGGGGAGAGGGTGAGTTTTTAAGGGTAAAAAAGGGCAAAACTCGATTTCCGGTAAAACTGCAAGTCCTATGAAAAAAGTTACTTGACAAAGTTGTATGTAATTAAAATATCTACAACTTTTGTATCTGTCGTAGTAAGATTTGATAATTAGGTTTTTTCAAAAAAAACTAGGGATTTTGCGAAAACCCGGATAATTTGATATAAGCATTACTTTTCAGAGTTAAGGAAGGTTTCAAAGTTTTCAATTATACTAGGTTTTTTTGCAAAAAAACTGCTTTATGTCAAGATGATTGAAAAAAAAGTAATGCTTATATCAAATTATCCGGGTTTTCGCAAAATCCCTAGTTTTTTTTGCAAAAAACCTAATTATCAAATCTTACTACGACATATCGACCTCAAAATTTATGTGAAAAATTGTAATAATCGAGATTTTGGTTTTTTATTTTTATCTTTTGCAAAAAAAATATACACTAACGAAATTGGAATTTTCACTTTTTGCCATTTTTAAAGTTATCTATCCTGGTCTATCAAAATAAAAGTAAAATTAAAGAAAACAATCAATTACGATCATGTAGTATGTACTACTTCACTATAGTAAAAATGAATCGTGGTTCGTTAGTCTCGCTAAAACTCGAGAACAGCAGGGTTGATTTAGCTGATTTTGGGTTTGTCACAGTCCAGTAAATGTTTAAAAGGTAATAAAATATTAAAAAAGATAGGGAAATTTAAAATAACAATAAAAAAATTCCATTAGTTAAACCGTTCCATTTTCTATTTCTATCAAAAAATTTACTTTGTTTTTAAATTCGGATAGGAAAAATAACAATAGTTCATACAGCCAAATCTTCAGTTGTTAGGTAGTCTAATAATAATCGTGTTAACTTATATTCTAAGGTAAGGCGATAGGAAGTTAGCCGGGTCAGTTAGTTATAAATAAAATTATCACGATATTAAAACAATCATCATCTAAGAGTTTCTATTCTAAATATTGCCTATAACATACAAATTGTCTAAAACGTAACCGTTTTTAGGATACTTGTTCTTGTTACAAAAGAATGAGAATATGTGGCTGGATACTGTAGGATCGGCGGACAGTAAAACTTGGTAGAAAAAAAATAAACGATGTTTATTGAACGACGCCTCGGTTAGTTATTTTTTACAATCTGGTAATCTAACATAACAAGTTAAAATTTTGATAAAGGCGACATTTGGAATAGAAACTCATAATGATTATTTGTTAATTTTAATTTAAAATGATTGTATTATTCTTTAATTAACATTTAAATTTGATACTCCTCTTTTTTATTTATTTGTTATGGTAAAGCAATTTAACATTGGAAATCACGCCACTAACAACAACTGGGTTTTTTTTCGTCCTATCTCTAGCCACTCTGAACAAATGGAAAAAAAATCCCATTCGTCACCACCCGCGACAAGTGGTGACGAATGGGATTCGTTGCCAGTGACGACAACTGGGAATAACAACTTTTTTTAAATTAATTTCGTTTATCACCATAAGCTTGTACAGTGGCGGTCTAGGACGGCGTAACAAATTTCTCTATTTTCTCGTGCGCCCTAGACTGTATTTCCAAAGAACTATTCCTATTAGGTATTCTGTGCTTTACGACAGCATTACTATGGGACAGCGTTTTATTTTCATAGCAGAATTCTCAAACATTATTCTCATAATATATTTGATCCTTTGCTATTAGTATAGATGAGAATGTATCTGTTAATAGAATTAATTTACTCTTAGCATTGTAAAACTATGGCATAGAATAATGAAGCACATTAAGTGTCTGAATGGTTATAAAATGTTTAAAAATGTTTTTTTTTAGTCTAAACTGTGTCCCACTGCTGGGCAAAGACCTCCTCCCTCTCTCTGTATTTATTTATAGACTGAAAATTTATTAAAAGTGTTATCAAAAATTTATAAGCAATCTAAACATAAGTAAGTCTCTTTGCCAATAATCTATCTTCAATTATATTACACCTACCATTTCTCTATAAATTTTCTTTATCAATTTCAAGGCTAAAAAATAACTAGGCCGGTGTGTAGAGATGGTGTAAATTTATGAGGCACATACACCTAAAGCCTAGTTGATAAATCTCAGTGTAGCCACAGTTAGACAAATGCCAATGGCTGCATGCTGCATCTAGATCTAACCAGCTTAACCTAATCCAACTACTACTATATGGTTCAGCTATAACCTACGAATTATACTCACATCCCTTGATTCCACCTGCTCAAATCTGAGCAATGGGTCTATTTGGTCTAAAGCTGTGCTCCATTTATTCAAATTATCTACGAAGTCTTTGGAAGAGCTTTTTTTCTGTAAGTGTAGAAAATTATTTTTAGTTGGGAAGTTATTGCAAGTTTTAGTGGTCGAACAAACGACGCCGCCGCCGCCGCGCCGCCGCCGCTCCGCACCGGCCCCGCGCCGTCGCCGCGTTGACGCCGCACTGCCGTCACTTGCGATGCTCAAAACTAGCAATGTATCACCATGCACCTAGTTATCACGAGAAGACTGTTCTTGGCCAAAAAAATCGCGTAATTTGCAAGAAAGCTCTGTTTCCGAAAGTGAAAGTGGCGCCGTAGGTTGTGGATGTGGGAAACTATTTGCAAAATGTTTTTGCTCTTAGCGACTAGATGGCGCATTTGTTTCTTGCGAATTAGGCGATTTTGTTTGGCCATGAACAGTCCTCTCGTGATAATTGGGTCCATGGTATTACTAACAATAGAACAGTGGAACGATAAAATTTCCTTTGATTGCGCGGCGGCGGCTCGGTGTTGTCTTGTGTGAACAGTGTTGCGGTGCGGTGGCGGCGGCGTCGCGTCGTCAGTTTGAGCGCTCATTTTCACAGGGATGTAGAGACCGATTTGCAAAGTAGGTAGTAATAAAAACGTTTTATCAAAAAATTAAACCGCCGAAAAAACTGAAAAGCATTAAATAATTGGGAAACATTTTCTATTAGGACTTAATTTACTCACTTCTTAAAGTAATTTTGGTTAACCAAGAAATTTTAAGTCGGTGCCACACCACAAAAGCAAATTCCTTAACTACCTATAGCGCGATGCGCGGCGGCACACGTTTTTCGGTTATTTCTTTGAATTTCAGGTAATTTAGTGATCGTTATTCGTTGATTCTGTGGCACCGACTCAAAATTTCTTGGTTAACCAAAATTACTTTAAGAAGTGAGTAAATTAAGTCCTAATAGAAAATGTTTCCCAATTATTTAATGCTTTTCAGTTTTTTCGGCGGTTTAATTTTTTGATAAAAAGTTTTTATTTTTTGCTTTTCAGTTTTTTTGGGCTAATTTTTTTGACCCCAGCCAATCACCCTTCACAGGGTGGTCGCACGCACCCCACAAGGTGGCCACACAACCTGGTCATGTCCTCCCGACAAGTTATACGGTAAATTAATTTCATTGAAGCACAATAGGTGGCTCCACTAGTATTAACGCAAAACAGTAAATAAAATCATTTTTCAAAATAACTAAATTGCTATAGAAATTTGTATGAATGTTCATAAAAAATTTTTTTACGGCAAAATAATATAAAAACATGCGCCAAGAAGAAAATTTAAAAAAATATATGTTTTTTAATTTAGTCTTCGAATCTTATTTAGCACTAGATGGTGCTTTCACATTTGCGGGTAAGCGACATCTAGTGTTAAATATGGTTATGTTTACGTCCTACTTGTATAGTTTTTCTGCCTATTGTATTGCATTATACAACAATATTGACAACTATAATTAACTGACTTGTGGATCAATGGGTAATGAAGTAGAATGCGATGTGGAAGCTCCGGGATCGATCCCTGAAACAGGCGAACTGTTGCTGTATCTATTCTATTCTATTTTTATTTTCCGATTTTAGGAATTTAGTCTGTTTTTAGAGGGCTTTTTTTTTGATAAGGTTTATGGTACCTATTTTAATCGACTGAAACTAATATAAGCGCTTAGAATTAGAAGGTTCCGATAGTACTTACTGCACGTAGTTTTGCATGTATGTATTTTTTTTAAAGGTTTTTTATAGTATTTGTTAGTAAGTGAGTATTCTTTGAGAAACAAAAAAAAAACGTGCAAACATTTCAT
Organism: Euspilapteryx auroguttella; assembly: GCA_951802225.1. Lineage (NCBI taxonomy): Eukaryota > Metazoa > Arthropoda > Insecta > Lepidoptera > Gracillariidae > Euspilapteryx > Euspilapteryx auroguttella. The sequence goes on along the minus strand of OX637644.1, from coordinate 6,928,453 downwards.
TTGGATTTATTGGGCCGTTTCGGAGATAAGTGCCTTTGACAGATAGACGGACATACATACGGACGGACAGAAAATTCATATAATAAGGTCCCCCACTGAGATGCTCGGCCCTGATTCAGCAGTGGATCGGAGTCTTGCTGCTTCCTGCAACTTTCTGCGCCCGCCCCGCGCGCGATTTAGAGGAAGCGGCTTTTCGCCCCTCGCCCCGGCACAGCGCGGCGGCGGCGGCGCGGCGGCGGCGGGGCGGCCGGCCGGCAGCGGCCAGCGCCCGCGCGCTGCGTTCGAGCACTCGGAACGGTACCTACTCGGGCGCTGAGTGCGGGCGGGTTCGTTCGGAAGAGAGTAGAGATGGTAGACTTGGGGCCGTTGCACAAATGGCAAGGCGCAGCGCAGATAATTTTTCAATAGTAAACTATTTAGGACTTCTCGTTTTCGTTTTTAAATTAATAATAATCGCGTTTCTGCACGCTACATTTCGCATTTTTATCATGTAATTTGTTAATTGATTTCGGATTATTATACATATTTCAAAGACGAAAAAGCCAATATTAGGATTAGATATCTAGAGTAACAGTTAAAAATGTTCTGCGCTGCTCTTCGCCATATGTGCACCGGACCTTAGTTTGTGCGTATTTAGATAGTATGCACAACACAAGCCAAACGAAATGTGTGGCTAAAGAATGAGCTATCAAATTCACATTTATCCCCGCACGAGTTAAAGATACTACGATGAGACAAATTTTAGCTTTGGCCATAGCGGCCCACTGGAGCTACCTACTACAATGTGATTTTTATCCTATAGCTAGATCCGGTGAACTGACGTTTTGCTTCAGATTTGTTTTATACGTATTTATGTCTTGGTTTTTATTTAATTACTACATTGCATCGAAGAAGAGAAAATCGTAAAGTAAACAAATGACCTCAATGCCTCACCGTTACATATTCACCTTTCATTCCTACATTGTTTCATTGCCTACAATACTGATATTATGTATGAATCTCCGAAATTACTCTACTATTTTATTTCTACTACGAACGACCTTGAATAGCTCGGCGAGCAAGGTTGCAAATATTGTTTTGTTTAACGAGAGAAAGCGCCATCTTTACTAGCTCGTTGCTTCGTCCGTCTTGTAACTTGATGAAAATAGCCCGAACTCACTAGATGTCGTTACAAATATATTTTATGTTAGCACCGCTAAAACTGCCCGAGCTTAGATGTCGCTACTATCTATGCAATTTATAAGGCAGTGAAAATAACCTAATAAAATAGCCCGAAAGAGCGTTTTAAAAACAAAGTATGGGACGAGGCCTCTGTACTGGTTACAGTGTTGCCACCTTAGTGGATTTTCCACTAAATCTGGTGGTTTGGAACCACCATTTAGTGGCAATTTTTTGCGTTTAGTGGCTAGTGGATTTTTTTAGCGGATAAATCAGACCAAGAACTTTTGCAGTTTTTGAATAAAATGGAATTGCGGTATGATGTTACAAAGCGTATGAACTAAAGATGTTTTAGACAATTTAGTAGAATTACAACATTTTTCATATTATTTTTTTCAATTGAATAAGTACATACAAAGTCGATGTATTTTTTTTTCTTCATATTTTTGTCCATACTTCGAGGACCCTTAGTTTTCTTTTTAGCTGTCTTGAGCACCTGATTATAGTTTTTAAGGACGATAGTTTAAGATCTAGATGGGATAATATTTAAAGGTTGCGAATTGGTTAATTTTTTAGAAAAAAGTTCGTCCCTCTCGGTATGGTGCAAAATTAAAAAAAAAAGCGTTTTTTACAATGTGGGAGATGGTTTCTTATTTCTTACATAAGCGAATTCATTAAAACTTTATTAAATTAATACTTTCGCTAGAATAAATAAAAAACAAGAAAAAATTTGAATTTTGCGCCATACCGAGAGGGACCACCTTAAAGTTTTAAGTTCAAGTTAGGGCTCAAGTCTTAAAAATGGAACATTAAAAAATCTTTAAAAAATAAAAGGGCCCAGGGAAGCAAATTTCTTAACTAAAAACGATTGACTCGTAATTGTCTTGTTCTTTTTGGTGACTTCGTTAACCATTGCTGTTTTCTTTGGGCGTGTAACAGATATCACATTTGTTAAAGCGGCAATGGTTAACGAAGTCGCTAACAAAAAAGTCAATAACGAGTCAATCGTTTATAGTTAAGAAACTTGCCCCCCAGGTCATATATTTGGGGTAGAATAGAACGCATAGCAAAGGGTCACCACTGTCCCATATTTACGTATGTCCACTCATCTGTCATGCACACTAGTGGAAATTTCAGTGGTTTTCAAAGGGGGCCATCTTTTAGTGGTTTTCTGGTGGTTTGAGGAGCCTTATCTGGTGGATTGCTATTTCAACCGTTGGCAACACTGACTGGTTAAGTATTATATACTCTGTGACCTGGTGAAGGTTTAGGGACTAACAGGATGAGGTTCGATCACGACCGGTCGGTGAGGCGATTTTTGAAGGAGGCCTATGTCCAGCAGTAGACGTCTATCGGCTGAGATTATGATTATTAACATTCATATAAAAATACTCATAATTATACCTAGCAGTTTTCATGTAAATCACAAAACGGCAATACAATCTGTTAGTGAACAATAAAGTCACCCCTATTTTTGCACCCTTAGGGTTGGAATTTTATTTCCAAATTTTTAAAGGACCAACTTCAAGGTATACCCTGTCGATTAAAAAAGGAATTATCAAAATCGGTCTACATAACATAGTAAAAAGTTATGCGTGATCATACATAAATATATATATTATATATACGCGACGAATTGAGAACCTCCTCCTTTTTGTTTTTTCGTCGGTTAAAAACTACAAAATTTAGGATGAATTGCTGGAAAACAAGATAAGAAAAAAAAATTCTCAAATTATGGGGTTTAAAAATACCTTTAAATAAAATAAAATAAATAGGAAAGGCTTTCATTATCATGGGGGCATGCGGCATGACATTAAGTAATGTGGGGAACAAGAAAGAGGTACTTACAATGGAGATCATATTTGATTTCAGGGGATGATTAGTAACTTCGAAACTTGGATACTGATGCCTTGATGATGATTTTTGTTTATTTGAGGTCCTAAAAAAAAATGTTTAATCAGATAAAAAATATTTTAAATTAAAAAGGTGTTCATCTATACCAATATTATAAAGAGAAAGGTTTGTTTGTTTGTTTGCAACGAATAGGCTCCAGAAATACTGAACCGATTTGAAAAATTATTTTACTGGTAGGAAGCTACACTATCCCCGAGTGTCATAGGCTATATCAGATTTTCAACAAAATAAGGGATCCTTAGTTAAACTCAAATAATGTAACCCAAGGTGCAATATTTTTTCCTTTGTTTACATAATTTGACAAGTGGTTTGTTGTTTTTTTTTGTTTTTTTATTCGCCCATTCTGGGCAGTCAAAAGAACAGTCTATAGAGCCAAGTCTTTAGTAGTATCTTATATTCTATGGCGTAACGAAGTAAGCCGGGACAGCTCGTTAAATATAGTTTAGTGTTATACCAAAGTTCAAGTCTAGGTTCACGAAGATACAATGGTTATAATATGTTGTTTTTTTTTTTATATTAACCATATAGAGGACAACCTTGTGGAACAAAGGTTCAAGTGATTAATAAGAAAAAAGATAAAATTATAGTATTCGATTTTTATTTTGTTTTAATTAAAATCTGCAATTAGCTCATGAGCCTTTATCAGATTTGATGGATAATAAGGACGTTTAGAAGCGCCCTCCATTGAAGGTAACTCCATATTGTTTTTGTGTGTGCTGGTGTTGTTAGTCAAAGATGTTGCGCCGCCTCAGTCGGGCGGGATACATATTGTCTGGTGTCTAGTAGTGCATTTGCTAGTGAATTGACATGGTCTTTAAATTGATTCTTGTATTTGTCTGTCCAATTTTTCAGTTCTTCTCTAACTGTTGTAATCTCAAGGTACTCATGGATTTCAGAGTTTTTTGAAAACCAAGGAGCATTGCTGATTTCTCTCAGAACTTTGTTCTGAAATCTTTGCAGTATCTCTACATTTGATGTACTAGCTGAGCCCCAGAGCTCAATGGCATAATATGTCTAAACTGGTTTCAATACCATCTTGTAGATAAGAAGCTTATTGAAAATCGACAGCTTCGATGATCTACCCATAAGCCAATAAAGGTTTCGGTCGGTCTGTACCGAATATTGAGTTCATCTCTTTTGGCTATTATATGCGTTTTCAAAACAATCGATCTGGACAAAATATTTTATTTGTAGGTTTTTTTTTTTTCAGATAACCGGAATTTTATATTGGTACTGTAAATATGTAATGTAGGTATTCTAAATATTTTTTTTGTTCCTACTAATCAATATATATAAAACTCTTCCGTTACTGACTGACTGACTGACTGACAGACAACGCAGAGCTGAAAATACTGGGCGTAGAAAGCTGAAATTTGGCACGTGGGTTTCTTGGAGGGTGTAGGTGAGCACTAAGAAGGGATTTCCCGAAATTCCCACGGGAATGGGAAAAAACGGGATTTTTGTGTTATGAGAGATCTGCGCGGGTAAGACCGCGGGGCAGCCTCTAGTAAATAAATCAAATACTTACTTGATTTTGAAAAAGGTCTTAATGTGAGATAAAAATAATATTATAATATCTCCACTTACTATGTAAAATTAAGCTAGCCTCTGCAAATAGGAATAATTAGTGCAAATGTATTGTAAGAAATGTAATATACGCACCATTCATTAAAAGTCGGCATCATTCTTGATTAGTATTGATTCAGCCTGCCTTTTACATATGATTAGAAACTAGTGTTCTTTGCTCTACTACTTTTGGAATTGAGGTGTTGGCTGGTACAATTTGCTAGGTAGGTATAGATTGGTAGTACTTGTCAGCTTGTCACAGATACTTAATTCAGGAGCAGAAATGAGTTGGTATGAGGTTAGGTACTTATGTACCTTTTGATCAGATTATTGGGTCAGTGGATGTTCAGTTTTCTTATTATTTCTCAAATAAATAAGTCGGTGGGTCGTTTTTAAACCACAGAATACTTAAAAACCCGCCCCCAAAACTATTCACTGAACAAATAATTAAAGAGCGCTGAGTTATATTCACTATGGCAGGCTACAGGCTACAGGGATGCTACAGGAGTGGGTCGTTTTAGGGGTCGCAGGTTGACATCAGACATCGACACGGTCGACGCTGCTCGACTGCATAATCATGCACATAGAAATTTTTTACTCTCTAGTCGAGATCATGCATGAGCATGAGGGTCGGTGGGTCGTTTTCGTTAGAGTAAAATTTTTCTATGTTTTCGTTCCTGAATCCTGTCAGAACCACATCTCGTCCGTCGTGCTCTAGTCCACAGACCAACTAGAGATAGGTACCTCTAGTCTAGAGAGTAAAATTTTTCTATGGTCGTATGTCCAGTGTGTTGCCAACGGTTGAAATAGCAATCCACCAGATAAGGCTCCTCAAACCACCAGAAAACCACTAACAAAAGTATGTCCCCCTCTAAAAACCACTAAAATTTCCACTAGGGTGCATGACAGATGAGTGGACATACGTAAATAGGGGACAGTGGTGACCCTTTGCTATGCGTTTGCTATGCGAAAACAATGTAAACAAACTTAACAAAGTGTTATTTTAACACTAAATACTATAATAATAGCCGCTTACAAGCAACAATTTAATTAATCCGTGTTTTCTTAAAACGCTATACGCAATACAGGCTTCTTATTATTAAAATTTTAAACGAAAACCGGCCGGCACTAAATATTAAATAGGTAACTATAATTTTGATCTAAACAAAACAACAAGAAAATGAATCTGACCGATGAGAATGAACAAGTTCACCATCATTTACCGCTCACTTCAAGTCTGTCTTTGGTCGTCGCCTATTGGAGATTGAAGAACGAACGAATGAACGATTAGTTGCTATCGAGCAACTCACTCAACGTATGACGTAGACGTATGGCCGAACACCGATTGGTCGAACGAGGAACGATTACCAACTTGATGAACGAAACGAAACACTTGAATAAATTGCCGCCGTAAATGACACGTACAAATTCGAAACGCTGTTATTTCGAACACTGAAGGTAGTTTGATCGGAGTTTCAAACATGAACTTTACGATTTTAATATCGAATTCAATCTGCTTGCCACTTTAAATACCGATGGATCACATATCTGTATGATCGCCGTAACTATCGTTATGGCGAGATTACGACACAGGCGACGAAATATATCCAAAAATGCTGTGGGCACGCTAGCCGCCATGCGACGCCCAACTTTGTAACGTTTATAACGCAGTTATCACTACGAATTTAGCACAATTATCACTGTACTGTTATGAAGGACCACTCATTGCATGTAGGAAATGAAATGCATTGGATATTTAAACTGTATGGACTGTATTAAATGAAATAAAAATTGTTACAAATGCCAGCACACTATCGTGGCTAAATTTTTTTTTTTTTCACTTCATTTATCCCTCAGAATAATAATAATACAAGAACAAGCCTATACAGTCAATCACTCAGTGCGCAGTGTAGACAGATGAGCTATACATAACATACACCTATATAGATATGTGTATGACAGCTAGGGATGTTAATCAACTACTTACGTACCAATTAACGAGATGTCGATAAGTTATTTGCACTGGGTGCATAAGTATACTTACCGGTTTTCTTTTGCAACTAATACTTTACGCAGAAGAAATCTTGCGGGAAAGCTAGTTGATTTATTAAATAAAAAAAAAAACGTTTTGTTTTTATTTTATTTTTTTACTAGAGGCTGCCCCGCGGTATTTCCCGCGCAGATTCCTCATAAACATAAAAATCCCGTTTTTTCCCGTTCCCGTGGGAATTTCGGGAAATCCCTTCTTAGTGCTCACCTACACTCCCTAAGGAACCTACATGCAAAATTTCAGCCCGCTACACCCAGTAGTTTCGGCTCTGCGTTGTCTGTCAGTCAGTCAGTCAGTCAGTCAGTCAGTAACGGAAGAGTTTTATATATATAGATTAACAATTAATGTTTTTTAAAAGCATTTATTTAAATTGCATTGCAATGTATGTATGAATGATTGTTCGGATGAAATCTTACACTTAACTCTCGGCATGGCGCGAAACTCAAATTTTCTAACTTAATCAAAAATGAATACTTTTGCCAGAATATTGAGATGAAATTTTGTTCAAAATTTTGTTTATTGTTGATGAAAGATTGTTCTTCGTCAGTACTGATAGTTTAGCTCTCTCTTCTTCCGCGTAGGTATGTAAAAAAGTTTAAAAGAATTCGCGCATGTAAAAAACCAGCTCCCACATACTAATCCTTATTATCACATATTATCGTTTTTGAAAGACAGAGTCACCGATTTTGTGTATATATAAGAAACTTGATTTGGTCTTTCACCCTATACAATACATACACAAAATCAGTAGGTCTGTCTTCCAAAACCGTTGCAACATTCCAATGTGGGAAAAGGCTTGTTTAGATACGCAAAGTCATTCAAAATTTATTAATAATTTCCTTTTTACAAAAAGAGACTGCCTTCAATAAAATAGCTAGAGTCACGGACTAGGAGGCCGTAACAGATTTGTCTATGGTTTCGTCACTTTTGCAATACAGAAAAACCGGAAGTGTTACGCCGATCGTGTCCGCCACTGTACTAAAACCTTTTCCTGAATGTAACAAATACTTTTGTGAAAACCACATCAAAATCGGTTCAGCCAGACTCGAGACAATCGCGGACAAACACACATTCATACATACAAGTCAAACTGATAACCTCCTTTTCTTAAGTCGGTTAAAAACGAATACTTTCGTCATAATCAATATATATAAAACTCTTCCGTTACTGACTGACTGACTGACTGACAGACAACGCAGAGCCGAAACTACTGGGCGTAGCGGGCTGAAATTTTGCATGTAGGTTCCTTAGGGAGTGTAGGTGAGCACTAAGAAAGGATTTCCCGAAATTCCCATGGGAACGGGAAAAAACGGGATTTTTGTGTTTAAGAGAAATCTGCGCGGGTGATACCGCGGGGCAGCCTCTAGTAATAAATAAAAAACACAAAGATTTATGAATTTTGCGCCATACCGAGAGTTTCCACCTTAAATCCGCCCGGCCGGCTAGAGTTTTAGCGAGAAAACAAACCCCGATTGATTTTTATATCTTAGCTATCCCGCGGTTATTCCCGCGTAGATTTCTCATAAACACAAAAGTCCCGTTTTTTTCCGTTCCCGTGGGAATTTCGTGAAATCCCTTCTTAGTGCTAACTTACACTCCCCAAGGAACCCACGTGCCAATTTTCAGCTTTCTACGCCCAGTAGTTTCGGCTCTGCGTTGTCTGTCAGTCAGGCAGTCAGTAACGGAAGAGTTTTATATATATTGATAGTAGATAAAAGCTAGAAGATTATCATAAGATTTTAGTGTTACAGTTTCATTACTATACTCTGCAGATTATAAACATTTGATAAAAAAACATTGACTCTAACGTTGGTCGTGGCACATCACTAAAATCTCGAGTGGGGAGTGTGGTTAGGTGCGGTGTGGAGGCGGGCTTGTGCGTACCCGCCTCTCACGTCTCCTTCAACCCCGCGATTATTGAATTGTTTTTATAAAAATAAGTATGAAAATCGACTTACCGGTGAAATGTAATACTTGATTTCGATTTGGTGTGTTTTCGTATCATTTTTGCAACAATCAACTGCACATTTCACCACAGTGACGGCGAAATACGAACAAAATCTCTCCAGGAACGCACGGTGCAAGCAATCATCACAGACTATAGACGCTCGCGGCGGGAACGCCTTTTTGTTCTCACCTGTGTCTACTGTTCCCACTTGGATGTACTCCCTCTATAGCTGTAATATGTATACTCTAAGATTTATCCCTTTTGGGAAAGGCAATGGTACTAGACCGTACAGCCATGTCTTCAATAAGTATTTTCTGCATTTCGTGTAAAAAGGCCAAAGCCAAGTCTTCAGTGTGTATTTTTCCATAATCAAATAGATATTTCAAGGCCAAAGCCATATCTTAAATTTATATAATTTTCTTGTCAATAATATTAAAAGGCCAAAGCCATGTCTCTTCAGTGTTTCATTTAATGGTCATATCCTTGAGTGAGTTTCGTTTCCTTTCTAGTTGAGTATTAGTCAAATCAAGTATTGTCAAATCCAGTAGTGTCAAATCCATTTTAAATCTTTTCAATAGTGTTGCATATGTATTTGTATATGCTAACGTAACTATTCTTATTTTCTAAGAGTTCATGTGTAGATCGCGGGATATTTTCTGGGGTTTTATAAATTTCCAGTAATTCATTCATTCTTTAGAGGCTAAGGATGGTTGCATTCTATGCATAGAAATTAACTATTTTACTAAACTATTATTAACGATGGTAAAAAGCTTGATAAGAAATTTTGTCTTTAAAAAGTGAAATCTGAGTTTAAGCGGAGGGATGTTACATTCTATTTGTAAAGAGTTTATAGGCGTTGTTCTCATAGCTCCTGTAATGAGTCTAAGATTATGGTTTTGTAAAATGTCCAGTTTATCTACAAATTCTTTATTTGCAGAAAAGCTCAAAAAACCATATTCAAAATGTGAACGAACAAGAGATTTATACAAAACTAACAGTACCTTTGGATCACTGCCCCAGTGGGTAGCGGCCAATGATTTTAATACGTTATAATCTTTTGAAGCTCTAGCAATCAAATAATCGACATATTTTTTCCATGTTACTTGTGAAGATAACGCCAAGAAATTTAACCTGAGACATTGTGTCTCAGGTTAAATTTCTTGGCGTTATCTTGGGTATAACAGTTTTATCGTAAATAACTTTAACATTTGAGGTTCCAACCCTGTTAAAAACAACCACTTTAGACTTCTCCACACTTATATCTAGATTTAGGTATTTAAAGTAAATATTTAACTCAACAAGGGCAAGGTTTATGTTATTGACACATTTATTCATATCATTTTCAGCAGCATAAACCACTTAATCATCTGCAAATTGCAGATTTCGGACTTTATTACCTAAAATTAGATTTAACTTGCTTATGTACAGGATGAAAATTAAAGGACTTAATATGCCGCCTTGGCACACACCTTTATGAGATAGTCTGGGGCCAACAATTTCTTTGTTAAATTTAACAAACACCTGTCTACCGTGTAAAAAATTAAATATCCAAGAAATAATTTTCATAGGAATACCAATTTTTCCTAATTCTAAACACAAAATATTATGATTAACATTATTAAATGCTCCAACAATATCAAAGAAGACACCGATAAAAGCTCTATCTGTTTTGACCGCATCATATATGTCAACTTGTAGTTGTGTTAGACTCTCACGCCCGGAACGTCCTGTACGAAATCCAAACTGATTTGACGGCAGTAGCTTATTACTCTCAATAAAAAACTCAAGCCTTTGCTTTATTAGTTGCTCAAAAATTTTACCCATACAAGATGTAAGCGCAATAGGCCTATATGAGTCAGCAATATCTTTTTCTTTGTTTGGTTTTAAAATGGGAATCAAACAATCTTTTTTCCAATCACAGGGAATTTTTGAGTCACTCCACAAAAGGTTAAAAATATATAAAACTGTATTTTTACTTTCGGGTGTTAAATATTTGAGCATTTTATAGGGGATCCCGTCAAGACCATAAGCCGTATCACGCCTAGACCTAACTGCTGATTCTTCTTTCTTTCTTCTTTCAAATTCTACAAGAGTAAACGGTTCAGTTATGAAATTTGTATCATTACTCAAATTTTCATCACGGAGATGTGGAGGGGCCTCGACAGTATCTGGTGTATATTTTTTCAAAAAATCTTCGACCCATTCTCTATTACTTTGACTTTTAGGATCAACATAAGTTTAATTAAACTTTTTCATCATTTTCCAAATGTAAGACATAGGTGTAGTTCTATTAAATGATTCACACAAAGCTTGCCAACTTAACTTTCTTTCAATTTTTAAAATACGTTTTTTAAGAGCTTGAAACTTTTTAAATGTTATAAAATTTAATTCAGTTGGATTTCGTTTGAATTCTAAGTAGGTAAGCATTTTTTGAGTCTGTAACAGCTTGAGTACATTTAAGATTCCACCAGGGCAATGGTATTCTACATTTTAGAAGTATTCTTTGAAGACGTGATATTTCCATTAAATTTATCATGAGTAACGGATATAGAATGTTCAATAGCTTTGTTAAGAACTGCAATTAACTTATCGTATAAGGCTAAAGAATCAGAGCCTACGTTTTCACTATTTTTTTTTAACAAAATGTCTGCAAGAGACGAATATGTTTTCCAATCAACTTTATTAAAATTAAATCGTAAAGAATTTTTAGGCAAAGGATCAAGAGGAAAAGGGTTACTAAGTAATATTTTAGTCAAAACAGGAAAATGATAACTACCTAACGGATCATTATCTAACACTGACCATTCACATAATAAAGATAAAGAGGGGGAAACAATAGTTAAATCTAAGGCATTTTGCTTCCATAAAGGAGTGCCTACTGTACTGCCGTCGTAATGGTAAACGCAGTAATCGCCATTACTGCGGTTTAAGTTTTATTGCATAAATGGCACCTATAGGCGTTTATCTACCAATAAAAAATTTATTATCATCTGAAAAGTACTAAAATACTGAAATACAATAAGCAAAAATGTAGTACTTACACGCAAAGTTGTTACATTCCTAGAGTTAAATGCAGTATTCGACAAAAACTAGCTTGAAACGCAGTAATTACACACTTTTACTCAAAAAATAATGCTCTTATTTTGGTATATAAGTACGTAAAAACTTTTTAATCACTATAACAGATGTTTTAAAATTGTGAAGAAACTATATAAGAATATAATCTTCAATTATTTTTTTTTCATTTTTTATACCATATGATTTATATGGGAAAAAGTTAAAATATGAGGTTAAAAAAAAATTGTTATGTGAAGATACTCAAGCATTGCAATAAGCGACTTTTCTACAAAAAACTATATTTCAGGACAAGCTGTTATAATAATTAAGTACTGTGTAAACATTTTAGAACTAAAGTTCCATACTTCACATGCAGTATTTGAGGGACGCGCGACGTCTTTCCTAGGAAAGAATGCAGTAATAAGCGCAAGTGCTGCATTTTGGCGTAGGAATACTATTAAAAATGTTCTGATTTGCTAGGTTGGATTGGAATGCAGTTACCAACATTTATTTAATATTCCTAATATATATTTAATTTTAAAGTATGACATTTTGTCTACTGATTTTTTTAAAGAATTTAACATACTTCTTAAAATACACAATTCTTAACAATTACAGTGTAGGCGAGCTGGCTATCTGACTCTACTCCTAGCTTTCATGTTTTCAGTATTGACTTTTTGACTGTTTTTAGTATCAGTGAAAATCTTAACAAAGGACTCGACAATTAAACTAAGAATTTGTTCGGAGTTTAAAAGGGATGCAAACTGGTCAGATGGACTAATTTTAAGTGGAGGGAATGATTTTTCTCTTCCTAGCATGTCAGCATATGTAGGTACTCTTAATTTCAAGTTTTTTCTTGTTCTCTTCAATTTTTTGTTTCTTTACAGGGCATGCTGAAGAGATGGCAATGTGATTGCCATTACAGTGACAACAAGCAGCATCCTTTGAGTCAACGTCACAGACTTTAAAATTGTGATTTTTGCCACAAACTGAGCATCTTTCTTGGTTCTTACAAAATTAAGCTATATGTCCATACCTTAGGCATCGCAGGCACTGCTTAACTGGAGGGATGTAAGGCCTCACCTCGAAGCGCCACTTGTTGAGGTCGACGCTCTCCGGCAAAACTGGGCATGAAAAAGTTATTGATACTGTTTTAGTTGGTTGTAGTTGCATGTTACCATTATCTTGTTTAACTCTTCTCATGAAGCGTCGGATGCTAACTATGTTCTTAGTGCTGGTAATATTCTGATATATTTGTTCATTAGAAAAGTCAATAGGAACGTGCTGTATAACTCCGGTAGTCTCAGTGGCTGCGGCAGGGATACTGGCTTTTAGTTTATTGTGATCTAAAAACTTTTTAGTTGTTAGAGCCTGGTTGGCTAGACCAGGTCTTTCAAATATTGCGCCTATTTTGAAACGATTAATTCGTTGTAGCTGTTTTATACCCTTATTGAATCGGCTCAGGATGTTGGACAGAGACATCATATCCCTGTCACCTATGGCTTTTTCTGGCTCTGTGCTTTCAAAAAAAACAATATACTCAAATTGACCACCGTCTTCTGGATAAACTCGAGTGTAGTCAGGAATTAAAAATGCTTTGTATTATCCTTCTCCACTTTCTCAGACTCGCTTTCCGAGTCCGTCGTCATCTCCCCAGCAGAACTCACAGCAACGCCTTCTTTTTTCTTCCTTTTTTCCCCGTTTTCCCCATTTTAATTAAGTAATTTAGATAGTTTTAAACCAATTAAATAATTAAATAAAAATTTTTTTCAAAAAAGACCGCCTTTTCAATTCACCGTTCCCGCCTTTTTTCTATCGTGGCTCGTGGCCAAAAGACAAGGAAGGAAGAGAGAGATGGCAGGCGACACATCTGTCACCTGTCATTTATAAAATAAAAAAAGTATCAACAAATGTTGCCATAACAAAAAATAAATAAACAACTAAAATCTATTAATTTTCATATGTTCAGAAACATTCTGAACACTATTCAACACCTAAATGTGTTGACCTCACACAGATATTGTTTCTAATTTGCCGAAAAATGTGAGGACACAATCTGTTTTGGCTCAAAACCCTATATTGACAGTTTTTACGCAACATGTTTTGTCCAGTCTTTGGAATTAAAGTAAGAGCCAAATTATTTTCGCGCTCCTAGTGATGGGCTACTCAGTAATTTAAATTGAGGACTCGTGAGGACCTCATTTGGCTAAATGAGATCCTCACGAGGACCCCTCATTTGAGGCGAGGCATTTAAACCCAAAAACAGGCCCAAACCTTCCCGCAGCGGAACTAATCTTACAAGTTATTTACATAAGATATATTTTTGCTTTCTATAGCCATTCACAAGTATATAAATGAAAGAAAGAATGAAAAAACATTTATTTGACACAACTATGACACACGCATACACAACAATCAAAATTAATAAATAAAATATACAATGCAAGCAGTATAATAATAATTTTATTAACTATAAAATATAGTTTACAGATTTAAATTATAACTTACAATTTGATATATTGCAGGTAGATTTAGATATTTGTAAAGGATTGGTTTTAATAGAATAGAGAATAAATTTTAAATAGTCAGAATTAAGTTTAAATTGTGATTGACAAAATTGCAACATCACGCAAAGCAATACCTAAGCTTTCCAATAAATAATTGTAATTAAAAATAAAAATAAATTCATGGGCTAAGTAGCACTCTGCCTGTGTTCTCGAAGGCTGTTCATATTCTTACTGACAAAAAGTCATCATGATACTATTCTTGCAGGCTTACATGTAGGTAAGCTGCATAATAAGAATAAATATAAATAATAAAAGCACACTATAGTTTATTTTTTTAACCTAACTAAATCTACTTATTATTCTATCTTAATAGTAAATTTCTAAAACATTTACGTTTTTCTGTTTGCTAAACAATAATAGCCCCTTTTCCAATGAAAAGAATAACTAACTCTTGAACAAGGCTATAAATCCCTCACTCACCTCACCTAGTCCTCATTTATTGGGATTCGTTTCGTTAACTTGTCGTTAAAACACAATCCTCACGCCTCACGACGCCTCAAGACGCCTCGCGCCTCACGACGCCTCGCGCCTCACGCCTCCTCATTTCTCACGCCTCCTCACTCCTCACGACGCCTCACTACTCACGAGCCCCCTCACGAGTTTTATACGAGGTACTCACTCACCTCACTGTAACGAGCCCCCTCAAACGAGGCCCTCACGAGGGAGTAACTCATCACTCAACACTTTTCTATGGTAACGCGTTGAGCCGCAACATGATTGTTCGAACCTCGTTCGAACTAAACATTAATAGGAAGGTTCCAACCTGTGTTGAATATAGCACGCATTAGAGCGAGATAGATAATAATATAGAATATAGTATTTTGTAATCCAGAGGTTGGTAACCGACATTCCTATGATTAAGTCTGTGCAGCAGCAGCAGCGTCACGCACGTCAGCCGTCACGTCAGCTGATCAACTGGCTTGTGGAGTAAAATTTGGGACTTGGGACCATTGGCTTGGCATTGTATCAAAACGTGTTTAATTTACTTACAAGAGTGTGATTTACGTATTTTGGTCTAAGGTCATATTTCCAATCCAATCTTCTGTATAATGAACAGTGTTGCGTGTGCTTGTACTCATAGATTTACTAAGATATAAATTGTTTTGTTAATTGGAATTCGTCTTATGTGCAGGATACCAATTGTATTAAAATGGGTGTATTGAGTAAAACATTTGTTATTTTTAGGAAATACCCTTTACTAAGGGGTATGGCATCCTACAGTATTATTTGGCCAGCCTCCAGTTTAATACAACAAACGTTTGAGGGTAAAAATATAGGTAAGTGTTTAAAATTACAGATACTATGTTTGTTGACATTTGATACCCAAAAGTTGTAGGTAAGTAGGTACTTATTAACTCAATTGTCACAAGTTTAACAGACTGGACCAATAATTGCATTTTATCCTGATTCATGCTTTTTGCATGCACAGAAGACCAGCTTTAGTGCAGCTTTACGCTTGTGGATTTGAGAGTTTCATTAAATTCAATGCATGCAACTGTACATAGATTTGCGTTCTGCCAACTTCTGGCATTACAAGAACATTGTTAATTTTGGTTCACTCTGATAAAAGGTCAAGCTATTGTTAGAAATAAAGAAGATAACAAGACCCATAGAATCACAGATTTACAACTAACTACTAATTGAGGCAGTGATTGTAAGCTAATGAAATGAATTTTGATATTATTGTGTAAAAGAAATCAATTATTGGGTTTTAATAACAGAAAAAGAAAAAACAAAAAAAGTGTTGTTAAATTTTTAATTTTTTTATTTAGACCGCATTTTTTATAAGAAGAAGCACTTTATTTTATTTTGAATTTGATAAGGTTTTATTAATTTGTTGTGAACCTGTAATTTGGCATCAGTTTTATTTAACTCTGTTTTATATGTCATAAGTTACAAACTTAAATCACACAACTAACATGAAAAAATATATAAATACCCCATAAAAAATTCAAATTTGACCTGAGTTTTTTTTTCAATTTTTCCATGTTATACTTATATAGAGAATGAGTTTAGGTAAATAAATAGGTATTTTATTTGACTTTACTTCTTGTTGTTCAAAATGTTTCATGGAAGCTAAAAAACAAGTCAACACTAACTATCCAAGTAGCACATTTTAGATCTCACTAATCAAATGTATCTAGTAAGTAGCTATTTATGTTTCATAGTAAGATTAATTATTCTTATAGGATATAGATATTACATTCTAGATAGAGTTAGTTGTCTAGAGCCAAGAGTTTTAGGACCTCCTTTAGAACAAATATCTAGAGAAAGAGTTACTTCTCTAGTAGCCTACTTTAATGTGTTCTATAAGCTGTTGTTTTAGTGTTCCTATAGACTTAAAAGTCATATGCTAGTATTTTTGCTCTTTATCTTAACATTTTAAACTATTCAGACTCTAGAAAGTATAAATAATTAGACAAACTTAAAAAAATATATATAGACGGAATCTTCTATTGGTAAGTGCGCTTTAGTATATTTGCTTTATAAATTAAATGTTTTAAAATATTTTGGACTAAAGCTTACGGTTCTATACAAAAGTAAAACATAAGAAAGTAATAAGTATTTATTTATAATAATGCGTCGTCTGTTTACAAACACTTGTGGCTATGTAAAATGCCGAGGGCAAATTGTAAATTGCCTTGTCACTTTATAATATGACCAAACATTTATTAATTATTTCAATTGCCGTTTACAATATGCCGTGGCAAATTGAAGCATTTAGTTCTGGTTCTCACCACGGGCGTCGCTGCTGATCAAAATAAGAAAAATGGCGTCATGTAGTGTATTTGCGTCGCCCAAAATATTAAAAACCGTGCAAATTCTGGCTGTAAAAAAGTTATTTACTATTTCATTTATTACAGTGAGTAAAATTAATGATATTGGTCTCAAACAGGAACAGTATAAAAGCCGTGAACAAATGACAAAGTTTTTGAGGTTATCCAGCACGTAATAAAAGCTAAGGATACCATCGATTCTGGTGATTGGATGATGCAATATTACTGATATAAAAGTATGACGTTATTATTATTGGCCGGGTTAACTATAATAGGGTACCTATTCCAAAAAAAACAAGCCGTTAGAAACAACAGTTCGTGTAAAAAAATAATTATTGAAGAATTTTACCACATGCTGTAAGATATTCATAGAGTACATACCTTAGATAAATGTATTATTATAAGGAATCAGTTGCTGACTTACAGCGGGCCCAAGCTAACCGAGGTTCTTATTCAACTTTTGAATTTCGAATAAAAAACCTAATATCAACGTAGCTTCATTAATAAAAAAATATTTTTGTAAGGAATCAAATGCTGAGTTAAAGCTAACCCCACATAATGGAGGTTCTTATTAAAGTTTGACTTGCGATAAAAAAAAATCTATATCAATGTACCTATCTTTATTATTAAATAAGTGAACTTTTCTGTTTTTGTTATTGTATATAAATTTTAGAATTGCTGATTTAACTAACCACTATTTAAATTATAGTCACCCTACACTAAAACTCAATAGGAAATCTTATGGTACGTTAAGGCTTGGTGCTTCAAAAATTTGTGTTTTTGAGATTTTTTTAAACAATCTGAGACATACAAAATTGATGTCTTTATTCTAAAAAAAATATATGTGTTAGTTAAGGATCTAATCTAGTCATCATACTAAAGGGAAACAGGATCTAATTAATTTTAGTTGATAGAAAAAAATCTCAAAGTTACCCCTTTTTGTTCCGTTTTTTCAATTTTATTTTTAAACCGCTGATTGTTTTTATTTGATTTTTGGTAGAAAATTGCATCTCCTTACATTTTAGACATACTACTATAGTAAGAATTTATAAGTTTAACGAAAAGACAAAAAACAGCAAAAACTAAAAAAAAACATCGTTTTCGCACGGTCCGATGCCATGCCGCGCCGCTCCCTACCCCGTCAGTACCCTTGTGGCCACGGCCGAGGCCGGTTCTGTGTCAAATTTTTGTTTTCGCGCTCTCGTATTTCGTTTTATTTTTATTCAAATGTAAACAAGTTTTGACAACATATGTCAAAACAATGAACCATAACATCTGATTAGGATCTGTATGGAGCTGAAAGAAACCGATATTACATTTATAAAACCGTCGCATTACAAACTTACCTTTTTTATTCCCACAAATAAAACTTAAATCATAGGGTATATAGTTATATCATATCTTTGTTAATTCTGTGGCGCCGATAACACAATATTAATATTACATTAGCACAATATTACGTGGTATACTTAAATTGCCTACTTTAAGAAGGCAGTAATTTATGTCTTAATAGAAAATGTTTCCTTATTATTTTTTGCTTTTCAGTTTTATTTTGGGAAATTCTCCCCCCCTCACTTCAAGGTCCACCCTCACCTCGATTCAACCTCCAAACGCTGGTCTCACACCCCTCAAGGTGGTCAGACGACCTGGTGAAGGTTGCGGCCTATGTCCAGCAGTGGACGCTATCGTGTGAGATGATGATGATGATTATTATTATATTAGTCGGCGAGGTGCTTGGAGTTCTCCAGAAGAAGGCAGGTAGTCGACACTTACAATGGAACTGGGCCCTTAGTCTCATCGCGCAAAACGTAACTATCGAATAAAAGTAGAGTAGAAACAGTACGTTAATCGCAAGAAAATACACATTTAGTAGTCTCGTAATTAATTTTGCTATAACTATAGCAGTAGTATCGCAACAGATTGGAATTGATCAAAAAGGGTAGTCTGCTCCATAATAAGATAATGTTATGATAACGTTCGACTGACATTATATATGTCAATAATGATTGATATTAAGTGACAGTTGCGTAGTGCAATTTCGCTATTTAGGTAGGATTCACTATTTAGGTGAAAAAAAAAACAGATTATTCTATAGCTTGCTATTCATGTTCTATTGCTATACTATAATGATCCATCAAAGTTACGAGACTCGTAATTTTTGACACAATCGTAATAGAGTAAATAGTAGAATAATAATAGAATAGAAGTATAATCGTAAGTTTAAGAGAGAGTTTAGAGTCCCTGGTGGGGCGGGTGGTGAAAATTTTGCGGTTTTTGTAATCCAATCGTCGTAGGTCGCCAATTTAGAGAACTCCTAGGTCCGACCGCCTGCAGTAGAAATAACTCCAGAGGTTGAAGAAGGGATGATATATTTACACATGGTTAGGTACACTATTTACAAGAAAATGAATGCGTGTGAATGTGTACAGCGGCTGAGATGAACTGCCTAGTTAACAAAAGTCAAGTTTAAAATCTTCTTCGTCTATAAATTAAAAAGTAACAGTATCAAAAATAAGTTTGGTTACAAAAAAGTTGGAAGAATGTTACTATTTACATTTATATAAAATATATAAATACTTATGCGAGCAGTTCTCATGTAAATTACAATATGGCAATACAATCTGTGAGTGAATAAAAAAGTCATCCCTATTTTATCCACCCTTAGGCCGCATTTAGGATCACGCAGGACGTTGCGCGAGGCGTCGTGCGGGGCGTGCTGCGCCCAAATCAAATGTATAGCAATAGTATGAGACCGTTTACGAAGACGCGCATAGGCCTATGTTCGATATAGTTTAAGGAAACGCGTCGGCTCCCGCGGCGGCGCCCGCGGCGGCGGCGACCGTGGTGGCGCCCGCGTCGGAACCCACACGACATCCCGCACAACACGCCGCGTCTTCGTAAAGGAGGCCTTAGGTTGTGATTTTAGTTCCAAATAAAAAAAGTTATCAACTCAAACTATATCGTTATTTGTTTAAAATTAAAACAACCAGTGCTGTTTTATTTATATTGAGAAAACACTACAAAAAGGGTTTACTTTGATATTTATTTCTACAGAGTGAAATTCATTAGATCTTGTTACTTTTTAATAACTTGTCTAAACTAAATCCTTCATCTAATTTTTCAGAATTAAGAAATCTGTTTTATATTTCTCAGATGGTTTAAAAAAACTCGTTATTACAAATACCTTACCTAAACGCAAATTCTTATTAGCAGAAACGAAAATCGGAAAGAAAAATTGTCCGGTGGGTATAAACATCTCGATTTAACTTCGGCTTGTATGAAAAGTAATAAAATTTAAAACTGCCGCGACATTTCGCATTTCGACGCGCGCATGTCACAGCTGCGAGGATGGGGGACCCTCATACCTAATTAGGTAAGAAGCTTCAAAGTAGAGGTCCTTAACGAGTTATCAATTTGCCTTCGGCATTTTACATACCCGAAAACTTTCGTAAACAGACGACGCATTTTTAACCCCCGAACGAAAAATTCAGAGAGGGGTGTTATAATTTTAACGTGTGTATCTGTCTGTCTTCTGTCTGTCTGTCTGTCTGTCTGTGTATCGGTCTGTGGCATCGTAGAGCCCAAACGGCTGAACCGATTTTCTTTTAGTTTTTTTTGTATCATAGATAATTTCAGGCCGAGTGTTCTTAGCCATATCTGATGAAGATCTGATCAGCGGTTTGAAGATGATCAGCTCTTGAATAATGGATGAGAGGATCTATCTAGCTTCCTTATGTCCGATCGATTTGAAATTTGGTACCATGTTACATCTATGTTATAGAAAGTATTTGGTAAGGTAACCATGACCTGATCTGCCGTTTGAAGATGATCAGCTCTTGAATAATGGATGAGAGGATCTAACTATCTTCCTTATGTCCGATCGAGTTGAAATTTGGTACCATGTTACATCTATGATATAGAAAGTATTTGGTAAGGTAACCATGACCTGATCTGCCGTTTGAAGATGATCAGCTCTTGAATAATGGATGAGAGGATCTAACTAGCTTCCTTATGTCCGATCGATTTGTAATTTGGTACCATGTTACATCTATGATATAGAAAGTATTTGGTAAGGTAACCATGACCTGATCTGCCGTTTGAAGATGATCAGCTCTTGAATAATGGATGAGAGGATCTAACTAGCTTCCTTAGGTCCGATCGAGTTGAAATTTGGTACCATGTTACATCTATGATATTGAAAGTATATGTTAAGGTAACCATGACCTGATCTGCCGTTTGAAGATGATCAGCTCTTGAATAATGGATAAGAGGATCTAACTACCTTCCTTATGTCCGATCGATTTGAAATTTGGTACCATGTTACATCTATGATATAGATAGTATATGGTAAGGTAACCATTGCCTGATCAGCCGTTTGAAGATGATCAGCTCTTAAATAATGGATGAGAGGATCTAACTAGCTTCCTTATGTCCGATAGAGTTGAAATTTGATACCATGTTACATCTATGATATTGAAAGTATATTTTAAGGTAACCATGACCTGATCTGCCGTTTGAAGGTGATCAGCTCTTGAATAATGGATGAGAGGACTAACCACCTTCCATTTGTCCTATTAATTAAAAATTTAGTACAGTGTTACTTCAATGATATTGAAAGTATATGTTAAGGTAACCATGATATTTTTAAGATGATTAGCTCTAGTTCTACTTAAGTTGATGAGGGGTCTGACTGGGTCGGGGGTTTTAAATTTTTAAATTTGAGTTATGTAAAATGCAGAATCAAACAAATTGCCTGCGACATAGGTACACATATCTAGGCTAATTAACTACCTAATACTTAATGCAGTTTATTTCATGAAAATATGTTTAACTTTTAAATAAATCAAACCATAATTTTATTTAAAAAATTGTTTTTGTTCACAGACAATTATGACTGGTGGAGATGTGGTAGATATTGTCTTTATGGGTCCTGTTATGTTGCCCCATCACTTTATGCATGGCTGACTGTAGCAAATATGATGTGGCCTGGAAACTCAGTACGTGCTGGACTTATAAAGGTAAAAAAATATACCTTAACAATATAATTAGCTACCTATACAGTGTGTCCGGGGAAGTTATAACATAATTTTTCAGGTTGTATTCTATGATCAATTTCATCGATGAAAACACCCCATATGGGGGTTCGCATCGCAGCCTCAACCCCCCTCAGTATGAAGTTTTTAATATTTGACCGACGAAAAAAAAAAGGAGGAGGTACTCAATTCGACACGAATTTTTTTTTTTTTTTTGTGTTTTTTTAATGTATGATCACGCATAACTTTTTACAGAGTAGTCCAATTTTGATAATTCTTTTTTTAATCGACAGGGCATACCTTGAAGTGGGTCCCATAAAAATTTGGAAATAAAATTCCCATCCAAAGGGTAGGAAAATAGGGGTGACTTTTTGATCAGTGGTACTTTTATGCACTCACAGGTTGCATTGCCGTGTTCTGTATTTACATTATAACTTTGGATACTTACTTACTTAAATATCTTTTGAAATGAAATAAAATAATAAACATTTCATCCGAAAGACGTCCGCTGCTGGATATAGGCCTCCCCCACAAATCGCCATACCAACCATGTCGTCTGATCACCTTATGCGGTGTGTGTGACCACTGACCACCTTGTGGGAGAAGAAAATAATAAAACCGTGAAAGAACTGAAAAGCATAAAATTAAACTTTTTATCAAAAAATAAAACCGCCGAAAAAAAAACTGAAAAGCATAAAATAATAATCGAATTACTAAGTTCTTAAAGTAATGTAGGGTATACCAAGTAATTTTGAGTCGGCGCCACAGATTCCTCGTACAAAGATCACTAAATTAGGAACCTTAAATTTAAAGAAATAACCATAATTCGTGAAAAATTCGCAAAATCAATCTTTACGTAATTAAGGAATATGCTTGTGTGGCGCGCCGACTTAAAATTACTTGGTTTACCCTACATTACTTTAAGAACTTAGTAATTCGATTATTATTTTATGCTTTTTTTTTCGTCGGTCAAAAATATTACCTTTTAATTTAAGATTTCAGTTTAACCCACTTTTATTAAAAAATAAAGTCAATATTTAATTATTTTGTTTGTTAATTAGGAAACATACCTACCTAGCCTACGATCTAGACCTAAATTAAGAGTCCTTTTACGCGTACAGTGGCGCCACTCTAGAAAAATTTTTTTTTCTAAAGTTAGGCTTTTTTTTTGAAAAAAAAGGACTTTCTAGTGCATAAAATCTTGGTCCCTAGTATTTTTTAGTATTTTAAACAATATCTAGGTTTAGACTGTTTATGAATTATGTTTTTTTTGTTAAAAATTGCTACTTTTAGCAGTTCTTAGGAACAAACAGTAATACATGAAACAGTATAAACCTAAAGTGGCCAGTTTTAGCAACAAACAGTAAAACATATACAGTCTAAATCTAGATATTATTTTAAATACTTAAACATACTAGGGACCAAGATTTTATGCACTAGGAAGCACATATTGTTTTAAAAAAAAAAGCCTTAAGAAAAATATTTTTTTTTCTAGAGTGGCGCCACTGTTCGCGTAAAAGGACTCTTAAATTAGGTCTACATCGAAGGCTAGGTAGGTAGGCTACCTCATTAACAAACAAAATAATTAAATATTGACTTTATTTTTTAACCGACGAAAAAACAAAAAGGAGGAGGTTCTCAATTCGTCGCGTATATATATATATTTATGTATGATCACGCATAACTTTTTACTGTGTAGACCGATTTTGATAATTCTTTTTTTAATCGACAGGGTATACCTTTAATTTGGTCCCATAAAAATTTGGAAATAAAATTCCAACCCTAAAGGTGGAAAAATAGGTGTGACTTTATTGTTCACTCACAGATTGTATTGCCGTGTTGTGATTTACATGAAAACTGCTAGGTATAATTATGAGTATTTTTTATATGAATGTTAATAATCATAATCTCAGCCGATAGATGTCCACTGCTGGACATAGGCCTCCCTCACAAATCGCCTTACCGACCGGTCGTGATCGAACCTCATCCTGTTAGTCCCTCAACCTTCACCAGGTTGTGTGGCCACCTTGTGGGGTGCAACCACCGGAAGGGCTTTTGAACTTGACCGAAAAACCTTGACCTTGATGGTAGGGATGGGGTAGGGGGGGAGGGGATATGCCCCCCTTTCCACTCCCGTCCAACGGAAATGCATAGTTTCGGAGAATTTTTTTAAGTTTTGAGGTTATGTTGTTACATTTGCCTAAGAAATTTAGTAAGAGATCACAAGCCAAACCTAACCTAACCTATAGTTTTGCCCTAGATTTGAGTTTAACACAGGTAACCCAAGCTCCACTCGCTTCGCTCGCTACGCTGGTACAATATCACAAGCTAAACCTAACCTAACCTATAGTTTGGCCTTAGATTTGAGTTTAACACAGGTAACCCAAGCTCCGCTCGCTTCGCTGGTAAAATATCACAAGCCAAACCTAACCTAACCTATAGTTTTGCCCTAGATTTGAGTTTAACACTGGTAACCCAAGCTCCGCTCGCTTCCCTCGCTACGCTGGTAAAATATCACAAGCTAAACCTAACCTAACCTATAGTTTTGCCCAAAATTTGAGTTTAACACAGGTAACCCACTGCTCACCAGCACAACTTCGTGCCTCCGGCTTATAAAAAACACTCTAGAGACTTAGCCACAAGACTGCGTGTAAGTGCAGTGCCCTGAATAGTGTACCCATTACATATAAATAAAAGAAAAATTATGGTTTTTATACTTTTTTAATTGCTTCTATTGATTCTTCAAAATTGTCTTTATTATCAATATATATAAAACTCTTCCGTTACTGACTGACTGACTGACTGACTGACTGACTGACTGACTGACTGACTGACTGACAGACAACGCACTACTGGGCGTAGCGGGCTGAAATTTTGCATGTAGGTTCCTTAGGGAGTGTAGGTGAGCACTAAGAAGGGATTTCCCGAAATTCCCACGGGAACGGGAAAAAACGGGAATTTTGTGTTTATAAGAAATCTGCGCGGGAAAAACCGCGGGACAGCCTCTAGTTCCTAATATTTTCTCGTCTCCATAAATATTCAAAAAGAAAATCTTCAAATTTTGCTTCGTTACTGTATTTATTTTATTTTATTTATTATATTTAGGGAAACAAACAGCTACAATTATACTTATGAGTAAAAATAATTAAAATATTACACAAGCCAATCAAGTTTCCACTAATGAATACCAAAAGTTGTGAAGTTCGAATCTATGTACAGGCAATTACGTGATAGCAATTGATTATAGCAAAATAATATAAAAATAACAGATTTGAAAATTAATTTACAAATTAGGAAAGAAGTGTGCTAATCCTAACTTAACCTAAGGGCATATCCAAACATCGCTTCAAATTATTCTTGTATTTTCCAATATAATCACCAAAAATATCTGCATTACAAAATTTTTTATTATATGCGTCGCACGCGCGGATCAAAAATCGATTTTTCGTATAATTTTTTGAGTGAAGGTCAGTCGCGAAAAGCCTTGCACCCGAACGTCTCAAAAATGTAGGACAACGAAGTGTTATCTTGTGCAGAAGGTATGGCGAGTCCACTCGATTATTTAACACCTTATACAAAAACATTTGATCTCTAATTTCTCTACGATTTTCGAGAGTAATCAAGTTACATTTAAAATCATTGAATTTATATTTCATGCGTTTGAGGAATTTACTTTGAACGCGTTCAATTACATCAATATGAACTGCATATAAAGGACTCCAAACAGACGAGGCATATTCCAGAACAGACATAACGAATGCATTATATAAAATAATAGCTGTGGTGGGATTTTTAAAATCTTGAATGTTTTTGAAAATAAAACCAAGCATTTTGAAGGCCTTTGCCGTTATTTTATGTATATGCGGTATAAATGAAAGTTCATGGTCCATCTTAACACCCAAATCTCTCACCTCCGTGACTCGTTTTAGTTTTTGTTTAGATAAAGAGTAATCATAGTTAAAATTAGTGCGTTTCCTAGAGAATGTTATTGTGCAACATTTTTTAATATTTAGCAATAATTTATTATTCTCACAATAAACCGAAAGGTTGTTCAAATCGTTTTGCAGGCTTTCGCAGTCATGCATATTTTTAATTATTTTAAAAATTTTAGTGTCATCTGCAAAAAGAAGTGATTCAGAATTAGAAAAACAATTTATAACATCATTAAAAAAAATATTAAAAAGAAGGGGCCCCAGGTGGGATCCCTGAGGTACACCTGATGTGATGGGAACGAAGCTGGACATGAAACCCTTTATTGTCACGGCTTGACTTCGGTTGAGGAGATAAGACTGTAGCCACCTCAAGAGATCACCGTGTATACCGAATGCTTCTAACTTCGATATTAAAATTTTATGCGGAATTTTGTCAAAACATTTAGAGTAGTCGGTATACACGGCGTCCACCTGAAATCCTTTATCGAGAGCACCAAGAATAATATCCGTGTATTCACACAGGTTACTCTCCGTAGAGCGTTTATTAATGAAACCATGTTGATTAGATATAAGAAGGGGTCGAACGGTAGGAAACAGAGTATCGTAGATAATTTTTTCAAACAATTTAGGGATATAGTTTAATTTAGAAATACCTCGGTAATTTCTGACATCATGCTTATCTCCATCTTTGTAGATTGGCGTGATGGCACTCTGCTTCCACCTACACGGAATAGTGCCCAATGAGAGAGACATTCTAAACAATACCGTTAAGGGAGCAGATAGATGTAGATAACATTTCTTTAAAAATATTGGAGGTATGCCATCCGGGCCAGCTCCTTTAGATATATCGACATTACCGAGATATTTCTCAACCGTGCCAATATCTATATCAATGTTACTTATAAGGTTGCAAGAGTTTGGACTAGGAGCTGTAGTCATGACAACATCCGGGCCACCATCCTCAAAGACTGATTGGAAAAAAGAATTAAACAAATTACAAATGTTTTCGCCATCAGAAGATGATATGTCGACTGTAATTAACTTCATAAAATATTTTTCTTTAAATTTCTCCACTGACTCTCTTTGTTGTCAGTATTGCGTTCCGTTAAGGTGGTAACTCTCGCTATGGCGCGAAATTCAAATTTTTTCGTGTTTTTTATTTATTCTGGCGAAAGTATACATTTTTGATAAAGTTTTAATGAATTCGCGTATCTAAAAAACCATCTCCCATATTGTAATACAACGTTTTTTGAAGACAGACCTACAGATTTTGTGTCTAAGGGGTAAAAGGCCAAAAAACAAGTTCCTTGAATATACACAAAATCGGTTACTCTGTCTTTCAAAAACGATATATCACAATGTGGGAAATAGGTTTTTACGTACGCGAATTCATTTAAACTTTATTTAAAATGATTACTTTCGCCAAAATAATTAAAAAACGTAAAAATTTGAATTTCGCGCCATACCGTGAGTTACCGCCTTAACATCCATTTTAACAACTAAAAGAAGTTTCGATAAAGAATCAGAATCAGAATAGTAAAATAATTTTAAATGTAACTGTATAAAAATGATGGATTTGCAATGATATATCATATTATAATTTTTTTCGCGTAAATTCAGATATATTCCATTTTTTTTGGAATATTATATCTGATCTTATCATATGTGATATGCGTACATTGAAACGTTCTGTTTTTTAACAGCGATTACACGTTCCATTACAACATTTAAAAAAAAATATATTTGATTTTTCAAAAATTAATTCCTGAAAAACTATTGATCGCCGTAGCCCGAAATTTCATGAATATGTTTATAATAACCTAATCTATAATCTAAAACCAACTAGAACGCTCGCCGGTTTCGGTACACACCTAAAGGTGAGCCATGAATTTTCTTGTGTGGTGTGGCGCCGCTTAAAATTTCTTGGTTATCCAAAATTACTGTTAGAAGTGAGTAAATTAAGGCCTAATAGAAAATGTTTCCCTATTATTTAATGCTTTTCAGTTTTTTCGGCGGTTTAATTTTTTTATAAAAAGTTTTTACTAATAAAAGTGGGTTAAACTGAAATCTGAAATTAAAAGGTAATAACAAAGGATCTTTTTGGTAGTTGATAATTTCTGAAGTAATAGACGTAGAGAAATAAATCTACTACCATTTTGGAGAACAACTCAAAAGCTAACATTATAACACAAAAAATGAAAAAAGTATCCTCATTTTTTTGTGGTAGCTTTGAAAAACCGTAAAACATTCATAAAAAATATATATATTTTTTGTTTCATCCACTTAAAAAAAAAAGGAAAAGCAATACTTGGTTATTTTGTGAGTAACTTAGGTAGCCTAACTACTTAGCTTTCGATCAAGACTTAATGAAGGTTATGTGGGCCTTAGATCTTTTACTGTGAATTTAAAATTAGGCGGGGTCGACTTTTGCAAAAAAAAAAATTAAAACATCATACCGAGGGGAGGGGTGAGGCTGCGACCCCCCTTATGGGGTGTTTTCATCGAAGAAATTGATCATAGAATACACCCTTAAAATTATGTTATAACTTCCCCGGACACACTGATACCTATTTTGTGTTTAATTATTAAACACCCATTTTTTATTTTAAAATGCCATTTATATCATCTTTCTTTACCTACTGATCCTCCAATCCCTGATTCAAAATAATTCAATTAGAAAGTTTTTTTTTTTGTTTTAGACATTTGTTGAGTGCTTGACATACACTCCACTAGCAATGTGCAGTTTCTATTTTGGTATGAGTTTGTTGGAAAATAAACCATTTCACGAATGCTTGGCAGAAGTAACTTCAAAGTTTTTGCCTACCTATAAGGTTAGTGTTGATTATACTTCGCACTTCGTCCTCGAGATTAGTACATACGTAAATATAAAACGTAGGTTACAACATGTAGTACCGCCTAGGTCTCGCCACTTCTGCAATATATATAAGTTTTTTTTTTTTGAAGGTAGTATATAACTCTCCCGATCCCTGGCGACTACGTCCCGCGCAGGGCCTCAGTCGCATTTTAGTGCTCGAGCCACTCGGTTCACTATTTTATTTTCACAAAATTAAATTAAAATTTAATTTTCGGAAAATTTCTAAAGGACGTTCTAAAGATCAAAGTGAATCAGTAACGTGCAAAACGTGTAATTTTAAAATAATATTAATACATAGTGATAAAGTTTTGGAGAAACTCCAGCTTTCGCTTTAGGCCAGCTCTGCGGATCCAAGGTAATCCTCCTGCACATACCTATTTAAAAACTATGTTTTTGAAATTATTATTTGTACTCTCAGGACAGTCCTTTGGGCTTATCTTATCCGCTGTACCTACTAAAGTAATTGTACGTCATTCCTGACTTAGAGTTATTCGCAGTACCAAAATTCAATTGTACGCCCAGGGACTCTAGTCTCTTAACTTACGATTAAACTTCTATTCTATTATTATTCTACTATTACTCTACTACGATGGGGTCAAAAATTGCGAGTCTGGTAACTTTGATCGATCATTATAGTATAGCAATAGAATATGAATAGCAAGCTATAGAATAATCTGGGTTTTTTTACCTAAATAGTTAATCCTGTTTTATTAGACGAAATTGGACCGGGCGTAGTGCAACTGTCACTTAATATCAATCAGTATTGACATTTATAATGTCAGTCGAACGTAATCATAACATTATCTTATTATGGAGCAGACTACCTTTTTTGGTCAATTCCAATCTATTGCGATACTACTGCTATAGTTATAGCTAAATTGATTACGAGACTACCAAATGTGTATTTTCTTGCGATTAACGTACTGTTCCTACTCTACTTTTATTCGATAGTTACGTTTTGCGCGATGAGACTGAGGGCCCAGGACGGTCTTTGGGACTTATCCGCTAGCTCAGGAAAGTCGTTGGGACTTATCCGCTGTTCTTAAATTATTTTTACGCTCAGGAAAGTCGTTGGGACTTATCCGCTGTACTAAAATTATTTTTACGCTCAGGAAAGTCGATGGACCTATCCGCAAAATAACTTCACCAAACGTGAATACGCGAATAGGGTGTAAGGGGGGCTCACAAAACATCTCACGAGCCCCAAGTCAACCTCACCTGCACGTGGTATACCCTGCTAAACAACGAACGAGGCTCTGACGAAAAACCTGCCAACACGCACCGGACCAGGGCGGTGGGCTTATGGTCCAAACCTCCCCTTCACGTCAGCACAACCTCTATCAAGGCCCCTAGTTCCCGGTGACGACGGTAGCTGGGGCGGCGCTGGAGCTTGGGGTGCTAAGAATCCCCGGGTTAGATCGATCCCCCCCCCGTCAAACGACCACGGCAAGCACACCGTAAAAAGATAGACTGCACATAATGACCCACAATGTCCGTACTCTTATAAAAGATAATCACCTTATAGAGCTGGAGCATGCTCTTAAAGACATAAATTGGGACATTGTGGGCCTAGCAGAAGTAAGACGTATTGGAGAAAATACTATAGAAACAAAGAATAGCATATTTTATCACTTTGGAGAGACCAGTGGATTATATGGTGCCGGATTTATGGTGGCAAAGAAATGGAAGGATAACATCATTAAGTTTGTTGGATACTCGGAGCGAATAGCTGTCCTGAAATTTCGTTTGACAAATACACAGTTGCTAACCCTAATACAAACTTACGCACCAACCACCACGCATAGTGACGACGATACTGAAGAGTTTTACGACCTTCTTAATAAAGCTTGCGAAGAACACCGGGGAACATGGAATATGGTCATTGGTGATTTCAACGCTAAAGTCGGTAGAAGGCAAACTTTGGACACTGACGAAATTCTCGGACCACATGGGCTGGGGATCCGAAATGCCCGTGGAGAACGCCTACTCCAGTTTGCATTTGGACAAAAGCTAAAGGTCAGCAATAGCTTTTTCAGTAAAAAACCCGATCTCGTCGATGGACATGGGTCTCACCTAATGGTCAAACAAAATATGAAATAGAATACATATTGTGCTCAGATCAACATATTGTAAAGGATGTAGGAGTATTAAACAGATTTAAATTTTCCTCTGATCATAGACCCTTAAGAGCAAGACTCAGTTTTAATATTAAAATACGTAGAAAAAAGGTGTCTTTAGCTAAAATTAGAAAACTTGACAAATTTACCCTTCACAACAATACGCCACTATTTAATTTTGAAATAGGTAATCACTATCAAGACCTGAAAGTTGACGCAAAAGATGCAGACAGCCAATATAACCACATAAAAAAGTCAAAAGAGACAGCCAGTAGAAAAATTAAAACAATAAAAAAGCATACAGACAAACTGACAACGGAAACAAAACAGCTTATAAATGACAGAGAGTTACTACAGAAGTGCTCTACTGAATACTACGTAGTCGATCGTAAGGTGAAGCGCAGTATCCGCAAAGATATCCGATCCTACAACTGCACTTTGGTAGAAAATGCAATAAAATACAACACTTCCCTACGCGTTGCTAAGCAAGGTATTAATCGAGGCAAGTCGTGGATAACAAGTCTCACTGACAAAAATGGCGTCAAGCAGAAGAGTCGAGAGAAAGTTACTCAGATTTGCACCGATTACTACAAAGAACTATATTCAGATACCTCCAAGACACCAGAGAATGTAGAATATATTCCTCCGGATAGTGAATCATGCCCCCCTATCACAGGCTTCGAGGTACACGTGGTTCTTAAGAACATGAGTTATGGAAAGAGCCCGGGAGAAGATGGAGTAACCACCGAAGCCTTAAATCAGGTGAACCCGCTCTGCTTCCACATATTACCAATCTATGCAACGCCATATTATATACAGGAAGACTACCAGACAGATTCTGCCATTCTAACATAATACTCCTTCATAAAAAGGGAGATAGGTCAAATCTCGACAACGACAGACCCATTAGCCTTGTTTCCCATTTATACAAGATTTTTATTAAAGTCCTTCATAACCGCATTAAAAATCAGCTTGATGCTAATCAACCACCCGAACTAGCTGGCTTCTGACCTGGATATGCTACCACGCATGCGCTATGCTATGCTTTTAGCGATAAGGCCGCCCATTGCATGCAAATTCAGTTTGTTTGTACCCTGTATTTATTAATGTACTTTTGTATTGTATGCAATAAAGTGTTTTCTATTCTATTCTATTCTACCACAGACCACCTTCAAACTCTCAATCAAATCATTGAGAAGTGTAGTGAATACAACAAGCCTATATAAGTACCTAGCCTTTGTTGATTATGCCAAAGCTTTTGATAGCGTCACCCACAAGTCAATATTCGCTGCACTTCGAAATCTAAAGATCACACCCACATACATAGATTTAATAGAAACTATATACAATAACAGCACAGCAGATATCAAATTACATCTGCCTGGTCCAGCTTTTTTCATAGAATAACTCAAATTTAAAAATTTTAAAACCCCCGACCCAGTCAGACCTCTCATCAACTTAAGTAGAACGAGAGCTAATCATCTTCAAAATATAATGGTTACCTTAACATATACTTTCAATATCGTTGAAGTAACACTGTACCAAATTTTTAATTGATAGGACAAATGGAAGGTAGTTAGATCCTCTCATCCATTATTCAAGAGCTGATCATCTTCAAACGGCAGATCAGGTCATGGTTACCTTAAAATATACTTTCAATATCATAGATGTAACATGGTACCAAATTTCAACTAGATCGGATAATATAAGGAAGCTAGTTAGATCCTCTCATCCATTATACAAGAGCTGATCATCTTCAAACGGCAGATCAGGTCATGGTTACCTTAAAATATACTTTCAATATCATAGATGTAACATGGTACCAAATTTCAACTAGATCGGATAATATAAGGAAGCTAGTTAGATCCTCTCATCCATTATTTAAGAGCTGATCATCTTTAAACGGCAGATCAGGTCATGGTTACCTTACCAAATACTTTCTATATCATAGATGTAACATGGTACCAAATTTCAACTCGATCGGACATAAGGAAGCTAGTTAGATCCTCTCATCCATTATTCAAGAGCTGATCATCTTCAAACGGCAGATCAGATCTTCATCAGACATGGCTAAGAACACTCGACCTGAAATTATCTATGATACAAAAAAACTAAACGAAAATCGGTTCAGCCGTTTGGGCTCTACGATGCCACAGACAGACAGACAGACAGATACACACGTTACAATTATAACACCCCTCTCTGAATTTTTCGTTCGGGGGTTAAAAAGGGGTGAAGCAAGGGGACCCGCTTTCTCCGAACCTTTTCACGAGCACGCTGGAAGAGATTTTCAGGACATTGGCGGCCGGTGGGCGAACAGAGGCATTGACGTTGGCAGAATAAGGATTACAAACCTTCGTTTCGCCGGCGACATTGTGTTGTTCGCCTCCGATGCACCGACATTGCAGACAATGTTACAAGGTTTGAGCTCGGCGAGTCTTGAGGTTGGACTCAGAATGAACCGTTCAAAGACGCAAATCATGACAAACGGCCTGAAACGCGGAATCGAGGTGGATGGGCAGCAAATACACTACGTTGACAAGTATACCTACTTGGGCCAGATAGTTTCCTTCGAAATCAGGCAAGATAAAGAGATCGATCGCCGCATCGATAACGCCTGGAAGAGCTTCTGGTCCATGAAGGAGCTAATGAAGGGTAATCTTCCAATTACCCTGAAGCGCAAGCTCGTCGACATGTGTATTCTACCCATCCTTACCTACGGCGCTCAGACCTTGTCTTTAACGGAACTACAGAAGTCGAGACTCAAGATTTGCCAGCGGGCCATGGAGCGCAGTATTTTAGGCATTACGTTACTTGACCGTGTAAGTAACCCAATACTGCGCTCAAAAACAGGAGTCAGCGATGTTGGTGCAGTAATTGCCAAGTTAAAATGGAACTGGGCCGGCCACGTTTGCATTTGAATGGACCCGTACCGGTGGGCCAAAATCGTAACCGAGTGGGTTCCGAATGATGGACGGCGAAAGCGTGGTCGACCCAGGCGCAGATGGCGGGACGACCTCGACAAGTTTCAGGAGGATTGGTTGGGGGTGGCACTGGATAGAGTGGAGTGGAGGAAAATTGGGGAGGCCTTTGCCCAGCAGTGGGACACAATAAAGGCTACATAAAAAGAAAAACGTGAATACATAGTCTTATAAGTTTTGTAACCTGAATGGTCGTTAGGATTTTCACAAACCTTACCCGGGTTCATCCGTGTGTGATTCATGTATTAGAAATGTCGTTAGGACATCTTCGCCACATCCCGTTATTAATAATAATAAAATAAAAAAGTTATAAACACTTCACTTACCAATCTTTAACGATAGCATTCAGATCAGTGCCGTAAAACAGGTTAGAATTAGATACAGCCTTAACCTCCGCCCAGTTTTACAATTGGGTCTCAGCACCGAAGAATTGGGATCCGTACTGGCTCGGCTTTTCAGCTCGAATCCCCAGACAGGGATCCACCTGACACAGCCCCCGCGGCCACCTTGCCTCCGCTGCAGCCTCGGCTCCAGCTTCGAACTACGAAATTGTTGTGAAACAATTAAAACAAAGCCCGAGAGCGTCCAGGATAAGCACAGCGGTTCCTAAGGTAAGAGAACACTGAACCCATATATTAGACGCAGAACTCTAATACGACCGGAGCAAAGTCTAAGGGAACTATATTTTCTATCACCAAAATTTATATTTGTCATCAAGTTGTATCACCTAATAAATAGATCTATCGCCACGAAATATTTTCGTTCTCAGATAAACAAAAATTGTTCCCAGGTATGAATTATCAAATTAATCCATACTTAATATTATAAATGCGAAAGTAACTCTGTCTGTCTTGTCTGTCTGTCCTGAGAAAACTACTGAACCGATTTGGATAAAATTTGGTATATGGATAGTCTAGAGCCTGAGAAAGGACATAGGCTACTTTTTATCGCGAAATTCCCACGGGAATATTGGGAATTTTATTTTTCAAAGGAAAGTGCGCTAGCGAAGCCGCTGGGGCACACTATAACTATACAATGTATAGTCTAGAGCCTGAGAAAGGAGATAGGCTACATTTTATCCCGGAATTCCCACGGGAATATTGGGAATGGGGCACACTATCCATACTTCCATACTATACTATACTTATACTTATTTTTTAATATTATAAATGTGAAAGTAACTCTGTCTGTCTGTCTGTCTTGCTTTCCTGCCCAAACTACTGAACCGATTAAAATGAAATTTGGTACACAGATAGTCCAGAGCCTGAGAAAGGACGTAGGCTACTTTTAATTCGAAAAAAGGGTTGTAAAAGGGGGAAATAAAGTTTGTATGAAAGTATTGTTATTTTGTAGGTAGG
Source organism: Euspilapteryx auroguttella (assembly GCA_951802225.1). NCBI lineage: Eukaryota > Metazoa > Arthropoda > Insecta > Lepidoptera > Gracillariidae > Euspilapteryx > Euspilapteryx auroguttella. The sequence goes on along the minus strand of OX637644.1, from coordinate 6,893,120 downwards.
TATTTGTAAATATTTTAATGTAGGTAGCTAGGTAGGGAACTGTGATTGACTGTCGCTGTTTTTTTATTTGATCATTCTGGGCAGGCAAAGAAACATATTCCAAACAGCCAAGTAATAAAATATAAGTATGTAGTTTTTTTTCTAAGTGTGTCCCTAACATATCTCATTGTAATGCGAGTGTGGTGTATCGTTTGTAAAATGAACAACGCTGGAGTTTTGTGGGAATCGATCAGTATCTTGCTGCGCCAAAATTCTCTAAGTTTCATTAATTACAAGAACGGGTAGACCCGAGAGATCGTTTGATATTTCGGAACGAAATCATAGAGAATTAAAATTTAAAAAAACTGTTGGCAACACTAAAAATAGTCAAAGTGACAGGTCCGTCAGTCTTCCGACTTAACGAGCGATTGATATTCTGTACTACCCTCATATTAGGAAGTTATTCTTTGTATTTATGAAGCAAAATAAAGTGTTAATAAATAAATTCTAATATGCCTAGAAAACGCAAATCTAATCTAGCGCGTAGTTCTAGCGGTGCTCGCGCTAAGAAAATTGCTAGAACACAAGAGTCTGAAGAGCAGACTCAAACCCGTTTGACTTTAGATGCCGAGCACCACGCATCTCAAAGAGCTGATGAGACTGAAGAGCAAACTCAAGCGCGGCGGTTTTTAGATGCACAACGTCACGCAGCTCAAAGAGCAGCTGAGACTGTAGAACGAAATCAAGCGCGGCGGCTTTTAGATGCCGAGCGTCACGCAGCTCTGAGAGATGCTGAGACGTTTGAACAAAGTCAAGCACGGCGAGGGTTAGATGCCGAACGTCACGCATCTCAAAGGGTCGCAGAAACATTAGAGGAGACTCAGGTACGTCGGTTTTTAGATGCTGAGCGCCACGCAGCTCTGAGAGATGCTGAGACTTTGGAACAAAGTCAAGCACGGCGAGGATTAGATGCCGAACGTCACGCATCTCAAAGGGCCGCAGAAACATTAGAGCAAACCCAGGTACGTCGGCTTTTAGATGCTGAGCGTCATGCATCATTGATTGCTGCAGAGTCCCATGAAGACTCGCAAAGACGACGTGTCATAAATGCTGAACGACAAGCGCAAAGGAGAAGTTCTTTTACACGCAATACATGGGAGGCATTTCATGACGCTGCTTTTGATTATGACCCTTTGATCGATTATATTAATCATCGATTAATTCTTATAGGACGGATGGATAAAAAATGTACACACTGTGAAGCACTGAAATGGAAAGAGGAAACTCTGGGTATGTGTTGTTCTGGTGGGAAAATTTCACTTCCACCCCTTGGTGAGCCAGAGGAACCTCTCAAATCTTTACTTTTGTACGACAGTAACGAATCACGCCGTTTTTAGAACAAAATAAGAAAATACAATTGCTGTTTCCAAATGACGTCGTTTGGAGTAGATAATGAAGTTGTTATGCCCGGATTTACCACTACATTTACAATCCAAGGACAAATCTATCATAGGATTGGTTCTTTACTACCAACAGATGAACAGCCAAAATTTTTGCAGATTTACTTCTTAGGAGACGAAAACAGCGAAGTGGATCGCAGGTGTCAAAATATCCAAGGAGTTGAAAGAGATATCGTTTCAAAAATTCAAAGAATGTTGCATGAGCATAACAGACTTATTAATACATTCAAAACTGCGTTAGAAAGAATGCCGGGAGAAGAATACAAGTTGGTCATTCACCCTGACCGTACACCAAGTGGTGAACATAAAAGACGGTTTAATGCGCCATTAATCAATGAAGTTGCAGCCGTGATATCTGGCGAACGTTTGCTTCCCGTGATATTATTTTGCACACCCGCAATGACGCATTAACGAAAGTACCCGACACACACAAATTTTACGACGCGCTACAATATCCGCTAATATTCAGCAAGGGGCAGGAGGGGTATTACTTTCAAATACCTCAAGTCAGTCCCGTGACGGGCTTGCCCTTACCCAACAAAAAAATATCGTGCATGGATTTTTATGCTTATCGTATCATGATTCGAGAAAATGATTTTAATATAGTATCACGATGCAGACAACTGGCCAATCAGTTCTATGTTGATATGTACGTCAAAGTTGAAAGCGAACGATTACGCTACATATCATTAAATCAAAGCAAATTAAGAGCGGAGAACTACATTCATCTTCAAGATGCTGTGGCAAATGACGTTAATGTTAATCCTAATAATTTAGGGAAATTGGTTATTTTACCGTCATCGTTTGTAAATAGCCCCAGGTACTTGCACGAATACACTCAAGATGCTTTTGCTTATGTACGTAGTACGTACATATGGTCGCCCAGATTTATTTATCACTTTCACCTGTAACCCCAAATGGTCGGAAATTGCTGATGAGTTGCTGCCGGGACAAAGTGCGATCGACAGACACGATATAGTTGCGAGAGTTTTTAGGCTGAAAGTTAAAAAGCTCATGACTGTAATTAACAAAGGAAAACTATTCGGAGATGTATTGTGCTTTATGTATTCGATAGAATGGCAAAAGCGCGGCCTACCACACGTGCATATTTTACTGTGGTTAAAAGAGAAGTTGAGGCCAGATCAAATAGATAATTTAATCAACGCCGAAATACCGGATCCAAATAATGACAAGTCACTTCATGATATAATTGTGACAAGCATGATTCATGGTCCATGCGGTCCTGAAAAACCCCAATGCTCTTGCATGAAAGATGGCAGATGCACCAAAAATTTTTCTCGCAAACTTATTAAAGAGACTGTGCACAATGATAACGGATATCCACTGTATCGTAGAAGGGCTCCAGCAGACGGAGGTTTAACAGCATCAGTAAAACTACGCAATGGAAGTTACGTTACTGTAGATATCAGATGGGTCGTTCCTTATAGCCCTATTTTGTCCAAAATGTTTAACGCCCATATAAATGTCGAGGCTTGCAGTTCAGTCCGCGCTATTAAATATATCTGTAAGTATATTAATAAAGGTAGCGACCAAGCTATTTTCAATTTTAGAAACACAGAGGCCACTAATCCCATAGATGAAGTACGTACCTATCAGTCTGGACGTTATGTCAGTAGCAACGAAGCTGTGTGGCGGCTTTTAGGATTCCCATTACACGAGAGGCACCCAACCGTCATACACCTCAATGTGCACCTAGAAAATGGTGAACGTGTCTACTTTACTAAAAATTATTTACAAGAAAGATTATCTTCTCCTCCAAAAACGACACTTACTGCTTTTTTTGATCTCTGTTCCAAAGATGATTTTGCACGAACTCTTCTCTATGTTGAGGTACCGAGATATTACACTTGGAACACAACAAGGAGAGAATGGAAACGCCGAATTCAAGGGGTACCTGTTCAGAATTGGCCTGGTGTCAAATCAGGAGATGCTTTAGGTCGAGTATACACGGTCCATGTTAGTAATATGGAATGCTTTTGTTTAAGAATGCTTTTACACCATGTACGTGGGCCAACCTCTTTTAATGAACTTAAAAAGGTCAATAATCGTGAATTTCCGACATTTCGAGAGGCATGTGAGAAAAGAGGACTATTAGAGAATGACAATCATTGGGATATAACTCTAGAAGAAGCTGTACAATGCAAATCTGCAACCAAGGTGAGAGAGCTTTTCGCTATATTAATAGCGACATGTGGACTTTCAAATCCTCAAGAATTGTGGGAAAAATTTAAGAATGATATGGCAGATGATATTTTACACAGATTGCAAGAACAGAATCCAAATGCTTCATACAACGATTTAATTTACAATGAAGCGTTAACAAAAGTTGAAGATCAAGTGATTGCAATTACTGGAAAAGATTTATCTGATTTTGGAATGAGCAGACCACACAGAATTGGGGAAGTTAGTAGTGATTAGGGCTTGCAATTATTCGAAAAAATTTGGTATTCGAATATTCGGTTTTTTTCGGGCTACTATTCGAATTATTCGAATATTATTCGAATAATACAAAAAGACGTAAAAGGTTAAGGAAAATTAGTATTTTTAAATTATAATTGGCCCCTTTATTCATTAATAACTTTTTCTCAAAGGAACGGTCAATAATATTGTCAAATACAATTATAATCTTGGCCAACTTAAATTTTAATTTGTCTACAAGATCCTCGATAGTTAGATAGTCCTGGCTAAGACGGTATCCCTAAAGATGCCCTAAAAGCCTTCGCAGACTAATCAGCCGATGTCCTTCTGCCTTTGTTGGCAGCCATATGGGAAACCGAAGTAGTCCCTAACGACTGGAAAGAAGGAATAATCCTAAAACTTCCAAAGAAGGGGGATCTTTCGCAATGCTCTAACTGGCGGTGGCAGGGCATAAACTTGCTCTCGCCCTGCACTAAAATCCTGACCAAAACTTTGCTGAACGGGATAGCAGGGGTGGTGGACGTGAAGTTGAGATAAGAGCAGTCTGGATTTCGTCCTGGAAGATCTTGCAGAGACCAACTGAACCTGCTGCGAATAATTCTGGAAAAATGCAATGAGATGCAGTGCGAACTATTCGCGCTATTTGTGGACTTCAAAATGGCGTTCGACAGGGTTAGGTGGTCCAGCATTTGGCGAGTACTCCGCAGTAAAGGTATACCGGACAAGTTAATAAACCTGATACAAAACTTGTATGTGGGCTCCACCTGCAGAGTAATTCAAAAAGGCCAATTGACGCAATCCATTACGGTCACAGAAGGCGTTAAACAGGGTTGCCTATTATCCCTAATGCTGTTTTTGCTGGTTTTGGACGACGTGATGTGTATAGTCACCGGCAGAGGCTAGCGGGGTATTCTCTGGAACTCGCAGAAGTGTCTTGAGGACATAGACTTTGCAGAAGACCTTTGCCTTTTATCTACAACACTGAGCGACCTTCAAGCAAAGACAGACGATCTGGTGGTTGAAGCTGCAAAAGAGAGGCTTCGTATTATTACGGCTAAGACAAAAGAAATGCGCGTACACACCTGAGATCAGGCAGGACCCTCTGAACATTACGGGTGAAGTAGTGGAGTGGTGAGCCCTACAGGAGGTACGGAAGTTGAAATTGAAAACCGCATTAACAAAGCGCGGGCAGCGTTCGCACAACTAACACCACTGTGGAGCTCTAACGTTATCACCAGATGGACCAAGCTTCGGATCTTCGAGTCCAATGTAAAATCAGTGTTGCTATATGGGTGTGAGACATGGTTTGTGCGAAAAGACCTGACCAATAAGCTCCAGGTATTCATAAACAAATGCCTGAGAAGGATACTAAAGATATTCTGGCCACAAACCATAACCAACACAGAACTATGGCACCTGACAAAGCTAAGGCCAATTGAAATGGAAATTAGAACTAAAAAGTGGCGTTGGTTAGGGCACCCGCTAAGAAGAGCAGATGGACAACCTTGCAGGGAAGCTCTGTTGTGGCAGCAAAAGAAGTCGCCCTAAGGCAACCTGGCGCCGGTCCACGCTGCAAGAAGCAAATAGTGTGGGACTTAACTGGGAGGAGTTACCCGCTGTTGCTCAAGACCGCCAAAATTGGAGGAAAATTCTTGAAGCCCTATGGTCCCGCTTGGAATAACAGGATAAGAAAAAGAATCCGCGATAGTTATGTATTGCAATAAAATAAAAAAAAGGTACCAGATTTTTGTCTGTAAGACCAGATAGATGGAATATCCTGGCTCAGATGTAATCAAGATTTTTTGATTCCATTTTTTAAGTCTAAACAAGTGATGTCGTCTCGCCTAGCACGTAAACTTTAAAATTAGTAGTACAAAATATAGAATTTTAGGTAAAAACGAATATTCGAATAATCGTTTTTACTTTTCGAATATTCGATTAAGTTTATTATTCGAATAATTCGAATATTCGAATATTCGATTGCAAGCCCTAGTAGTGATGTAATGCGAGAACTAGATTACGATACTGATTTATTAATGCATTAAATCACCGAAGCCCTTCCATGTCTAAATTCAGAGCAAAAAATTGTTGTTGACGCAATAAATAAAAAAATTGCCAGTGGCAGAGGAGGTTTGTTCTTTTTGGACGCTCCAGGAGGTACAGGCAAAACCTATATTTTAAATATACTATTAGCTCAAATCCGAAAAGATAAAGGAATTGCCGTTGCAGTAGCTTCTTCTGGAATAGCTGCTACGCTACTTAGTGGGGGACGAACAGCGCACTCAGTTCTAAAGCTACCATTGAACTTAGCTCATGAGGAAATGCCGGTATGTAACATTAGCAAAAGCAGTGAGCGCGGAAGAATGTTACAGCAGTGCAAGTTGTTGGTTTGGGATGAATGTACGATGTCCCATAAAAGAGCAATGGAAGCTTTAGATCGCACAATGAGGGATATCAAAGGCAACCAGGATATCATGGGAGGGTTGGTGGTACTTTTAGCTGGTGACTTTAGACAAACCCTTCCGGTGATTACTAGGGGTACGCCGGCAGATGAAATAAATGCCTGTTTGAAAGCATCTGTATTATGGGTTCACGTGAAAATGTATCGACTCACTACAAATATGCGAGTACAACTTCACAATGATTCTCAAGCAGGGCAATATGCAGCTGCTCTTCTAAAAATCGGAGAAGATCGTATGCCAACTGACAGCAACGACATGATTACACTTAGTGGTGAGTTCTGTCAAATTGTCAATGACACAGAAGACCTAATAAATAATGTCTACCTGGATCTTCAGACAAATATGGCCAACCGAGAATGGCTATGTGAAAGGGCAATTTTGGCTCCGACTAATGAGATCGTTAATAAAATAAACGAGAAAATCATGTTGAACGTTGTCCAATACCTCTCAGTGGACAATATTATGGACACAGAACAAGTTACATCATACCCTGTAGAATTTCTCAATTCCTTAGAATTATCAGGAGTGCCATCCCATCAGTTGAGGCTGAAAGTTGGTGTTCCAGTACTATTAATGAGGAATCTTGACGCACCAAGGCTATGTAATGGTACACGGCTACAAATCACACATCTGGGGCAAAACATCATAAAAGCTATAATCATGACTGGAATGGCAAAAGGAGATAATGTATTGATTCCCCGTATTCCTATAATTCCGACTGATTTGCCATTTCAATTTAAAAGAGTCCAGTTTCCTCTTAAATCAGCGTTTGCTATAACCATTAACAAAGCCCAAGGTCAGACGCTTAAAGTTGCAGGAGTTCATTTAAAAAAAAAATGTTTTTCTCATGGTCAGCTCTATGTTGCATGCTCACGTGTGTCAAATCCCCAAAATCTCTATGTTTTGGCAAAAGATGGAAAAACAAAAAACGTTGTTTATAAAAATGTTCTTTAATACGCTTATTTTTTATTAAAAATGTACTTTAATAAGCTATACATATTTTATTTCATAACGTCCTAAGCATACCCAAAACGCCCCGTTATAATTAAAAATATGTAAGTATGTCTTTAGATGCTTTTTTTCTTTTTTGCTAAATTAAGGGTCAATAATCTTTTTGCAGTGCAAAAATGGAACGGCATATAATGGAATGGAATTTAGATAATTTTCGTGTTGACATGTTCGTAGTAGGTAGTCCAGAAAAGGTACGGTGAGAAAGTATAGAAACGTCACTATACCACGCGGACGAAGTCGCGGGCACAGCTAGTAAGAATTAATCGATCATTAATATAATCGATCAAAGGGTCATAATCAAAAGCAGCGTCATGAAATGCCTCCCATGTATTGCGTGTAAAAGAACTTCTCCTTTGCGCTTGTCGTTCAGCATTTATGACACGTCATCTTTGCGAGTCTTCATGGGACTCTGCAGCAATCAATGATGCATGACGCTCAGCATCTAAAAGCCGACGTACCTGGGTTTGCTCTAATGTTTCTGCGGCCCTTTGAGATGCGTGACGTTCGGCATCTAATCCTCGCCGTGCTTGACTTTGTTCCAAAGTCTCAGCATCTCTCAGAGCTGCGTGGCGCTCAGCATCTAAAAACCGACGTACCTGAGTCTCCTCTAATGTTTCTGCGACCCTTTGAGATGCGTGACGTTCGGCATCTAACCCTCGCCGTGCTTGACTTTGTTCAAACGTCTCAGCATCTCTCAGAGCTGCGTGACGCTCGGCATCTAAAAGCCGCCGCGCTTGATTTCGTTCTACAGTCTCAGCTGCTCTTTGAGCTGCGTGACGTTGTGCATCTAAAAACCGCCGCGCTTGAGTTTGCTCTTCAGTCTCATCAGCTCTTTGAGATGCGTGGTGCTCGGCATCTAAAGTCAAACGGGTTTGAGTCTGCTCTTCAGACTCTTGTGTTCTAGCAATTTTCTTAGCGCGAGCACCGCTAGAACTACGCGCTAGATTAGATTTGCGTTTTCTAGGCATATTAGAATTTATTTATTAACACTTTATTTTGCTTCATAAATACAAAGAATAACTTCCTAATATGAGGGTAGTACAGAATATCAATCGCTCGTTAAGTCGGAAGACTGACGGACCTGTCACTTTGACTATTTTTAGTGTTGCCAACAGTTTTTTAAATTTAAATTCTCTATGATTTCGTTCCGAAATATCAAACGATCTCTCGGGTCTACCCGTTCTTGTAATTAATGAAACTTAGAGAATTTTGGCGCAGCAAAGCAAGATACTGATCGATTCCCACAAAACTCCAGCGTTGTTCATTTTACAAACGATACACCACACTCGCATTACAATGAGATATGTTAGGGACACACTTAGAAAAAAAACTACATACTTATATTTTATTACTTGGCTGTTTGGAATATGTTTCTTTGCCTGCCCAGAATGATCAAATAAAAAAACAGCGACAGTCAATCACAGTTCCCTACCTAGCTACCTACATTAAAATATTTACAAATACCTACCTACAAAATAACAATACTTTCATACAAACTTTATTTCCCCCTTTTACAACCCTTTTTTTTGAATTAAAAGTAGCCTTCGTCCTTTCTCAGGCTCTGGACTATCTGTGTACCAAATTTCATTTTAATCGGTTCAGTAGTTTGGGCAGGAAAGCAAGACAGACAGACAGACAGAGTTACTTTCACATTTATAATATTAAAAAATAAGTATAAGTATAGTATAGTATGGAAGTATGGATAGTGTGCCCCATTCCCAATATTCCCGTGGGAATTCCGGGATAAAATGTAGCCTATCTCCTTTCTCAGGCTCTAGACTATACATTGTATAGTTATAGTGTGCCCCAGCGGCTTCGCTAGCGCACTTTCCTTTGAAAAATAAAATTCCCAATATTCCCGTGGGAATTTCGCGATAAAAAGTAGCCTATGTCCTTTCTCAGGCTCTAGACTATCCATATACCAAATTTTATCCAAATCGGTTCAGTAGTTTTCTCAGGAAAGCAGGACATACAGACAGACAGACAGACAGACAGAGTTACTTTCGCATTTATAATATTAGTATGGAAGTATGGATAATGCATTCGTTATGTCTGTTCTGGAATATGCCTCGTCTGTTTGGAGATGCAAATATTTTTCGTTTATTCTAATAAAAAATAAAAAAAATTATGGACATAGACTAAAGAAAAATTCAGGACTTGGTTAAAACTTCGAGGCTTCCTAGCCTTCTACTCTTACTTTTTCTTAAAAAAAAAACAGCATTTGCCGAGCTATAACTTTGATTGCTTTATAAAACCAAATATTTTCGCGAGGGCAAAAATTAATTTCAATTCGATGAAATCTCGGCAGCCGTTGGGGAAATACTCATGGTGACAGTGTACGATAATAGCCTATTTTTGACCGACGAAAAAAAAGGAGGAGGTACTCAATTCGACACGTATATATTTTTTTTTTTTAATGTATGATCACGCATAACTTTTTACAGAGTAGTCCAATTTTTGACCGACGAAAAAAAAAGGAGGAGGTACTCAATTCGACACGTATATATATATATATATATTTTTTAATGTATGATCATTCATAACTTTTTACAGAGTAGTCCAATTTTGATAATTCTTTTTTTAATCGACAGGGCATATCTTGAAGTTGGTCCCATAAAAATTTGGAAATAAAATTCCCACCCTATGGGTGGGAAAATAGGGGTGACCTTTTGGTCGGCAGGTAGATTTATCCACTCACAGGTTGCATTCCGTCCGTGTTACATTATAAATTTTGATACCTACTTACAATATCTTTTGAAATGAAATAAAATCAGCCGAAAGACGTCTACTGCTGGACATAGGCCTCCCCCACAAATCGCCATACCGACCGGTCTTGTCGTACCTGTAAACCATGTCGTCTGATCACCTTATGCGGTGTGACCACTGAACACCTTGTGGGAGAAGAAAATAATAAAACCCTAAAAGAACTGAAAAGCATAAAATAAAACTTTTTATCAAAAAATAAAACCGCCGAAAAAAAAACTGAAAAGCATAAAATAATAGTCGAATTACTAAGTTCTTAAAGTAATGTAGGATATACCAAGTGATTTTGAATGATTTTGAGTGATTACAAAAATCACGCATCAATCTTTACGTAATTAAGAAATTTGCTTGTGTGGCGCGCCGACTTAAAATTACTTGGTATACCCTACATTATTTTAAGAACTTAGTAATTCGACTATTATTTTATGCTTTTCAGTTTTTTTTTCGGCGGTTTTATTTTTTGATAAAAAGTTTTATCCACTGCGCGCACGCTGGTTCGTCGTTAGTGTGGAAACTGTAAAAACACGGCTAGCTGGAGAGGTAGCGGTAAATTTTCGCTCCTTGATGCCTGGCTTTAAGCCATTTAATAAAGGGCAACTACTGTAACTAATTAAAAATTACTTGTATTTTAGTTAAATACGGATAAAATAAAGTTTTTTTGATTTGGCTTGTCAAATTAAACTTTATCTTTACAAATATTATTATTTTGGAGTTGTGATAATGATATGAAGATTTCTTATTAAATACATTCGACCATATTTTCCTTTACTCTCAAGGTCTACATGTTGTAACCTACGTATTATATTTATGTATGTACTAACCTCGAGGACGAAGCGCGAAGTGTAATTTATGATTAAACGAACTTACCTGTAGTACGTGAAGTTCTATCATAAGTCTTCGTATCTTCGTATAATTATGATAGAACTTCACAGGTAAGTTCGTTTAATCATAAACTATTGATTAGTCTAGCTAGTATACTCAGAATATATACTTACTAATTTATTTTTTCGATGTAAAAATACTTATTAAATGTGTATTACCTGTATTTTTTATATGTTGTAAGTACCTAGTAACATAATATGACTTAAAGTGCTTGGCCACAGTGCAGCCGCGGGCACTGCAATAATATATACTTATGAATGAAGATAAAGTTAACTATGTATGCAACTGTACATAATGAGAGGTTTTCAATTTGACAGCTCAGAAGAAAAAAACAAATTTCATTACGCTGCTATCAAATGGCGCTCCACCAGGAGCAATAGGTCAAGATTAAATGAATGATTGAATAGCTCAACATAAAACATAAAAAATAACTGAGGTAGTGACGGAGGAGTGGGTGAAATTAAGGATAGGCTCTCTTGATCCATCGAATTCTTACATCTTGCGGTTCATTTATTGGCTAATCTATTACATATAATTTTTTTTTATTAATTTAATTGATTAAAACAATCCCAAACTACAGTTCGTAAAAAATCATTTGAAGACCGTAACATACACTATTTTAGCCCTTTTTTCGAAAATGCTTTTGGGAAAAAAATCATTTGAAGGGGTAAAAAGATAATTTTCATCAAGTAGCCGTACTTTATGAAAATTATCTTTTTTACCCCGTAAGGAGCATCTATATAGTCTTTTTTTATTCATAGTGGCTAAATATTTAAAAATACGACGAGAAACCTATTAAATTAAATTAAATCATTGTTGTAAAAACTCGATTATAAATTCTCCATATAGCAATGATGATAAGTGTCAAAATGGCAACGCTTTCGAATTCGAAATTTCCGAATCTGTCTTCAGTCAGTCAGCGCCATAGAAAAAATTTACTCAGCGCCCGGGCGCCCGCCTTCGAAGCAAGACCTATGTCAAATTTTTCAATATTTTACGAAATCGTAAATTTTGTATACAGATACAAAATAATCTTCTGAACCGAGTTTGATACTTTGCCAAAAATTGCTATAATGTGAAACTATCAGAGGTAGGTATAACGAGTTTGGGCTTATTTATTTTGTTTGTATATGAGATAAATGCTGGATGATTTGGCTGAACTGATGAAAACTTCGGAGACACCCACGGAACTCCGAAACTATCAGTGATAATTTTCACGAGGTTGGTCTCATTTTGATGGTATTCGAGAGTACTTACATGTTGGATGACTAGGCTGACCTGATGATGGACTTGGAGACATACGACGGAACTCCGAAACTATAAGATACACGTATCTCATAAGTTTGGGCTCATTTTTATCGTATTTGGGAGTACTTACATGCTGGATAGTGATAGCTTAGTCCAGAGAGTGTGTTCGCCAGTTATCTGTCCGGTCACTGGATGAGCTCACTACGGGTATGCGAACCCGGACTGCTCGAGCTACTACTGTCACACTCCCACCTCCGTAACAGTAGTATCCTTCTTACCCTCTTCCTTCCTCTCCCCGCTTTGGGTGTAGTGGAAATTCAGCGTCGCTTTCTGCCAGCCGATCTTGATTCAAAGGTGGATCGTCGTTAAATTCGTTGAATTTCCGCATTCTCTCATCAGTGGCTCTAAGTTGCTGCACAAACACCGCGGCAGCCACACCCTGTCTCCTACGTCGGCTCGTGGGATCAAACCTGATGAGGGGGGAACAAGCTCCTTCAAGAACAAAAACTTATGAGACATAACAACTTGGTCTCCAAAGAGAAGGAAAACCAGTAATAAACCCGGAGTGTTGCCTCCGCTAAGGCGCAAGCCAGCAAATGCGGCCGACCCGGCACCACACGTATTGACTTGTCATTCCTGTGGATCATGTCGGGAAGGAGGAGAGGGTGGCACGGGTTCTGGGCAAGCCTATGCTGCCATAAAGACGTCTGTCCCAGGCGCAGTAGCATCCGCGGAGAGGTCACTCCGGCCACCTGCTCTAGGTGGATAACAACACGGGGAGAGGCAGTTACCGGTTATAAGGTGGCACGAATAGGCGTAAGTGCAGCCGCCAGGGGCTTCTCTCGACAGTAGGAGGATCCATCGTAGATCCATTGATCAGTTACCGCCTGCTTAAGTCTGGCAGCCCCAGAACAATAAGGTACTGATCCGCCTCAGCGTCAACTTGTTTCGTCTGGGTGAACGGAACACAAGCCTAATAGCTGGACGTTGACGCTGTGACATGACCACCTGCTCAATCTGTTACAAATAAATATCCCACACTTAACACCAACGCAATTTTCATGCGCTTTGCGTCATAGAATGTCCGTACTTTGAGGACAGGCTTCCCGAACACCTGTGAAAGTTTAGACTGCGCACCCGAACTGCGCAAAACCTACCAGATTGACCTTGAGCTAAAAAGGCTCAATGTCGATATTGTAGGTTTACAGGAAACCAGGATCGAAGATAATAATAATAATGGCGTAGGGATATGACGACCCCATCGCCCAGTGGAAATTTCAGTACTTTCGGTCTGGAACTTCCATTGCAATAAGTCACCGCAGGGACGGCTTGTGGCGAGTCGATGGTGAGTGGCGACACCACGGACCCTATACCTCCAGGGGGACACACGCAGTCATCACACGCACACTCACATGCAGTCATCACACACACACACCCCCCGCCTCTGAGCTTGCCTTCACCAGCCGGCCAGAGTGGAGTAGCAAGAGCGAAGCCTATGCTCCAGGTTGGAAGTGTAAAATGTTATAACGCCGGGTGCATCTTATGCTGCCCGCAGTCTCACCTCTCGACAACCTTAGCTGTCCACGCCCAGTGTTGCGATCCGTTGCCAATATATCGGCGACTTAGTGGAAGCCCACCCAGTGGACAGCGAGTCACCGCCTGCCATGATAATTAGTGAAATGTTGCATTAAAGGCAGGCGTACCGGTATTTCACTCCATAGCACCAGTTAACCGGTCCATTAAACAGTTCACCCCCATAAACCATTTCTTGTCATCCATTTTACAATAGTTCCTATCACCTTCTGGGTGCCGCCTCTGGCTGCATGATCTATTTGTGCAATTAGTGGCGGTGCCTGGTTGGTGATCCATATACAATATAGCAAAACTCTCGAAAGGGCCTCTACGAGTTGGATTCGTCCCCTCGCACGCCTCTCAAAGGACCGGGCTCCAACCCGTGATACCGAAGAGTATTGAGAAACATAATAATAATAATAATAAAGTGTTGCGACCCGTTGCCAATATATCGGCGACTTAGTGGAAGCCCACCCAGTGGACAGCGAGTCACCGCCTGCCATGATAATTAGTGAAATATTGCATTAAACGCAGGTGTACCGGTATTTCACTCCATAGCACCAGTTAACCGGTCCATTAAACAGTTGGTGATCCATATACAATATAGCAAAACTCTCGAAAGGGCCTCTACGAGTTGGATTCGTCCCCTCGCACGCCTCTCAAAGGACCGGGCTCCATCCCGTGATACCGAAGAGTATTGAGAAACATAATAATAATAATGTTTTATTACTGATAAAGAGAAACATACATATTTTTCTTATATAGTTATTAAAATTACCTAATGAATAAAATTAAGATGAGGGGTCAATTCGCGAAGCAAACTATACATTTTTCTGGAAGGGCAAGAGCTCCTCGGAGATTAGAGAGCACGGCGTAGGGTTTGCGGTCCGTAACCACCTACTCAACGCGATAGATACACCAGAGGGTGTGTCTGAGCGTATTATGGTCTTGCGTCTTAACACAAAAAGCGGCTTTGTTACGCTCGTTTCCGCTTACGCTCCGACGCTTAACTCACACTCTGAGACCAAGGATCAGTTCTACGACCGACTCGAAGAAACGGTGCGAAGGGTTCGTCCAACTAACCGACTACATAATAATATTTTGGGCGATTTCAACGCCCGTGTCGGCCAGAATACTTCAGACTGACCTGAATGCCTCGGTGCACATGGCATAGGCAAGCTAAACGACAACGGTCAAAGGCTGTTGGAGTTTTGCTCTGAATACCAGCTGTGTGTTACTAACACTTATTTTAAAGGCAAAATGATGCGGAAAGTCTCCTGGATGCACCCTCGATCTAAGCACTGGCACCAGTTGGATCTTGCCCTCACTAGAAGGAGGGACCTGCTAGAAACGCTTCACACGCGAGCGTTTCACAGCGCCGATTGCGACACCGATCACAGCCTTGTTGCGACAAAAGTTCGACCCGTGGCCAGGCGGATCCACTCTTCGAAGCCTTTGGCAAGAAGAAAGATTAGTATTTTCAGGACTAGGGACTTGGAGGCAGTGGAGTCGTTCGGGGCTTTAGTTCGTGCGGAACTCGTAAATTTGGATCGGTTGGCGTCGCCGGAGGCCGAGTGGGAGAAAATAAAATCACTTCTCACCACAACCGCAGGCCAAGTTTTCGGTTATCAGAAACCTAATCTCATGACTGGTTTCTAGAAAACGAGGAGCACTTTATGCCTCTTATCAACTCGAAGCGCCAAACTGCTTTGAACTACCGTCTAAACCCGTGTATTGCAACACGCAAGGACTTCAATGAGGCCAAGGCTGCTCTCCAGCGCAGTGTGCGCTTTTATGCAAATGCGTTCTGGACAGAGCTGTGCCAAGGTATCCAAGCGTGCGCAAACACGGGCGACATTGGCGGAGTTTACGCAGGCATAGAGAGAGCCCTTGGACCTGTTCCAAAAAAGACAGCACCTCTCAAGGAAGCCGACGGAACTGTCATCACAAACAGTAGCCGTCAGATGACAAGATGGGTAGAACACTACACGGGGCTTTACTCGTGTCCAATTAATATTCCGCCAGAGTCCGTGGATTTTTTTCCGAGACTGGCGACCTGGCACGAGTTAGACTCCGCACCCACTGTAGAGGAACTCCAGCTTGCTGTCAAACAGCTCAAACGCGGAAAGAGTCCAGGCAAAGACGAGGTATACACCGAAATCGTCAAATTAAAGTGCCTCCTTCCCATCCTTCATAACCATCTGGCCAAATGCTGGGAGATGGGCTGCGTACCTCAGGACATGCGCGATGCTAACATCATCACACTCTATAAAGGCAAAGGCGATCGCGGTGACTGTAATTGTTACCGAGGTATATCCCTTCTTAGCATCGTCGGTAAGGCTTTTGCTAGAGCTGTCTTGGGTAAACTGCAGAAGCTTGCTGACCGCGTATATCCTGAGGCACAATGTGGCATTAGATCTCAACGGTCAACTGTCGATATGATATTTTCCCTTCGGCAGCTTCAGGAAAAGTGTAGGGAGCAGCAAACCCCTCTGGTGGTTGCTTTCGTTGACCTTAACAAGGCTTTTGACACTGTGAGCAGAGAGGGGTTGTACTCGGTTTTAGTTAGAATCGGATGTCCTCCAAAGCTTCTGAAGATAGTGCAGGCATTCCATGAGGGTATGGAGGCCACAGTTTTGCACAACGGCGACGCTTCTCCGGCGTTCAGCGTTCGCAGAGGCGTTCGCCAAGGTTGTGTTTTGGCACCTACGCTCTTTGGAATCTTCTTTTCTGTTATTCTGAAGGTTGCTTTCGGTGACGTACAGGAGGGCATTCACCTACACACACGATCTGATGGTAGATTGTACAACATCTCTCTGCTCAAGTCAAAGCGTCACAGAGAGAATCTGTTTGTAGACAGTCTCCTTTTCGCTGACGACGCTGCTTTCGTGGCTCATGATCAAGATCACCTCCAGAGCCTAATGGATAAGTTTTCTAATGCATGTGATCTCTTCTCGGTGTCTATAAACGCCAAGAAGACCGTTATTCTCGCACAAGGTTGTTCGGTGCCTCCAGTAATTGCGCTCAAGGGAACACCATTGGAGGTAGTTGGCAAGTTTTGCTACTTGGGTTCGCAAGTGTCCAGCAATCTCTCGCTTGACGCAGAGATCGACTCTCGCATTGGAAAAGCTGCGACCACCTTCGGTAGACTTCGTGCAAGGGCTTGGGACAACAAGCATCTTACGCTTAAAACGAAGATGCTCGTTTACCAAGCGTGCGTCCTTAGCGCACTCATGTACGGAGCTGAGTCCTGGACAACGTACGCAAAACAGGAACGCCGGTTGAACACCTTTCATATGCGCTGTCTTCGAGGCATACTAGGCATTACGTGGAGAGATCGCGTGACAAATGAGGCTGTTCTAGAAGCGGCACAGCTCCCCAGCATCACTGCCACGCTCAAGCAGAGACGGCTGCGCTGGCTGGGACATGTGCATCGCATGGAGCACACTCGCTTGCCCAGGCAGATACTCCTCGGGGAGATTGCCAACGCAAAGAGACCCATTGGCCGACCCATGCTTAGGATCAAGGATTGTGCCAAGCGCGACATGATAATAATGTTTATTAATTAAAAGAAGGACTTGTAAATGTTAGGAGTAACAGGATGTAAATATTGTAGCGGATTTGGAGGTTAGAATGATGACGTTTGGTAAAAAGGGATAATGTGAAAATAAAAAAGAGGAAATATTGGAATTGTAACAATAAATGTGGAACATCCATACTATATACTAATTATACTTATACTATATACTTAACTATATAATATAATATAATATATATTATATATATACATATATATATAATATAATAATATTATATATTATATATATATTATTATTATTGTTCACGCTTGTGATGTGAACAAAGGAAATGAAAGATATTTTGGTTGAATTCTTGATAATGTAAAAAGTGAAGAATAGCCATATTTGTGGAGGGGCGACGTATCGCGTATGCAGAATGAAGTTGCATTGCTTCACACTTCATGTTAGTTGCAGGAGCGTAAACAATTATATAATATATATAAATATTATAAATGCAAAAGTAACTCTGTCTGTCTGTCTGTCTGTCCTCCTTTCCTGAGAAAACTATTGAACTGATTTGAATGAAATTTGGTATATGGATAGTGTAGAGCCTGAGAAAGGACATAGGCTACTTTTTATCCCGAAATTCCCACGGGAATATTGGGAATTTTATGTTTTAAGAAAAAGTGCGCTAGCGAAGCCGCGGGGGCACACTATATCTATACAATGTATTATTAGAGCCTCAGAAAGGAGATCGGCTGTTTTTTATCCCGGAATTCCCACGGGAATATTGGGAATGGGGCACACTATAATCAATATATATGCAAGAAAGTCGTGTTCATAACACTATTTAGTCTCCCGATGATGCTGCGTCATATAGGCGGCTCAATAGACAGATCTCGGAGGCCTTGCGACACGTCTTTCATACTGCGCGTATTAAGGATACGATAGAGCGAAATAAAGGCTCCAAAGTGTTCGCAAGAGATATGTCTGTTGGGATAAGCCAAATGACCAAGCTGAAGAGGGATGACGGCAGTATAGAATAGAATAGAATAGAATAGAATAGAAAACACTTTATTGCATACAATACAAAAGTACATTAATAAATACAGGGTACAAACAAACTGAATTTAGCGAGTATAGCGTCGACGAAAGCGGAAATTTTGAGGGAAATCGAGAAGTTCTACGGACAGCTATACGATTCGGTCACTAAGCCTGTTACTAGTGCGGCCAACGACCCTAGAGCCAAACTAACCCGACACTATACCGAAGATATCCCGGACATCAGCCTGTACGAGATAAGGATGGCCCTGAAGCACCACCACCACCGGGTGAGGATGGAATCACGTCAGAGCTTCTGAAAGCGGGTGGAACACCGGTACTCAAAGTCCTTCAGAGGCTCTTTAATTCTGTCCTACTCGAAGGGACCACGCCTGAAGCATGGAACAGAAGTGAGGTGGTGCTTTTCTTTAAGAAGGGCGATAAAGAAGAATTATAGGCCCATCTCGCTTTTGAGCCATGTTTATAAGCTGTTTTCCAGGATCATCGCCAATCTTCTCGAACGAAGGTTTGATGACTTCCAGCCTCCCGAACAAGCCGGCTTCCGAAAAGGCTTTAGTACCATAGACCACATACATACGCTGCGGCAAGTTATACAGAAGACCGAATTATCTAATGTTAATCCTCCTATCACAATATAATAAAGAGCCATACGTACTGCCTCTATCCTGTGTGTGTTATGAGAAAAATCTCACAAAGTTTAATCAAAATAAAGTAATTTCAGTCTCAAGGCCCTAAATAGGTAAATTTAGTTTTTACCTCAGAATAAAGACAAGCATAGAAGGAGTCCTAAAATAAAAAGTCACATCATTGTGTTACGCTACTTACTCAAGTGCAACCATTGAATATGTTAAAAAGAGGCCAATATACTTTCTCCACTGGGTCGTATGACTCTTCCGCACCTTGCCCGTACCTGGGTTCGACTTTATATTTTTAATTTTCTAAAAAGCTAGTGATGGCAAAAATAACTTGTCCTAAATCAAGTTGTCTATACTTTTATACAAGACATGGTTCTTTATTATGGAACTTATCATAACTAATTCAGGAGTAATTGTATGGTATTATAATAACAAGAAAACAAAGACAAAGATAAAAACGCTTTATTGCTATAAAAATGCAAATAAAAATACAAAATGTAACAAACCGTATAACATTTTTAACAGAAAAAGAATAAGGGCAATTGTGCCTTATCGATTAAAGCGATTTCTTCCAGGAAACCTACTGCACACAATAAGTTATTTTAATGAATAAAACGGGTGTCTTGATAAAAATATAATAATACTTACCTATTTCTAAAGATTTTCCGTTCATAAAAAACTCTGTCACATCAGATATTATTAGCACAGCTCTAAAATAATTAAAACTAAAAGATGTGTGCCTATAATAATATGTATATATAAAACAAGTAAAACAAATCTATTTTTGGAAATTTCATAATGTATGAATTATGCGCTTCTTTCTTTACACACTCATTTTCAATAATCTTGCTCTGCACTCTGCACCTCAAATGTTTGTTTTTGCCTGGGTTGATCTTGATCATCACTTTGTTTGTATGTGAAAAAACCCTGCTTGTGGTTTTTTTTTGAGACCTAAAAATATAATATGTTTTAATTAAAACTTATAAAAGAGAGTAAGTATTATAAAACCTGGGTGTAAACAATTTATACATACGTAAGTGATATCCTGCAGCAACAATGGCGCTTTTGTTTTTATCACAAAGTAAAATTTTCATGGAATTTTATTTGTTTACAGTTTACAGCATTGGTTTACCCAAATTTACGGTTCATATATTCTGTAGCTTTTTTTATCAAAGTATTTTGTGAGGCCTGTAAGAAAGCAAGAAAAATGTTCTTAAATATTATATTCAAGACAATAATAATAATAATTTATTCAAATATATATTAATTAAAGCCTTCGTATTTTTTTTTAGAAAACAGGTATCTTAGAGAATATTAACTTAAACGATGACATCCCGCAACTTAAACTTGAAATTTTCATATACAATTATGAGGATCTGCAGAAAAAAAACATAGATAAACTTAAACCTGTTTTATCCAGAATGGGCAAATTGTATGTCACGATATTTTCTTTAAGGCCTATATCCAGCAGTAGACGTTTTTAGCTGAGATGATGGTATTTTCTGGTTGCATTTCTTCCTTAGATATGAAATATGAATTGTCCACTGAATGTCGCTGTCCTATTTCCTTTAACATTAAGTTGATAACGAATAACATTTAATTAATTTGATATAAAATAAGCAATTGAAAGGGCAATATTTTATGATTACCACCAACCAACTTATTCAAATTGCAGCAGCAAAACTGTTGTTACAGTTTCAGGTTATAATCTTCACCCTCTTAAATCTTCTTTGTTGATAAAACAGTATGTTGTGAATGTTTAAAATCTTGTCTCTTTATAGCATCCAGTCATTTTGTTTTTAGTATATAATTTACTTGAAAACTGAAAAAAATACAACAATTAGCATATTATTATGTCTGATTTTTATTTGTCCTTAAGTTAGAACGGATGATTTAGGTTCGATAACTTTTGTCTAAACATATTTTGGCACAACACTATCATAACCTTTACAGAAGGTGTTTTACCGTAATAATTCAATAAATTTAGGTACGAGTTCGACAAACAGCGTGTAAAATTGATGTTCTTGATAATTTATTTGTCAAAATAGTGCCCAGAAGTCTACAATGAAACAAAATTATTTACCGAATGGTAGGTGACCGAAACATCAAGATTTTGATTCCTTGACGCATTTGATTCACATCCCGTCACTACACAAGAGATTGCTATACATTAAGTGAAACATTCACAATCACAAAACCAATTTATCACACCTTTTTCATAAAAAATAATCATAAAACTTTTGGAGCTGCTACCGATGTTTACAATGTCATATTATACGTCAAAATAAAACAAACCATAAACAAACCACCAAATATGTACCAAATTATTGGTTTTTAATTTTGTACGGTACTAATAAACCAGTGTCATCAATAAACCACTTTGATACCACAAGAAGAAAACTTGCAAAGAATTCTTATATTTTATCTCTCTCTAAGTAATAGTCTTTTTGCCGTTTAGTAAGGAGCGTAACAATATGAAAATAACTTTTTATTTTAGCCCGGTTTCTATGCTTGTCTTTATTCTGAGGTTTTTACTATAACATCTTTTTAGACGTTTTTCTGTTACGTCGCTGATGTCGAACTTGTCAAATGATTCAAAGAAATTGTCAAATGATATCTTATTTCCTTATTATAATCCTACAAAATTAAAGAGTCACTAAAAATCTACGATGGTAACATTAGCAATCCTCTATCCTCTCTATGTCGCGTTATGGTTTTTGGCCAATTTTAAAGGTAAACCTCGGCAGATATTTTAATTTTTTCAATTAATTTCGTAATTTAATGGTGTGTGTATGTTAAACAAAGAAAAGCAATCATTAGGACAATGTCCTGCATGGTGCGCAATTGCAGATCACTCTATGGAAATAATGTAAACTTGGACGAAAGAATCAGTTTTCACGCGTGAGTATCTTTCCTACAAAATAAACTTAAAAATGATATTAGAATTAGAGACAATACTTTAGAATGCTTATTATAAGTTCACTTTAAAACAAAAATAAGCCCAAAAATGTAGAATTTAATCAATTCTAATTTGAGGCTATTAGGGCCGTCAAAACATTGTATCGATAATCAAGTCGATGAATCATTAACTAAACATTTTCTTCCAGGTTTTCGAACGCTGAAAACATCTGCAGGCTCTGGTTTACTGCCACTGATCGCAGGGGAAAGTATATTACAAAAATTTTTGGAACTCGGAACTTCAAGCCCGAATGCTTTGAGGTTTGCAACTTATTGAGATTTCACTTTTAATCTTTCCCAGTGAAACAGAAGTTTCTTTGGTAAGAACAAAACAAAACAATACTTACCAAAAAAAATCTAAGCTTCACACTTACCCTGTTATTCAGGCAAAATAAAAAAATATTTTTAGTTATTTATTTAGCTTGAAGAATCGCACCGCAACACACAGAAAAGCCCAGAGCGGCCTCTCAGAAGGTGGACAGACGATCTGGTGAAGACTGAAAATCCGAATCTGATTTTGGAACCATTTTTGGAATTATATTGATTTGTCAGTTCGTCACCAATGTATATTGAAAAAAAGTTATTTGTTTGTTGAGTGATTTGTTAATTTTTTTTATTTAGCCCTATATGTCCCACTGCTGGGCAAAGGCCTGCTTGAAACGCCGCTCAAAATCGAACCCATCTTCTGTCCTTTTTGATCACATAGTAAGTTTTGTAAGCGTAACCAGGACAGGGCAAATACACAAAAATAGGTTAAGGCTACAAACGCACAGGCGGTTTTTTGCCGCGCGGATTTTATGTGTGTGATGTTCGTCTCTGTGTGTGTTTCGGGCACCCTAGATACAGGTTCTTCCTAGTTAGGGGCTCTGAGTGTGATGTGTTATTATTATTTTTATTATTATTATTATTATTATGTAACATACTGTAGCTTGTCACACATTGGGCAGACGCGATAAGATTTTATCTGCGATACAAACTTTTTTATCTGAAGGTACAGTCACGGACTAGGAGGCCGTAACAGATTTGTCTATGGTTTAGTCAGCCCTAGACTGTATTACCTAAGAACAAGAGCTATTTTGCAATCAGAAAAACCGGAAGTGTTACTCCGATCGTGTCCGCCACTGTACCACACTACGCAGACGCGGTAAAATGTTACAAGATTATACATTCACTCGAAATCTCTCGGACTGAGCAGACTTGTTTTTTGTTAAAAAATGTGTTTATAAAGCGTGTTACAATGAGTTCGCGTTAATTTTTTATTTTTTTTGCCTTGTCAATACAGCTATTTTGTTTTGTTTGGTTATTGTTTTTTTTTATATATTTGGCCATTATGGGCAGGCGAAGGATCATAGCCCAATCAAACGTAATATTTTATTTGTAGGCTTGTTCGACTTTGATTTAATTTGTATGAATTGGTTTTGTTTTCTTTTTTTTGTAATGTAATATATTTAACTGTAAATATTAATTAAAGTAAAGCTGTAAATAAAATATGGTATTGTCGCGTAATATGATCTGCAATTGCGCACCATGCAGGGCATTCTCCTAATGTTCGCTTTTCTTTGTTTAACATACACACACCATTAAATTACGAAATTATTTGAAAAAATAAAAATATCTGCCGATGTTTACCTTTGAAAATGCCAAAAACCATAACGCGACATAGAGAGGATAGAGGATTGGTAATGTTACCATCGTAGATTATTAGTGACTCTTTAATTTTGTAGGATTATAATAAGGAAATAAGATATCATTTGACAATTTCTTTGGCTTCAAGTGACGTCACTAAGGTTTGATCTATTGGTATTCATTAATCTGAGGTGCTGACCCGCCGTTTTGACAGCTGAAATTGAATCGTTTCAAACGTTATGGGACCATTAAAATTTATACTTAGCAGAAAATGATCCAATTCCAAAGAATCAGTCGATACTCGATCTCCCATCTCTCTGATATTGCTGTAACACCGCCGTCAATGGGCGTATTATGAAACTTTTTTTTTTTTTGTCACTTTGAAAACCCGTCATTAGGCATTAAAACACTCGTGTGATCTTATCAAAGAGGTTGGAAACCGCCGCTACGATCTTAATATGAAACTCGCCTCTTATTATATTGTATCAATCACATAAATAACTATTACAGGTTGGTGTATCAATTTGGCCTGCTATAGCTATGATCAACTTCTGTGTCATCCCACCAAGAAACAGAGTTCCATTTATCAGTGTTTGCAGCTTAGTCTGGACTTGTTTTTTAGCTTACATGAAACATTTGGAACAAGAAGAAGTAAAGTCAAATAAAATACCTATTAATATACCTAGACTAAGTATAAAAAATTAGTACCTATTTAAATAATTTAGTAAATTTGTATATAGTAAGTATACCATCCATTAAAATTATTTAAGTAGGTAGACAATAAAACAAAGCAATATTAATTAATATAATGACTGATTATTATAGTATTCTGGCAAATAAAATTTCACAATGCAATGGGAGGCAAGTTGAGGACGAGCGTAGTTACGCGTCCGCCACGTCACGCAAGGCGCGACTTACACGACACGCACGGCACGACATGACCATGTCGGACCCACGATACCCTATGTTGGAAACGTGAGAGTAAGCCCGTCATACATTACGCATATGCGATAAGATTTTATCTGCGTATACAAACTTTTTTATCTGAAGGTACCTTCAGATGCAGATGCGGTAGGTATGTATTACATTATACATTCACTCGAAATCTCTCGGACTGAGCAGACTTGTTTTTTGCTAATGAATGTTTATATAGGATGATACAATGAGTCTGCCACTAATAAAGGAATTTAAATTCATTAATTTGAGATTTAAAATAAATTATTGTTAACTTGGCTGTATAAACTATGTACCTTTGCCTGCCAAGAAATGGCGAAAGAAAAACAGCAAACGAAATAGGGCTGTTCGATGTTGACATCGATAGCTCAATATCGATGCGAACCCAAAACATTAACCTATTTTTTTATTTACTTTTACTTTACTTTTTTTTTACTTTAAAGAAAACCGATTTCTTCCAGGGGCCAGATGTCGATTTTGTGTTTGTAATATCGATGTTATGATACAAAATCGATGTTTCCATTTTTGACATAACAACATCAATGGTACAGTGGCGGACTAGGAGGCCGTAACAGATTTTTCTATGGTTTTGTCAGCCCTAGACTGTATTACCAAAGAACAAGAGCTATTTTGCAATACAGAAAAACGGAAGTGTTACGCCGACAGTGTCCGCCACTGTACATACGATGTTTGATATAACGCACGCAACATCGATGTTTTGGCTCCTAAGTACTCCTAATAACATCAAGCATCCCTACAACGAAAAAACTTATCATCAGAGAGAAGGTAAATCACTATAAGCCGCGCAGATAAAGAACAGATTTGAAAATGGCGGCCGAACGCATGCTATCTCGCGTATATTAGTATTAGAGAAGAGTTAAGAAGAGAAGAGACAGCCTAACACACTGCCGACCGACCAGCCCAGCCCATACAACGGCCGCCATTTTGAGATTTGATCTTTAACTGCGCAGGTTGTATTCTTTCTCTAGTTGGTCTGTGCACTGATTCTTGTTCCCGGATAATAATGAGCAAAGTTTTATATTTAGTTCCTTCAGAATAAGAATAAGTTAGGTAGGTACCAATGATGTTGCTCAGCGCTCGATAGCTATCACCAACATCACGTCGCATACTTTAAAATGTCTAGCAATTCCTTACTTTTTTCCTTAAACATTGAGGGCAAGGTGCATGCTTTGTCCACTAATGGAAGTTGTTGGAGAGAATTTATGTACCTGGGCCTGGAGTTTAAAACACTGTCTGCTGTTCCCCACTTCTTATGGGCGCTTGGAGGAGACCGACAAATTTACTTGCATGTTCATGGCTTAGAAATACCTATTAGAGTGAAAGAGGAATCATATGAAAATGAGAGATGGCTTCCTTTAGAAGGTTTCAGTGGAAGACTGTTGCCAACAGACAGATACCACTTCTCCTCCCAGGATGGAACAACTGATAGATCAATCGACCATATTAGATTGCCTTCAATGGCATGGCAGTGGGAGGGGGACTGGCAGCTAGAACTGACACTGGATGGACAGCCACTAGATCATGATGGCTGGAGCTATGCAGTAGATTTCCCGGCTCAATTTTCTCCAGGCAAGCAGTGGAAGTCTTGTGTCCGCAGAAGAAAGTGGATAAGATACAGAAAGTTTAGTGCTATGAACTCTTGGTGTGCCATAGCACCACTCCATAAAGACCCAACTCAAGAACCTTTTATTGATGTCAGCATTGGGGGTAATCAGATGCCTTATGCCTCAGCTGGCACCCTTTCAGTGTGGGCTATCACAGCTCAAGGCCGCATCATGTACAGGACTGGAGTGAGCACTACCTCCCCTGAGGGCCTCAAGTGGATTAACATTAGCATACCACCAAACTGTGATGTCAAACAAATCTCTGTAGGACCATCTGGTTTGGTTTGGGCAACACTTTGGAGTGGAAGAGCTATCATCAGGAAAGGGTCAACAAAAGATAGCCCTACAGGAGAAGCTTGGTTAGAAGTAAAATCACCAAATGATTCAAAACTATCACAGGTGTCAGTGGGGTACAATTCCGTTTGGGCTGTCAGTACTGACAATAAAGTGTGGTTTAGAAAAGGAATTGATGGTAATTATGCTGGGACCACAGAATCTGCTGCACTTGGCAGTGGCTGGTTAGAGATAACTGGAAATATGGTTTTGGTGTCTGTTGGATTAAATGACCAAGTGTTTGCCATTGGAGAATCTGATAAATGTATTTACTTGAGATATGGCATAACTCCAGCTGAGCTAACTGGCAAACGATGGAGAATGGTTCAGGGTAATATGCAACTAAGTCGGACTTCCAGTTCAGCTAGTGTTGTCTCCTCTGCGTCTAATACAAGACATGCAAGCATGGGTGTCCTTAATGATAAAATGCCAGAACTCAAATCTAACATTAATTTACAACATTCATGGGAAGAATCTCACTCAGCCCCCATACAACACACACTACCCATAAAGCCCCCTAAGGAAACTCGTCCTAAAGGTCATGCAGCTGTGGAGACAATTGACTTAACTGGAAAGAGTTATGAAACAACTCTTAAAAATCCAAGAGCTTGGAGCCCAGTGAGGAGTGTAGGCTCGGTTGTTGGGATGGAAGCTCACCCAGACAGTGACAGCAGTGTGTTTGATGTGGATTCAGGATTATATTATGATGATGAAGTCAGCCAGACTGCCTGGGGAACCTGTGAATCTGCATGGACTCTTGTGGAAGCTGGAGCGTGCATGATAGACACAATGCAAATACCTCATTGGTTTACTGATTCTCAAAGTGCTACAAATACTGATCTTGCTGCCAGCTGGCGTCTTGAAATTTTGGACTGCTTAAAAAATCGAAATTCTCAGCAATTTGACCCATCTGTATTTGGATTAGCTATTGAAGAAAAGGGATGGACTCGAAGTTGTGAAGCAAGACTTATATGCTCAAATCACACTTTAGAAGATTGTATATTATCATTTTATTGGCACTCTTCAGAAAACACTGGCACCCTCTCAGTGTTTCATCCCGATGGTGCCATTAAGTTTATTCTAAATTTATCGGATATCAAAAGTATCACAACATCTTCAGAACCAGGTTGTCCACGAATAACATTGACTGCACCCCGTCAGTACAAAGACCCATTCAAAGTACAATTTATTTCAGAAATGGAACAAGAAGAATGGCTTAATGTCATGGTTGATATTGTGTCCCAAATAAATGGCACCAGAGGAAGGCCATCCTCCAGCTCAGTGTGGCTTATAACAAACTCTGGCGACATTCTGAATTGGGATCCTGCAATGATGAAATTAAATGCAGATAGCAATGGAACATACATTAAAGAATTTCAAGTTTTTGGAAAGGACATGTGCACTGGTTTCTCTACAGATCTTAATAATAATTTCTCAAACGGGAACAGACTGGTCATCAGCGGAAGTTTATTGGATGATATAAAAAGGTTTCATATAAATTTAGAAGGTCCTGCAGTTCGGAAACAAAGACACAAAGTGGAAACGGAAGTGTCAGAAATCCCATTACATTTCAACGTAAGATTCGATGAGAACGTCGTAGTTTGCAACTCAAAAATTTTTGGTAGTTGGGGAGTGGAGATGCGCCACGCGCTGCCGCTACGTGCTGGACAAGAGTTTACTATAGCAGTAATTTGTAATGAACACGGGTTTAACGTCTTAGTGAATGAGAAGATGTTCTGCTTCTTTGAGCACAGATTGTCACCTGAGAGTATCACATCTGTGAAAGTAGAAGGTCAACTAAAGCTTTATAAAATGGAGCACCACACCAAAAGTTTAATTGTAGGCCCAGAGGAGATAATATGGCGCATGATGGGTGGGTATTTACGCCGAGTCGAATGTTGTCAGAACGAAGTTGTTTGGGGAATCTCGCACGACCATCGCTCGTGGGTTTATACAGGCGGGTGGGGAGGAGGTGTGTTAAAGGGTAAGTGTTATTTAAATAAATAAATATTATTATAAAGTATTCACTGTATAGTAAAATTTGTAATTGATGCAAGGTCTCGGCAGCAACGAAGGCATCCACTCAATGACGGACACGCAAACCTACAGTGTGTATGAAAATCAGCGCTGGAACCCTCTGTCGGGGTACTCTGCCACCGGGCTGCCCACCGACCGGCACATGTGGAGCGACGTCTCTGGCAAGCACAAGAGAACACGCGACCACACCAAATTGATCAATCGTCATTGGCATTGGGTAATAACAAGATTAAAGCGCAAAAAATAAACTAACACATCTCAACATCTTACTTTTTGATTTTCGCTCATAAAATTACTTTTTTATCCCATCCACTTGAAAAGTAGACTTTTTTATTACGGTTCTCAGGTCGTAAAGTTCATAATTATCCACATGCAGTTTGTAGCCGGTCAATAATGTGAATTTCCATACATTCATGAGATTGTTAGAAATTAATATTTTTGTTTTTTTATTAGATACCATTTAGTTGTTATTCCTTATTTTAATTAATAACAATATGTAATTTTCTCATGATGGTGATGAAAAATAGAGTGTAACACACGGAAGCAAATATATTTTTGGCTCGGGCGACGTACTTTGAATACTGACTACTATAGAATCCCACCATCGCTCTGGATTCTAAAAAGCGCCCTCGCCGTAAAAATTTAACTTTGCTCCCTAGTGACACAATCTACTATTTTATAATAAAACCTAATACACGCTTAAATTTTTAGATATCCGAGTGGATAATAGATTACAACACGCCAGGTGGTGTCGACAACGACGGCTGGCAGTACGCCACCGACTTCCCCGCGCCGTACCACGGCAAGAAAGTGTTCACGGACTGCGTGCGCCGGCGCCGCTGGTACCGGAAGGCGCAGCTGGCCGCGGAGGGGCCCTGGCTGCGCGCCGGCAGCACACCCTTGCTTGATATCTCAATATGGGTCAATTTATTATCATATTATTATAACTTTCGCGTGAAACAT
The DNA here is from genome assembly GCA_951802225.1 of Euspilapteryx auroguttella. Classification (NCBI taxonomy): domain Eukaryota; kingdom Metazoa; phylum Arthropoda; class Insecta; order Lepidoptera; family Gracillariidae; genus Euspilapteryx; species Euspilapteryx auroguttella. The sequence goes on along the minus strand of OX637644.1, from coordinate 6,863,593 downwards.
TTTTTTACTAGTTTCATATCATTGATGGATAATATCTAATGTTTAACAGAGCGAAGGCAAAGAAACAACAGTCTGGGCGATTACACTTGGAGGCGACGCCATATATCGAACAGGAGTGACGCCCGCTACACCTGCGGTATATACGTATTTATTAGCTATCTATACCAATATTATAAAGAGGAAAGATTTGTTTGTTTGTTTGTTTGTTTGTAACGAATAGGCTCCGGAAATACTGAACCGATTTGAAAAATTCTTTCACTGGTAGGAAGCTACATTAATCCCGGGTGTCATAGGCTATATTAGATTTTCAAAAAAATTAGGGATCCTTACCTAAACTCAAATAATATAACCCAAGGTGTAATACATTTTCCGTTGTTTACATATTTTGACAGGTAGTTTGTTGTTGTTATTTGTTTTTTATTCGGCCATTCTGGGCAGTCAAAAGAACATAGTCTATAGAGCCAAGTCTTTTGTAGTATCTTATATTTTATGGCGTAACGAAGTAAGCCGGGAAAGCTCGTATCTTAATATTTTAGATTTTATATTTTAGTCTATTGCATATTCGCTTGTAAATAATGAAACTGATATACTTACTTGAATTGTTATTACTAATTTTGGCAAAAAAAGGCTATTTTTATTTTTTTATTTATCTTAATATTATTGAATATTTGAGAATGCGTCGCTGATGTATTATTTATTGTACGTGTATTGTGTAGGGAGACCCCACGTTGCGTTCAGGGAGTGATTATCATCGCATCGCATTACGCAAAAACTATTAAGAGCCAGTTCACCGCGATGCTAGCGCCATTCTCGAAAAAAAAAATCTTCTAAACTAAGGCAAATACCAAAAATGTGACACAGTATGACACTAGATAATCTTGCTTAGTATTTTTTGAGCACAGTAAAGTAGTCCTAACTTAAAAGAACAAAATTACACATAGATTGTTGATAAAAGTGGCCACTTTTAGCAACACTTTGTAGCTTTCTTTGCTCTTTAATTTAAAAGCTATACAAGTGCCCTAAAAATACTAGGCTTCAATATCTAGTGTCATACTGTGCCACATTTTTGATATTTGCCTTAGTTTAGAAGATATGATTTTTTTTCCCGAATGGCGCTAGCATCGCTGTAAACTGGCTCTTAATCAGAATTGTATGAACCAAATTTTGATATTCATCAGAATATTTTATAAGATCGTATTTATCTATACCAATATTATAAAGAGGAAAGATTTGTTTGTTTGTTTGTTTGTTTGTAACGAATAGGCTCCGGAAATACTGAACCGATTTGAAAAATTCTTTCACTGGTAGGAAGCTACATTAACCCCGAGTGTCATAGGCTATATAAGATTTTCAAAAAAATTAGGGATCCTTACCTAAACTCAAATAATGTATAATGTAACCCAAGGTGCAATATTTTTTCCGTTGTTTACATATTTTGACAGGTGGTTTGTTATTGTTGTTTGTTTTTTTTTTCGGCCATTCTGGGCAATTAAAAGAAAATAGTCTATAGAGCCAATTCTTTTGTAGTATCTTATATTCTATGGCGTAACGAAGTAAGCCGGGAAAGCTCGTTTATAATAAAATAGTATGAAATATTGTTACGAAGTTCGCCGGCCGGGTATATAATCTATACTAATATTATAAAGAATTATTTGATTGTGTGTTTGTTTGCATTGAATAGGCTCCGAGACTTCTTGGGAAGCGACACTATCCCCGGGTGACATAGTCAATAGAATATTCTCAAAAATTTAAAATGCAGAGCGGTACAGAGTTCGCCGAGTCAGTTAGTATTAAATAAATATTTAAAATCTATAATTCAATCAATATGAATAAAAACTACCATGTTATTATCATTTTACCATTATTTTATTATTCTTATTTAAGATTTTTCAAAGGCTTACGCTTCATTTTTTTACAGGGAATCCATTGGGACCATGTGAACAGTGCTCAAAGTTTTGTTGCAATTAGTACCTGCGGCAGCATAGTGTGGGCGGTAGGGAGAAAGGGCGAGCTTTACTGCAGAGAGGGCATCACTAGCGAAACCCCTACAGGTATATTGTTAAGTACCCTCGCGTTGGTAATTCCACATAGTTCGGTAGAAATATAACAGTTGAGGGCTAGTTTCGGCCCACATATTTTAAATTGGAAATAATTATAATAAGTCGCAGCTTGCGTATAAATATATGCGGAACTACTACAATGATAAACAGACAACAGACACAAAAAATACTCTAGGTCTTTTCATAGTGCATATGTTGTCTTCATTTCATATTATAAAACAAAGTCACTTCCCACTGTCTGCCTGTATGCTTAGATCTTTAAAACTACGCAACGGTGATCAAAATGATGCGGTTTTTTTTAATAGACAGAGTGAGTTTAGAGAAAGGTTTATTATAATAAATGCACAAGATAGTATTATTTTAGGGCCTAACATAATATAATGATGTTTTGCGAACTTCGTACCGCCTAACAGTTAGGCGAAGTTCGCCGGATCGACTAGTAAATGTAAACACATTGATTGTTGATTGATAACATAATGTATTGATTGTTGAAAGGAACCACATGGAAGTTAATCGAAGCCCCAAAAAGTGGGTTTGGTATGGGATACAAAAGCTCGCCAGGCGCTAAGGCGGTGTCGTTGAGCCAGCACTCCGCCTGGGTGATTCTTACCAGTGGCGCCCTGGCTGTGAGGACTGACGTCACTAAAGATCTTCTAAGTGGAAAACAGTGGATATTATTATCAGGTAGTTAGTGGTAGTAATAAATAACACACACACACATAACAGCAGTCTTGATAGATGATAGTTCCGTGCGGTGCGGGTTGCAGGAGGAGCATTCAATTCTCGCAATTTTGCTTGCCTTTTAAGCCGTGGACCGCTGTCTAATAAAATTAAGCCGCGTTTGAGTCTCTATTTATTTCCTTGGACGATTTGTCCCAAAAAGTGTTGTGTGAGGCGATCTGTACCTAACGTTTAAAAAATGGATTGTCCAATTGGTGCAGATACGGAGACGTCGTTCAAGCAGGTGTCGGCGGGCGCGGCGGGCGAGGTGTGGGCGGCGAGCGCGGGCGGCGCGCTGCTGCGGCGGCGGGGCGTGGCGGCGGCGCGGCCGGCCGGCAGCGCCTGGCAGCCCGTGCTGACTAGCGTCGCCCACGTGGCCGTCCGCGGCGCCGCGCTCTGACCTGCCAGTACTGCCTGCTGCCTGCAGACTGCAGACTGCAGCCCATCACTCGGCTATAGATCTCATGGTCGGAATTATACGCTTCATGTGCTAAATAAAAGTGATAAAATGTATCTCATCTATTGTAGGTAATTTTAGTGTAGCGCACATTCATAAATGTTTTAAAAATGCTTTCAAATGTGCAAAATCTCTTTAAATAGATACTGGTTAACTTCTTACATTCCCAGCTCTGATTCTATCTAATATATTGTTATAATTTGATGATCTACCACTTCCATGCCATTATAGAGGGTTACTGGTAAGTAGACCCGACCATTTCAGGAGGTGTTGTAGGGGTCATTACCAAAAGCCCTGTAGGTCCGGGCGTAAGAATAGGTCTACGGTATACCCTGCCTGTCGTAAGAGGCGACTAAAAGGGGTCTTTGGGGCCGTGAGTGTGAAGGGCGGGGGCCCGACACACTCATCAAACGGCTCCGAGATGGTCGGCGGCACAGCTTGTGGCACTGTGCCGCCGCAGCTACAAAGGCGAGCCGGGGAGGGAACAATATGCCCTCCCCGTGCACGAAGCTAATATCAGTTGAGCGTGGGAGGAACCTCGGACGCCAGTAATGCGTGGTTCCCGGGGTCCTTCCCAAAAGCGGCAAGACGGCCGCCGGGGGGTTTTAGTGGGTGCGAGCCCCACATACCCCCGACGCTCCCCCGAGCGTCGGGAAATGCGTTAGGCATTTCCCCCCGTTACAAAAAAAAAAAGGGGGTCATTACCAATCATTTTAGCCCCCAGGTACCCAGGTCAAAACCCAACGGTTTTCGAGTTATTGAACTTTTTAGTTTTTTTCATAATATTTTTACATTTTACATAATTAAATTTAAATTTTCAAGTATTAGGATGTTTCTTTTAATGCTAATCTAATCCTAAATAAATTATTTAAATAAAAAATACTTAAATTGAAAAAAATATTTAACAACATGAGTTTTATAGCCCTCTCAACTGCAATTTTATTTTTAATTTTAATTTACGTTTTTTTTTCAGTGGCATTTTTTTAAGAAATTCGCCTAAAATTTTTATCGGCAGATTATTCAAAAAACATCTACGTCTTCTAAGCTATCCAAAATGCTAGCATAGTTGGGTCAAACATCCATTATCTTCTGAGTAAATCTACACCAAAGGGGTCAGGTCGTACAATTCGGATTAGAGAAATTTCATTATTTGATTAATAAAAAGTTATAAATCAATTGAAATATCTTGTAAATGGAAAAAAAAAGTATTCTCTATGGATGATCCACATAACCACCTTGTTTCCTGGCACACACCCTCATTCTTCATCACAAACCAGCTTTCCTCAGAAAATAATTAAAAAATATTTTTGAAAACTGGCTAGTTGCCCATAGGAGGGTCATGTGCTACCAGCACGACGACTGCCCAACTAGTTGCCCAATATTATGAAAAAAAAACTAAAAAGTTCAATAACTCGAAAACCGTTGGGTTTTGACCTGGGTACCTGGGGGCTAAAATGATTGGTAATGAACTCTACTATCACCTCCTGAAATGGTCGGGTCTACTTACCAGTAACCCTGTATGTATGTAGAGGCTTCTTAATTTATTATATTTATTTTAATTATAATTAAGGTTTATCGAATTTATTGTTTGTAAATTTAGTATAAAAAATTATGCGAAATGCTGATTAAAATGAATGTATTGGTATCTAGTCAATGTAAACATTCCTAATAGATAATTAAAAAGGTTTTTCAAATTAAGTATAAAGATGCTTTGAAAATAATACAAAAATCATATTATTATGTACTATTTTACTGAACGTATATAATATCTTCTCTAGAGATTGTGAGCACAATAATAGTTGCGATACCTGCTGATTGTCATTTTTTTTATTTTAGTCTAATACAATGTCTCAATCTACGAATAACAATACTCAAGAAGCGTAACTAGCCCAATAAAAGGCTCACACGGAAAAGATGACTCGGTGGGCGGGGCTTAGGTTACGGACATCATGCCGCGTCAGTGCCTAGTGGCACCTTGAGTCGTTTGGCTGCTGCGTCGGGAACATATTTACTCTGTTTTTGGGCATTTCTGACCGTGTTTTTAACCCCCGAACGAAAATTCAGAGGGGTGTTATAATTTTGACGTGTGTATCTGTCTGTCTGTGTATCTGTCTGTGGCATCGTAGAGCCCAAACGGCTGAACCGATTTTTGTTTATTTTTTTTTGTATTATAGATAACTAGAGGCTGCCCCGCGGTATTTCCCGCGCAGTTTTCTCATAAACACAAAAATACCGTTTTTTCCGTTCCCGTGGGAATTTCGGGAAATCCATTCTTAGTGCTCACCTACACTCCCTAAGGAACCTACATGCCAAATTTCAGCTGTGTACGCGCCCCCAATAGTTTCGGCTCTGCGTTGTCTGTCAGTCAGTCAGTAACGGAAGAGTTTTATATACAGGGTGTTTCTGACAAGGCGGTAATAAATAAAAGGGGGGATTAAGCTCACCATACCTAACAACTTTCCCAAAGCAACATGGGTCGAAATCTCAAAAGAAAAATCAGCTGTCCTGTACATTGACCCCGTCAGCTCAATGTATGGAACAGATGTTTTTTTTTTTTTTGAGATTTCGACCCATGTTGCTTTGGGAAAGTTGTTTGGTATGGTGAGCTGAATCCCTCCTTTGATTTATTTCCGCCTTGTCAGAAACACCCAGTATATTGATTTCAGGCCGAGTGTTCTTAGCCATGTCTCTTGAAGATCTGATCAGCAGTTTGAAGATCATCAGCTCTTTTCTAGGTAAGAGGGGATTTAACTAGCTTCCATATGTCCGATCGATTTGAAATTTGGTACCATGTTACATCGATGATATTGAAAGTATATGGTAAGGTAACCATGACCTGTGATCTGCCGTTTGAAGATGATCAGCTCTTGAATAATGGATGAGAGGATCTAACTAACTTCCATTTGTCCTATCGATTTAAAATTTGGTACAGTGTTACTTTAATGATATTGAAAGTATATGGTAAGGTGACCATGATCTTTTTAAGATGATTACTTAGCTCTAGTTCTAGTTAAGTTGATGAGGGGTCTGACTGGGTCGGGGGTTTTTAATTTTTTTAATTTGAGTTATATCTTTACAAATATGCCTTCGTGTATTATAGTCTTGTAGAAGCCATTACAGACAAAAAAAAAATAATATCACCTCTATTTAAGTTAATAAATATTTTGTAAAATAACCCTTGACTGCCATCTAGTAGAGATAATATGTGCAGTGGCTGTCTGGGTCGCCGTAACACTTCCGGTTTTTCTGTATTGCAAAATAACTCTTGTTCTTTGGCAATACTGTCTAGGGCTGACGAAACCATAGACAAATCTGTTACGGCCTGCTAGTCCGCCACTGTACCAGCCAAGAGCGAGGGAGCTAGCTCGCCGCTTTGTCGACAGACGCGAGCGAAGCCGCCAATGGCGAGCAAGCTTTGTCGATGAGAATGTGTGATTGCTTTATTGCAATTGCAGTTAATTTGTGTGCCTAAGTGGAACCAACATCGAAGCGCTTTTGCAGGAGAGTTATGTACGCTTCCTGAGTATTGTTGTTCGTAAGTCTCAATCAATCCTATGGTTCAAAAGATGGTGGAAAAAGAGTTATGCAATACTTATGACTACAGTAGGAGTGCGTCGCGAGCTCGAGGTGGCGGCGGGTGTGGGGAGGCGGGGAGGCGGGAGGCGGGATCAGAGCAGGTAGTCGAGCTCGTAGCGCACGTAGTGGTTGTTGGCGTCGTTGAGCAGGCGCGGGTAGCCGGCCACGAGCGCGTCCTGGCCGCCGATGTACAGCGAGTTGTAGATCTTCCAGTACACGTCGCGCACCTTGCGCGCCGGGTGGAACAGCCCCTGCAGAACGATCACTTTTTATACAACGTTTACCGAATGAGGAAAAAAAACAATGATTCCATGCAGTTTGGGTCTTAGATATAAGATCTGTATAATTATATTGCTTGCAAATGAAGCACAATTCTAGAAACTACAAGGTGACTTTGAAATCAGCGTTTTTTTAACAGGGCACTCCGACTATGATACTGAATCGATAAAAAATGGTTTAAATAAATCAGCGTTGTCAAAAAAAAAAAAACGCCTGTGTGTGTTTAGAGACGCACCTACAGAGCGTACTGCAGTATCTTGACGGGTCCGAGCGAGACGCGCATGCCCTCTACTGCGGCGTGTGTGTGTGTGTGTGTGTGTAGAGACGCACCTGCAGAGCGTACTGCAGTATCTTGACGGGTCCGAGCGAGACGCGCATGCCCTCTACTGCGGCGTGTGTGTGTGTGTGTGTGTAGAGACGCACCTGCAGAGCGTACTGCAGTATCTTGACGGGTCCGAGCGAGACGCGCATGCCCTCTACTGCGGCGTGTGTGTGTGTGTTTGTAGACGCACCTGCAGAGCGTACTGCAGTATCTTGACGGGTCCGAGCGAGACGCGCATGCCCTCTACTGCGGCGTGTGTGTGTGTGTGTGTAGAGACGCACCTGCAGAGCGTACTGCAGTATCTTGACGGGTCCGAGCGAGACGCGCATGCCCTCTACTGCGGCGTGTGTGTGTGTGTGTGTGTGTGTGTAGAGACGCACCTGCAGAGCGTACTGCAGTATCTTGACGGGTCCGAGCGAGACGCGCATGCCCTCTACTGCGGCGTGTGTGTGTGTGTTTGTAGACGCACCTGCAGAGCGTACTGCAGTATCTTGACGGGTCCGAGCGAGACGCGCATGCCCTCTACTGCGGCGTGTGTGTGTGTGTGTTTGTGTAGAGACGCACCTGCAGAGCGTACTGCAGTATCTTGACGGGTCCGAGCGAGACGCGCATGCCCTCTACTGCGGCGTGTGTGTGTGTGTGTGTAGAGACGCACCTGCAGAGCGTACTGCAGTATCTTGACGGGTCCGAGCGAGACGCGCATGCCCTCTACTGCGGCGTGTGTGTGTGTGTGTGTGTGTAGAGACGCACCTGCAGAGCGTACTGCAGTATCTTGACGGGTCCGAGCGAGACGCGCATGCCCTCTACTGCGGCGTGTGTGTGTGTGTGTGTAGAGACGCACCTGCAGAGCGTACTGCAGTATCTTGACGGGTCCGAGCGAGACGCGCATGCCCTCTACTGCGGCGTGTGTGTGTGTGTAGAGACGCACCTGCAGAGCGTACTGCAGTATCTTGACGGGTCCGAGCGAGACGCGCATGCCCTCTACTGCGGCGTGTGTGTGTGTGTGTGTAGAGACGCACCTGCAGAGCGTACTGCAGTATCTTGACGGGTCCGAGCGAGACGCGCATGCCCTCTACTGCGGCGTGTGTGTGTGTGTTTGTAGACGCACCTGCAGAGCGTACTGCAGTATCTTGACGGGTCCGAGCGAGACGCGCATGCCCTCTACTGCGGCGTGTGTGTGTGTGTGTTTGTGTAGAGACGCACCTGCAGAGCGTACTGCAGTATCTTGACGGGTCCGAGCGAGACGCGCATGCCCTCTACTGCGGCGTGTGTGTGTGTGTGTGTAGAGACGCACCTGCAGAGCGTACTGCAGTATCTTGACGGGTCCGAGCGAGACGCGCATGCCCTCTACTGCGGCGTGTGTGTGTGTGTGTGTGTGTAGAGACGCACCTGCAGAGCGTACTGCAGTATCTTGACGGGTCCGAGCGAGACGCGCATGCCCTCTACTGCGGCGTGTGTGTGTGTGTGTGTAGAGACGCACCTGCAGAGCGTACTGCAGTATCTTGACGGGTCCGAGCGAGACGCGCATGCCCTCTACTGCGGCGTGTGTGTGTGTGTAGAGACGCACCTGCAGAGCGTACTGCAGTATCTTGACGGGTCCGAGCGAGACGCGCATGCCCTCTACTGCGGCGTGTGTGTGTGTGTGTGTGTAGAGACGCACCTGCAGAGCGTACTGCAGTATCTTGACGGGTCCGAGCGAGACGCGCATGCCCTCTACTGCGGCGTGTGTGTGTGTGTGTGTGTAGAGACGCACCTGCAGAGCGTACTGCAGTATCTTGACGGGTCCGAGCGAGACGCGCATGCCCTCGACGGCGTCCATGAAGGCCTGCACGAGATGCGGCGAGGTCTCGAAGATGTTGGGCCACACGTGGTTGAGCAGGTGCACGAGCGCGTCCTCGCAGCCGAACCCGTACACGCCCAGCGCCATGTGCTTGATGGCCGCGCACGCCGTCTGCCGGTGCACCAGGTCGCTGCGACAACAACAACCAATACATTATTTACTGGAAGCTTTGGAATTAGAAATAATAATGGCATGAAAGGTGACTGGTAGGCAAAAACCTTAAAGCTAATACTATTCTAAGTCCTGCACATACAGAATTCCCTGCAGGACATAATATTTTGCTGCATCAAATTAGAGTTTTAACATGCAATAAAATTAAATAGGGATCAATTTGGCCAGGTCTAAGTAGTAAAGTAAGTCAGCAGTAAGTATCGCTCGGTTACCGGTCCATGAGGGCGTCCTCGAGCAGCGGGCAGACGGCGTAGATGTAGTCCTTGCCCATCTCGCCGATGTACTCGAAGAGGAAGGAGAGCGACTTGAGCACGCCATTCTGCACGTTGAGCTCGGGCACGCGGTACTCGTTCATCAGCGCCGGCAGCACGGTGAACGGCGAGCACGTCTCCGCCACGATCGCGATCGCCACCGTCGTGCACACTCTGCACGGGCACAGGCACACAGTCACACGCAACGAACAATATACGAGACGCTCAGCCAGTACAAGGGAACTCTCATTTGTAATTCCACTTGGAGAGAAAGTAGTGTGGCAATGTTTACTTTTAACAATTAGTAAAATTGTCTATCTCCCTTCAAGAGCCTTTAAGTTACAAAATTACATCTGAATTATCACTACAAAATAAATAATGTTTTTCTAGAGAGAAAGAGATGCAAAAAATGCCTAAGCGAAAGAAATGTTTTTCTAGAGAGAAAGAGAGATGCAAAAAATGCGTAAGCGAAAGACTTTTTCAAGTAATGTGATTAATATTTATAAGTGAAAGCAACACTTTGGAAAAGGCTGCTGCCTTTTAGCGTAACGGAATAAGGGGGCGGGTCAGAGGTGACAGTGGTGACCTGTGTGAGTGTGTGGTGTGCGAGTAGTGTAGGTGAGGTGAGACTACCTGTTCTGGCGCTCCTGCACCTTGAGGTTGTTGAGCAGCGTGGCGAGCACGTCGTGCGGGCCGATGGCCTTGGCGATGTAGCCGAAGGTGTTGACGGTGGCGCGGCGGATGGCCTTCTTGTGCGCCTTCAGCAGCTCCAGCAGCTCGAAGCAGATGCGCATCCACTCGCGCGCCGACACGAACTCGGGCCCGCGGTCCGCGATGCGTCCCACCAGGTCGATGCAGTTCTCTTGCACTTTCTCGTGTCTTAAATATTACATTTCAACAATTATTACTAACCACTCATTTCATAAAACATAATCTCAACCTTTATTCCCCGAAGGGTAAGGCAGAGGCACCAGCTCGTCAGAGCAGGAGCCACGTTTAGCCGAGTTTGTTTTTTAATATCATCGTACAAGGAGCCAGCTTGTCGCCGCGGCTATAACGACTACTACTGTGGCCGGGACCAACGGAAGTGCCTTCCGAAGCACGAAATCATCTTAATTTTCGGACAATCAGGTGATTCAAGTCTGCAATGACCTAACCAACCGAAAAAAATCACATCATTATTTTTTTTATCAAATGTTTCGAATCTACACGGTATCTTCTATCCACTATCTATACCACAGAACAAGAGAATACAATAGAAATAGCATCATGAGCTTTTAGTACTGAAACCAGTGTGTCCAAACTCACACATATAAACCAAACGCTCACTATGAAATCCAAGCTACCATTGGTGATTAACGACGAAGCCGAAAAGATCTACATCACAAAAATTTGAAGTAGACTATGAACCTTTTTTACAAATAAACAAAGATCAAAATCAAATAACAATTATGAAATACTTAAGATAATGATGACATACATATGATAAAAGAATGAAATTAGGTTTTTCCAAAGACATGGTAGAAAGCTATACATCCTCTTTGCTTTAAAATCCTCACGCATTGTTCCTAGTTTTACTATTCGACGCTAGATGTAACTACAGCTTTTGTACTACCGCTACTAAACACTAGGTGGCTACGTCGAAAAATTAGGGATGTACATATTGCGGGAGAAAGTTTGTCGATGAGCAAAACCTATCGATATACTATTTTCTTTCATTATGGCTACAGTTAACAATTACTTTTTTTTACGAAAAACTATGGGTATTCTACGCAAACGGCCTTCTTGGTGATTGGCGATGTATTGGTATTATCATATGAAAAAACCAGTCGCTCATAGAACAAAGTTTATTTTAGTGTACAGTTTAATTTTTATTTATTTCCAATGTCGTTTTGTATTCAACAGTTATGCTTCGCATAAATAGAGATTCAGAAATAAAAATGTGTTTAGTTATAAAATTGTATATACCTACAGTACTGCAAAAGTTATAATGCGCATAGAAATCTTCGTCACTGTTCGACAACGGTCGTATTCCCAAGCGACGGAAGACGATATGTATTTAAGGAGGTTAAGTGCATTTTCTGCATGCGTAATTTAGTAGAATTATGATTTTTGATTCAGGTGTTTCCGTGAAATCGACAATTAGCGAATCTGCATGCGCATTATTAATTTTTTAGTAAGTACTGTACTTTAAATGAAGCTTTATTTTAACCAAAGTAAACAATTTAGGTGGATGGGTAGATAGACCAATAAAACAAGATGGGTTTTATATTTATATTATTTTATCTTATTTAATATCGAAGTACATGCTTATTTATTACTTGCCTTAAACTCTCAACTAATCTTGGTTTTTTTAATACATAATATTTAGCATTTTTTCTTCTCTAGGTATTGTTTATTGAAACTCCTCTTAGCTTAAGTAGCTTTCATGATGGCTCCATCTTCAAGTTTATGCTTAAGTGTATTAGGTTCTGAGCTTGGCCCAAGGTGATCCAGTAACACAGGCTGTAAATAAATGAAAAGAAAAATAAAATATAGCACACTATAAGAGTGACGACTTGTCTTTATACAATACTAGTCGACCCGGCAAACTTCAGCCGCCTAACCTATTATTAGAACGTGCATGTTTTATACTTATAAACCTTCCTCTTGAATCACTCTATCTATTAAAAAAATCCGCATTAAAATCCGCTGTATTTTTAAAGATTTAAACATACCTAAGGACGGTATGATGTACCGGTGATGCGGAAAGCGACTTTATTTTTTACATATTACAACATTATTGTTATATGATGATGATGCTAATATTATTTCATTCATACGCAAGAGTCTAAGTTGAAAGATTCATATAATTTCATTCGTATTCAAGAATTTAACTTTAAAGTAAATCACATTTTAAACCGAAAAAAGAGGTAGAGGTTTTCAAGTCGAAGCGAATAACTTTTTTTATTTTCACTGAAAATTATTATTATCGATAGATTTTTATCATAGAAAATTATCGATAGATTTTCATCATGTTGAGCAATCTCTAACTGATTTCCATTATTCTGTTGTCAAAATGTTCTAGAAAAAGTAATGAGTCTAATACCATAGATAAAGAAGAAGCTAAGAAGGTACAGTCACAGTCACAGGCTTCAATGAAAATTCAATTTTACTGCTCCGTAATTAGGGTGTTTTCATTTTCTCACTTATGGTTTTGTTTTCTTGTTCATGTATAATTTCAAATTTATTTAAAAATACAATGAAATATTACTTACCGATGTAATGGTACGGCATAATTAGTACTTTTAAGTCCCCAACTTTAATTTTTGCATTCCAACACAGCACAATATGGCATTTTAGTGGTTTTTTTTTTCATATTTTTCCTGGTGGTTTGTTTACAAGAAGCATAAAGCAACTGAGCTTATCAAATCTGTCAAAAACTACGAATATGCACTGCAAAGCTAATGATAGGCACGTGGGCTCCGCCTACTCGCGATTTCTATTTAGAGAGAGAGAGCATCTTCCTTGTTCTGTGATCTATACCAATATTATAAAGAGGAAAGATTTGTTTGTTTGTTTGTTTGTAACGAATAGGCTCCGGAAATACTGAACCGATTTGAAAAATTCTTTCACTGGTAGGAAGCTACATTAACCCCGAGTGTCATAGGCTATATTAGATTTTCAAAAAAATTAGGGATCCTTACCTAAACTCAAATAATATAACCCAAGGTGCAATATTTTTTCCGTTGTTTACATATTTTGACAGGTTTTTTATTCGGCCATTCTGGGCAGTCAAAAGAACATAGTCTATAGAGCCAAGTCTTTTGTAGTATCTTATATTCTATGGCGTAACGAAGTAAGCCGGGAAAGCTCGTAAGATATAAAAATTAATCGGGGTTTGTTTTCTCGCTAAAACTCAAGCCGGCCGGGCGGATTTAAGGTGGAAACTCTCGGTATGGCGCAAAATTCATAAATCTTTGGGTTTTTTATTTATTATGACCAAAGTATTCGTTTTTAACCGACTTCAAAAAAGGACAGTTGACCAGTCAGTTTGACCTATATGTATGTAAGTATGTTTGTCCGCGATTATCTCGAGTTTGGTTGAACCGATCTTAATTTTTTCCCACATTGGAACCAGTGGCGTGCCTCGGATTTCAAGTTAGAGCAAGCCTGGCCTATGATTTAAGGGATAGTGCCTAACTCCTAAAAGAACCTAGGTTCCTAACCTACTGTAGGTATATTTATTCGTTTGAGAAATAATACACTTCAAACCACTAACCTTTTTCTCGTCTTCCCGTCAACCAAAGTTCAAACACTCATTTAAATTAAATCAACACATTGCACAATAGTTTGCTCCTTGAAAACATTTTAATTAAATTAAACTGCAAAACAAAAACAAACAATGAACAAACACGACAAATAAAATCGAACTGAAGTGAACAGCAAACCAATTGGTGGGTTCCTCGTTCCTCTCTCTCGCGCAGCGGCTCGCTCGTTGCTAACTTCGTACGCAAGCAAGGCTTTCGATTTCATTGTAAAGTGCATAATAGCTACTTGCCTACATGTATGTACATTGTCGAATTTTTAATAGGTTAGAAAGAGAGAACACGGCTCGAAACGAAGCCAAATAAGAAGCCAACGAGTGCGAGCGAAACGACGATAGCGGTATTGACACATGCGTGAAATATCGTGGTGCATGTGTCAATAACCTGTCAACGTCAAACTTGACAGCGTTTCTAACGCGCGCGAATATTTGAACTATAAAAAATACGTAAACGAATTTTTTTATAATAATTATGAGTTAGGAGAGTGTAAATGCAGTTTAATAATTTTAAAAGGGCAAGCCGGGCTTCTCGGCTTAAATAGTAGTAACGCCACTGGAATTCCGCCGTTCCAATTTGGAACGTTGCAACGGTTTTGGAAGACAGACCTACTGATTTTGTGTATGTATAGGGTGAAAGACTAAATATCAAGTTTCTTGAATATACACAAAATCGGTAACTCTTTCAAAAACGATAATATATTAGAATGTGGGAGCTGGTTTTTTACATACGTAATTCTGGCAAAAGTATTCATTTTTAATAAAGTTAAAAAAAAAAATCGCGCCATACCGAGAGTCACCACCTTAAAGATATCTGCTTCAAAATTGAGTTGTAAGATTTCATCCGAACAATCATTCATACATACATTGCAATACAATTTAATTAAATGCTTTTAAAAAACATTAATTATTATTGTTAATAAAAAAATTACTTAAACAAAACTTTTTTATTTATAAATCGACTAGCTTCCCCGCAAGATTTCTTCTGCGTAAAGAAAAACCGAAAGAAAGACCTAGCTGTCATACACATATCTCTAAAGGTATGTATAGCTCATCTGTCTAAGCTACGCACTGAGTGATTGACTGTATAGGCTTGCTCTTGTATTATTATTATTCTGAGGGTGCCATGGACATATGCCGTTACTTATAATGCTAGACTGTCTTTCATAGAGAATCACAGACCAAAACATTGAAATTTTAACGGCGGCCATTGGCGGCCATTTTGTTCCACTTAATGGATGCTCTCACAGATGCGCGAAAATAACATCCACCATCTTATTCCATAAAATGGATGTCTCACAGACTAAGGGAGCCGTAAAATTTAACCTGTTTTTCAATATAGGCGTCAATCGGGGCAGAAGATCCTTGATGGGCGGCGTCATCTTCGTCATGCCGATGACGTTGACGATGGCCTTGAGCGCGCCCAGGATGGAGCCCAGCACCTCGGGGTACTCCTCGCCCAGGTACTCGTACAGCACCACGCCCAGGTGACCCATTAGCTTTTCCTGGGGAGAGACAAACAGCACTCGTTAATGGAACCAAACACAGTACAACCTGCGTTAGTAAAATGAGAATGGCGGCCTGTATATCGGCAGTATCTCGTCCCTCATAATATGCGCGAGATAGCATGTGTGCGGCCGGCATTTTCAAATTTCTTTATGTGCGCGGCTTAATTTTGAATATAGTTTTGTCTACAACTTGAGGGTATATAAAATAATTAGGTCTTGTTTGTTTTAAGAACAACCGGTAATTTGGTACCACCAGATGCTCATAACAGACGGACAGGTTACTAAAATACGATTATTTATTCCAGTCAGTAAAATTACACGTGCGACTACTCTGTCTGTGTCTCTAACACAAAAAAGGGCGACCCGCAACAATAGTGATGGTCGGTGGACTTAGACATTTAGTCGTGCTTTATTTTATTAGGTTACTAGCTTTTGCCCGCAGCTTCGCAAGCGCTTTTTTAATAAATGTAAATTACTTGTTCATTTGTTTTGTATTACTCTCTAATCTGTGGTTATACTCAGATATATCAGGAAATTATTTCTTATTTCTAATCCAAACCCCTAAAGAAATCAATATCAAGCAGTTTCCTTTTACAATACAAAAATCTTTAGCTGTTTGGGCTGCAAGCTATAATATCCGTTTTTCTGAATACACAAACTAACCTTAGCCTATATGCATACTCTGACGATTCAAAAAAAATTCCAGTCTACCCGGTATACTCCGTTTACTTTCATCATCATCGTCGCTCGCTACCGATAGACGTTCACTGCTGTATATTGGTCTCTTATGCTGTATACTTCAACAACCATTTCTTTTTTCATACAAACTGGTAACCCCTGTATCAGCGTCCGAATAAACTAAGCGGACGCCCCTTTATAATAAACTTTATGTCCACCATGTTGGATTTTAAAATTTCTAATTTTTTCGTAATCAGAACCCCCAATATCCTAAAAAACTCCACACACATCGATTTACATTTTGCATTTATAAATTAAAATGATGATGTCTTTTTTGTAATAACGATTTCTAAAACCTAGAAACATCACCCATTTCGATTTGTAAGGAAAATAATAAGCGGTTTCGGTTTTTCATAAAAACTTTGTATCAAGGACTCCAGTAACTATAAAAACAGTTATGATACCATATTTGATGTTTTAATATTAACAGGAACTTATTTTGAAAATTTCAAGTTTCTAGTGTCAATTGTTTAGATTTTAGCGATAAACTTGTTTTACCCTGTATAAGAACTTAAGAACTCAGGGGCAAAAAAATAAAAAAACTACTTATGATGTTTTTAATGCAAAGATAATGTACAGTGTAAATTTCAACATTCTGAATCCAGACGTTTAGGAGTTTCATACACACTGTTACACCCTGTATACGGCGTCCCGTTTTTTTTTCGTAATTAGCGCCCTCAACAATCTAGAAACATCACCCATTTCGAATCAAAGAGAATCTACAGTGTAAATTTCAACTTTTTAAATCCAGACGTTACACCCTGTATACGGCGTCCCGTTTGTTTTTCGTAATTAGCGCCACCAACCATTTAGAAACATCACCCATTTCGAATCAAAGTGAATCTACAGTGTAAATTTCAACTTTCTAAATCCAGACGTTACACCCTGTATACGGCGTACCGTTTTTTTCGTAATTAGCGCCCCTAACAATCTAGAAACATCGACCACTTCAATTTCTAAGAAAAATAATGAACGGTTTCGGTTTTTTATACAAACTTTAACACCCTGTATCAAGGCTTTCAGGACTAATAAACGCAGTTTTGATATCATATTTCATGTTTTAATATTATAAGGAGCTTATTTTGAAAATTTCAAGTCTCTAGTGTCATTAGTTTAGATTTTAGCAAAAAACATATTTCACCCTGTATAAGACCTCAGAGGCAAAAATATAAAAAAAAACTATATCATTTATGATGTTGGTGATACAAAAAGAATCCACAGTCTAAATTTCAACATTCTAAACCCAGTAGTTTAGGAGTCTCATACAAACTGTTACACCCTGTATACGGCGTCCCGGTTAAGTTATCCCAAAATCCCGTCTTAGTGGGTGCCTACGTCACGTAAAGAAGCTACTGTCCAAATTTCATCTTTCTATCTTCAGCGGTTTCGGCTGGGCGATGATGAGTGAGTGAGTGAGTAGATCAGTGGTACCTATTTGGATTTTATTTAAATAGATATCATTTGTAGGTATTTAATAGGTTGTAGGCAACACTGGAAATGTCATTTTACTGGCTGGAATTAATAATCTTACTTTAGGTACATCTTTTTTTTTAGTTAAAAAGTAAAAACTTATAAAAAACTAATATACATCATTGATATATTTAGTTAAGAACTATCATAATAATTAATCATAATAAATAATTAGTGTAGTAAGCAAAGCAGGGGTACTATTACGGGCACATTTTGCAAAAAAGACGAAAAGCATTAATGCAAATGCGGCCTTAATATAAGAGCTGAGCAGCGAGCAGCGAGCAGCGAGCAGCGAGCAGACACACGTACCTCCTGACAAGTCTTCATGACGACGGCGATGCGGGAGATGAGGTCGGCGGCCTGCTGGCGCACCTTGGCCGACTTGTTGTTCATGCGCCACAGGATGATCCCGCAGATCTGCGGCAGGTAGGGCTTCACCCGCTTGCCCAGCTGGTTCACTATCGTGCCGAACCCGTTCAGCATTACCACGTCCTGCCCATCATAATAGCGTTGAGTTACATTACCAGATACACACCTTACCTAGTATTCAAATAAACAGACTTATGTATGTTCATTTCAAACATATACCTTTAACTAGTAAAAACAGGGAAAATTTCAGTAACTGCGAATAATTATGAAATGTTCTGAGGATTTGTTGTACTTTATACTGAGTGCTACTGACAAGGTGGAAATAAATGGAAGGAAGGATTTAGCTTATCATGACTAACCATATTCCCAAAGCAACATGGGTCAACATCTCCAAACAACTCAAATTTAAAAATTTAAAAACCCCCGACCCAGTCAGACCCCTCATCAACTTAACTAGCACTAGAGCTAATCATCTTAAAAGTATTATGGTTACCTTAAGATATAGTTTCAATATCATTAGTAACACTGTACCAAATTATTAATTGACAGGGCAAATGGAAGGTGGTTAGATCCTCTCATACATTATTCAAGAGCTGATCATCTTCAAACGGCAGATCAAGTCATGGTTACCTTAAAATATACTTTTAATTTCATAGATGTACCATGGTACCAAATTTCAAATCGATCGGACATAAGGAAGCTAGTTAGATCCTCTCATCCTGTACAGTTTCGTACATGCTAACCTACTTTAAATTGATAGCGTTGCACTTTGCACTTTACTTGGTCGCGCTAAACATAATAATTAACGAGTAGCAATACCAACTGCCTACGAACAACAACTACCGAGAAAGACTGCCTAAATCATTGTGTTTTGTTTATCTTAAAGTGACTTAATTATAGTGATTTTATTGAACTTTGCTGATCTTTCTTCTACAACATCCTCAAACAAACTCAACCTCAACAAATAACTCAGCTGCTTCAAACTAAAACAACATTTTAAAGAAGTACGGGCCCCAAACCGTACACATCCATTATTCAAGAGCTGATCTGCTTCAAACGGCTGATCAGGTCATGGTTACTTACATCAACATATACTTTCAATATCATAGATGTAACATGATACCAAATTTCAACTCGATCGGACATAAGGAAGCAAGTTAGATCCTCTCATCCATTATTCAAGAGATGATCATCTTCAAACGGCAGATCAAGTTATACCTTACCAAATACTTTCTATGACATAGATGTAACATGGTACCAAATTTCGAATCGATCGGACATAAGGAAGCTAGTTAGATCCTCTCATCCATTATTAAAGAGCTGATCATCTTCAAACCGCTGATCAGATCTTCATCAGACATGGCTAAGAACACTCGGCCTGAAATTATCTATGATACAAAAAAAACTAAACGAAAATCGGTTCAGCCGTTTGGGCTCTACGATGCCACAGACAGATACACAGACAGACAGACAGACAGACAGATACACACGTTAAAATTATAACACCCCTCTCTGAATTTTTCGTTCGGGGGTTAAAAAAACAGCTTTTCTATAAATTTGCTCCGATTAGCTGACGAGGTCAATGTACGCGACGGCTATTGTTTTGAGATTTTAAACCATGTTGCTTTGGGAATGTTGGTCAGTGTGGTGACCTGTGTATCCCTCCTTTGATTTATTACCGTCTTGTCAGAAACAACCAGTATCAATAGAGGAATCAATAAAAGTTTAACTGTTGCCGTGGTTCAGTAGGCGATTGTGACGCTAACGGTCAGGGTTCGAATCCCGGCGAGAGTGAATATTCCTAAGATCTTAGATGATTATTTACCAGTTTATTATGGCTTAGCATATCATGCTGGCTGTACACACTCGCCAACATACCCCGAGACAGGGCGAGAGCGAGTGTGTACAGCCGGCAAATGACGGCCTGCCATGCCGGCTGTACACACTCGCACTCGCTCTGAATCGGGATCTCGTTGAGTGTGTTCAGTCGGCATCATGATTAACTTCGTTAGTGTGAGTGAGTGAGGTACCTCGGTGGTCTGCTCCTGGAAGGCGTAGAGGATGCCGTCGATGAGCGCCTCCTCCAGCTTGGAGTCGATGTCGGCGGCGCCCAGGTTGGCGAGGATCACTCGAGTGAGTGAGTGAGTGAGTGAGTGAGTGAGTGAGTGAGTGAGTGAGTGAGTGAGTGAGTGAGGTACCTCGGTGGTCTGCTCCTAGAAGGCGTAGAGGATGCCGTCGATGAGCGCCTCCTCCAGCTTGGAGTCGATGTCGGCGGCGCCCAGGTTGGCGAGGATCACTCGAGTGAGTGAGTGAGTGAGTGAGTGAGTGAGTGAGTGAGTGAGTGAGTGAGTGAGTGAGTGAGTGAGTGAGTGAGTGAGGTACCTCGGTGGTCTGCTCCTGGAAGGCGTAGAGGATGCCGTCGATGAGCGCCTCCTCCAGCTTGGAGTCGATGTCGGCGGCGCCCAGGTTGGCGAGGATCACTCGAGTGAGTGAGTGAGTGAGTGAGTGAGTGAGGTACCTCGGTGGTCTGCTCCTGGAAGGCGTAGAGGATGCCGTCGATAAGCGCCTCCTCCAGCTTGGAGTCGATGTCGGCGGCGCCCAGGTTGGCGAGGATCACTCGAGTGAGTGAGTGAGTGAGTGAGGTACCTCGGTGGTCTGCTCCTGGAAGGCGTAGAGGATGCCGTCGATGAGCGCCTCCTCCAGCTTGGAGTCGATGTCGGCGGCGCCCAGGTTGGCGAGGATCACTCGAGTGAGTGAGTGAGTGAGTGAGTGAGGTACCTCGGTGGTCTGCTCCTGGAAGGCGTAGAGGATGCCGTCGATGAGCGCCTCCTCCAGCTTGGAGTCGATATCGGCGGCGCCCAGGTTGGCGAGGATCACTCGAGTGAGTGAGTGAGTGAGTGAGTGAGTGAGTGAGGTACCTCGGTGGTCTGCTCCTGGAAGGCGTAGAGGATGCCGTCGATGAGCGCCTCCTCCAGCTTGGAGTCGATGTCGGCGGCGCCCAGGTTGGCGAGGATCACTCGAGTGAGTGAGTGAGTGAGTGAGTGAGGTACCTCGGTGGTCTGCTCCTGGAAGGCGTAGAGGATGCCGTCGATGAGCGCCTCCTCCAGCTTGGAGTCGATGTCGGCGGCGCCCAGGTTGGCGAGGATCACTCGAGTGAGTGAGTGAGTGAGTGAGGTACCTCGGTGGTCTGCTCCTGGAAGGCGTAGAGGATGCCGTCGATGAGCGCCTCCTCCAGCTTGGAGTCGATGTCGGCGGCGCCCAGGTTGGCGAGGATCACTCGAGTGAGTGAGTGAGTGAGTGAGTGAGTGAGGTACCTCGGTGGTCTGCTCCTGGAAGGCGTAGAGGATGCCGTCGATGAGCGCCTCCTCCAGCTTGGAGTCGATGTCGGCGGCGCCCAGGTTGGCGAGGATCACTCGAGTGAGTGAGTGAGTGAGTGAGTGAGGTACCTCGGTGGTCTGCTCCTGGAAGGCGTAGAGGATGCCGTCGATGAGCGCCTCCTCCAGCTTGGAGTCGATGTCGGCGGCGCCCAGGTTGGCGAGGATCACTCGAGTGAGTGAGTGAGTGAGTGAGTGAGGTACCTCGGTGGTCTGCTCCTGGAAGGCGTAGAGGATGCCGTCGATGAGCGCCTCCTCCAGCTTGGAGTCGATGTCGGCGGCGCCCAGGTTGGCGAGGATCACTCGAGTGAGTGAGTGAGTGAGTGAGTGAGGTACCTCGGTGGTCTGCTCCTGGAAGGCGTAGAGGATGCCGTCGATGAGCGCCTCCTCCAGCTTGGAGTCGATGTCGGCGGCGCCCAGGTTGGCGAGGATCTTCTCGATAGACTCCATCACCATCTTGCGATACTGCTCGTTGTCGTCCTTCAGATCGTCCACTATACGATTTATTATCTCTGATGCGCCAACCTAAGCAAGAAAAAATATCTGTTACTCAGTAAAGAAGTGGCCTGCAACTTCCGCTCCGCACATTTTATACATTTTTTTTTTTTCAGTTTTCTTGGGAATTTTCCCTAAATTCAATTATATATCTCTATACCAATATTATAAAGAGGAAAGATTTGTTTGTTTGTTTGTAACGAATAGGCTCCGGAAATACTGAAACGATTTAAAAAATTCTTTCACTGGTAGGAAGCTACACTATCCCCGAGTGACATAGGCTATATTAGATTTTCAAAAAAATTAGGGATCCTTACTTAAACTCAAATAATGTAACCCAAGGTGCAATATTTTTTTCCGTTGTTTACATATTTTGACAGGTGGTTTGTTGTCGTTGTTTGTTTTTTTATTTGCCCATTCTGGGCAGGCAAAAGAACATAGTCTATAGAGCCAAGTCTTTAGTAGTATCTTATATTCTATGGCGTAACGAAGTAAGCCGGGACAGCTCGTAATTATATACATAACATACATACATAATCTCACGCCTTTTATTCCCCGAAGGGTTAGGCAGAGGTACCAGCTCAAGAGCCGGACCCACGTTCGTAATTATATAAAAGATAATATTGCCAACTTAGCTTGAACTGAACACCGTGCAGAAAATGAATACCTTGTTAGCTATCTCCACGGTAGTATCAACGAGTTGCCTGTAGTTGCGCCTGTCCAATGCCATTCGGTGGTTCCAGAAGTGCTTGAAGAAGTGTGGCAGGATCTCGTCCATTATGTATTGGGGCTCCACGCCGTCCGTGCCGCAGCATTGTTTCACCACCTGACGACGGATAAAAATATAAATATTTTTCAAATTTGTTTATTTGGTGTATATCAAATATGATCAGTAGTAGCATTTCTGTTACTATTTATTTAAAATAGCTTGAAATGTATTTTACTTTTAACTAGCTGTCCCGGGGAACTTCGTATCGCGCCTTACAATTTTATATAGAAAAATTTAATTGTTGTTTATACTAACTTCCTCTTTATTTTTCCATATTTTCTTACCTTTAAACCTTCCCTGGACTACTACGATCATTTTAAGAACAAAATCAGCTAAATCGTCTCTGGCGTTCTCGAAATTTAGCGAGACTAACGAACCACGATTAATTTATAAGATAGTAGATAATGCACTGTATTGCTATTTGCATGAATATAAATTAATTTACGTACATACTAACAAAATACGTAAATGTCAGCAATTTAGATAAAATGTTATTTTCATAAAAAATAAAACACAAAAACGAATAATGAACCTTCAAGACAATCTTCTTCATTTCCTCGTCGGGCGACTGGAACTCGCGGATCAGGATCAGCATCACTTCGCGCGTGTAGTAGTTGGCGTACTCGGCGTCCATCAAGGGGATGAGGTAGCCGATGGCCTTCAGGAAGGCGGCCAGACCCTTGCCGCGATGGGTGCGGATACCCTTCCAGAGCGGCTTGAGCACGGAGTCGAAGGACTCGATGCCGTAGGGCGTGGCGGCCTCGGCCAGCGCCGCGCTCGCCAGCGCCGTGATCGTGCGCACCTTCTGCTGCTCGTCCACGAGACCTGAGAGACCAGCCAGACATTCTCTTTAGTATTACATCTTACATCTTGTGGGGTTCAATCAAACAGTGGAAACATCAACTTGTAGTGTAACTATCGAGTTTAAAAATAAGCCAGAGTCTAACATTTTTTTTTAGAAAGGAAAAATGGGTTAGAAATAATAAAAATCAATATACAATTATTTTCATTTTAGCATAACACCTGTAACACCCTGTATAAGAACTAAGGGTCAAAAAAAAAACCCTAAGATGTGAGAGAGTCCGCGCCAGCGCAGTCTGCGCGCGACTTGGGGCGTCACTGTAAACGTACTTCATCCGCCATTCAAAACAAATTGTTATTCAACTGACTGATCAATAATTGGTTCATAATTTGAAAGCGCGCAAAACTTAGCTGGCACACACTCTACACGAATAATGTTCAGTGTGAATTTCTCAGTGAAGGAAAGATGACATGGACCTTCATGGTGCAAGCGCACGGCGACGGCGACTCACCGTGCTCTATGATCTCGACGAGCGACTTGAGATGCGGCAGGATGGCGCAGCCCATGAGGATGGCGATCTGCTGCACGATCTTGATGCCGGTGTGGCGCGCCTGCCACGACTTCTTGGACCGGCACACGGCCTTCAGGAACGGCAGCAGGGAGGGGATACCTGACCAGTTTACGATGCATTACTAACTTACTAACTTTATAACATACAAGAAAAAAAACAAATAATACTCGATTCTTGACTAATAAAAGCAGACACAAATTCAAAATTGTCAACCGGGAATCATCTATAGAAATATTTATGGTAAATCAAGTGGAAATTAAGTTTTAGTTAGGTCACACACAGTACAATGTACAGTCACGAACTCGTTCAACGCAACACTTTTGTTTTTGGTCTCTCGCGCATTAAACTATAATTCCTGAGAACAAAAGGTTTATTGCAAACAGAATAACCGTAAGTGTAACTCTGAACGAGTCCGCGACTGTACAATATGTAATATTATAAACAGAGTATTTTTAAGTTACCCAGAGCAGAAGCAACAACAGCAAAGGCGCGAGCGGTCGTATTCCGCACATATTCATCAATATTGTCGATGTCAGGTCTCATGGTGGAGATCATGGTGGCGAGGCCGGCGGCCTTGGCGAGGTTGGAGATGATCTCGCGCCCTTCCACGCGCGCGTAGTAGTCCTCGTCAATGAGCAGAGGTTCTATCACCACGAGGATCTGACGAAGAAACACATAGTGTTTGAGCAACTCCAAGTTATTTATTTTCGTTTGCCGATTACTAAATCCGTTTCTGTCCCCGATGCCGTGCCGCCGTTCGATGGAGACATATATTATGAGAACTAACAATATTTAGAGCTATATAAACGATCAAAGTGACATGTTTCCTAATGAAAACGTTTCAAACTCCGCTCCACACGATCAATTTTTCAAACATAACATAACATAATCAAACACCTTTATTCACCGAAGGGTTAGGCAGAGGCACCAGCTCAAGAGCCGGACCCACATTTAGCCGAGTTAATGCTTTATTACCGACGTGACGCAAGGCCAGCTTGTCGCTGCGGTTATAACGACCACTACTGCGGCCGGGACCAACGGCTTAACGTGCCTTCCGAAGCACGGAATCATCTTACTCTTCGGACAATCAGGTGATTCAAGCCTGCATTGAACTATCCAACCGAAAACAACCACAACGTGATTTTTGTGAGAAATCAATATGTGGTGTTTTTCAAACAAGAAAAATTAGATCGTTAATAGATAGAGGAGATAGCGTTACCTTGTGAACGTAGGGCCTGACCAAGTCGTCCAGCTTGTAGAGGATCCGGTCAATGACCTTGACGAGCAGATGGCGCTCCTGGTCCTCGAGCGTGGGACTCATCAGCAGCGGCAGGATCTGGTTGAAGAGCGGGCCGGCGCCCAGCTCGCGCGCCTTGTCCGTGATCTGCCGCAGCGCCGCCTTGCACATCGGCGGCGTGCCGTTCTGCTCGGGACAGTCCAGTCATTCTTTAATACTAGACCCGTACCCCGTACTGTGCTCCGTGCAGCGCTACTGCTGATCATGACTACATATT
Source organism: Euspilapteryx auroguttella (assembly GCA_951802225.1). Taxonomy (NCBI): domain Eukaryota; kingdom Metazoa; phylum Arthropoda; class Insecta; order Lepidoptera; family Gracillariidae; genus Euspilapteryx; species Euspilapteryx auroguttella. The sequence continues at coordinate 6,838,004 of OX637644.1, read as the reverse complement.
AAACTATCTCACCCGGCGAACTTCGTTCCGCCCTACACATACAATATAAATTTACAAAATAAAACAAAAAATATAGTCAATGTGCTATTCTTATGACTAATCTATAATACTGTCAAGTTTTATCAAATTCCAAACACTAGTTTCTCTATAAAAATAGAACAAACAAACCTTCAAACATCTTCACAGTCAGTTAACAACATGTTGATATGTGATGACGTTGTGTTGAAAAAGTCCCAGATTATTCGATAGCTTACTATTTATATTGTACTAGAGGCTGCCCCGCGGTTTCACTCGCGCAGATTTCTCATAAACACTAAAATCCCGTTTTTTCCCGTTCCCATGGGAATTTCGGGAAATCCTTTCTCAGTGCTCACCTACACTCCCTAAGGAACCTACATGCAAAATTTCAGCCCGCTACGCCCAGTAGTTTCGGCTCTGCGTTGTCTGTCAGTCAGTCAGTCAGTCAGTCAGTCAGTCAGTAACGGAAGAGTTTTATATATATTGATTGCTATACTATTACGATCGATCAAAGTAAGGAGACTTGCAATTCTTGACTCAATCGTAATAGAGTAGTAGTAGAGTAGTAATAGTAACAGTAATAGAAGTATAATCGCAAGTGACCTTGATCTTGAGCAGCAGCTTCATGATCTTGCGCTCCTTGAGGTCCTCGGGCGCCAGCGCGTCCTCGTCCACGTCCAGCAGCAACTTGTCGAAGTACTGCGCGTCCTCGGGCTTCATGAAGGGCAGCTGCTGCGCGCCGCCGCGCGGCTGCGGCTCCAGCAGCCGCGCCGCCGCCGCCGCGCCGCCCGCCTCCTCCGTCTGCATGAAAAATCCGATTGGGGTACCAGCCAAGGGAGTTGGCGTTGCGGTCAGCTTACGAGCCGGCGTCCGAATCGGAACATAACCTGCGCAACAACACAGAACGTTATAGATATTTCTGCCGTTGCGACTGAAACAGTTGCATGCAATATTTTATTAAAGCAATTTTAAGTAACGAAGAAAGCATCGGTTATCACGTCGCAACGGCTTAAGACCTTAGAGTGACATCTGAAAGAAAATTGAGAGGTTTAATATTTTTATTTCTATCGCTCTTATAAAATTAATTAAGTAAAAACAATATATCGTCGTTCACTGTGGCAGCCGGCCACTGCAGAGATCATTTATAGATATTTCCTGAAAAAATATTTGTGATTAATGACTACTGAGTTCAACTTATTTTATTTATTTATAGTATTTAAATAGAATGTATGTAAAGACGCACCTGCAGGGGGCGGTAAAACCTTGTACCCGGGTGGGAACATGGCGTCCAGCTCCTCGTCCGTGTAGGGGCGGTTCCGCTCGTCGATCTCCTTCTCCCAGCGGTAGGCCTGCAGCTGCTCGGGCGTCATGGCGGCCACGTGGCCCGGCGTGGGCGTGGCCAGCCCCATGGCTTTCACACCCACGGGCGTCGACTGGGAATGCATCTATTTATTAACTACGGAAACTATAACTGATAATAATTATTTATTTTTTGACCGACGAAAAAAAGGCAGACTCAATTCGACACGTGTATTTTTTTTTATTTTTATGTATGATCACGCATAACTTTTTACAGGGCATACCCTGAAGTGGGTCCCATAAAAATTTGGAAATAAAATTCCCATCCTAAGGGTAGGAAAATAGGGGTGACTTTTTGGTCAGTGGGACTTTTATGCACTCACAGGTTGCATTGCCGTGTTCTGTATTTACATTATAACTTTGGATACTTCCTTACTTAAATATCTTTTGAAATGAAATAAAATAATTAACATTTCTGCCGAAAGACGTCCACTGCTGGATATAGGCCTCCCCCACAAATCGCCATACAGACCGGTCTTCTTGTCGTCCCTGTCAACCATGTCGTCTGATCACCTTATGCGGTGAGACCACTGACCACCTTGTGGGAGAAGAAAATAATAAAACCCTGAAAGAACTGAAAAGCATAAAATAAAACTTTTTATCAAAAAATAAAACCACCAAAAAAAAAAACTGAAAAGCATAAAATAATAATCGAATTACTAAGTTCTTAAAGTAATGTAGGGTATAGACCAAGTAATTTTGAGTTGGCGCCACAGATTCCTCGTACAAAGATAATTAAATTAGGTACCTTAAATTTAAAGAAATAACCAAAATTCGTGCGCTGCCGCGCATCAATCTTTACGTAATTATGGAATTTGCTTGTGTGGCGCGCCGACTTAAAATTACTTGGGATATACCCTACATTACTTTAAGAACTTAGTAATTCGATTATTATTTTATGCTTTTCAGTTTTTTTTTTCGGCGGTTTTATTTTTTGATAAAAAGTTTTATTCAAGGAACCAGTCTTCAATAGACAGACTGGCATATACATAATCTGAAAACTTCCTCGTTTAAAATAGGTAAGGTACCTGAATGTAACAAATACTATTTTGAAAAATGCAATATCATCATTCTGCCAAACGCAAGATATACGCGGACAAACATAAATTCATACAGGTCAAACTGATAACCACCTTTATTAAAGTCGGTTAAAAACTACAGACGAGCATTCAGAGTGAAGACAAGAAGTGTTAAAATAAAAATAAAGCACTTACTCCACCGGGCGTAAAGACAGGCGTATGCGGCGTAGGCGTAGCCATGGAGGGCGTGGCGTGTGAGGGCGTGGCGTGTGAGGGAGTGGCGTGCGCGGGCGTGGGCGTGGCGGGCGCGGGCGTGGCGCCGGGCGTCTCGTCCCAGCGCGAGCGGCGCTTGGTGCCGGGCGTGGGCGTCTCCGTGATGCCGTCCACGCCGGCGCCGCGGTCCGTGCGCGGCGTCTCCGCCCATCCGCTGTTGTGACCGGGGGTTTCTTCAAACGAACAATACTAATTTAAATATTATATCTAATAGAGTGTAGTGGGGTACGGCCACCCACCTGCCTCCCACCAATGTACTTAGGTTAAGTAAGATATAATTAAACTAATATTCAATCAGTAAACACGTGTCTCACTAACATAAGAGCTACATCCTTACATGGCGACCCTGCCAGCCGGCCTGCCACCAACTAAGTAGGCAGCGCCGGTCGGCCTGAAAGTTTTAAAAGTGCAAAATGTAAAATTTGACAAAATGTGAGAAAGTTTGGACAGTGAAATGGACACCAATAGTTAATGAAAATAATATATAAGTGAAATAGATATTTAGAAAACTTAATTTAAGAAAAATGTGCCCTTTGCATTCGCTTCGTCTACAATTTCTACAACTCGGAAATTCGGAACAACAACACAGTGAAGTTTTTTTTTCTGGTTTCACTAAACTCCTACGGAATCCGGACCTACAGTTTTTTTTTTGTGTTTGGTTTTTTATTAAAAAAAAAAAAAAGTTTAAATTTAATATAGTATTCAGTGTTTTTTTAAGGTGCGTTATTTGAGAATATTATTATTGAATTTAGGATAAAAATTTTAAATACGTTTTTAATTAAGTATAATACCTACTTATATATTTTATTTAAGGGTTTTTTTTTTCTTCTCTAGAAACAATTCAAATATTTGTTTTACTTTATTTCGATTGTCGATGAGGTTTTTTTTTTTGAAAACATAAATATGTTACTATTAGTATTTTTTTATATATATATTTCAAAAACGTGAGTAAGTATGTGTTATATTTTATGATTTTGTACAACTATGTATTTTTTAATTGGTTTTGTTTTAAAAAATATTATTGCTTTGTCATTTCAAGTAACTATAGTCTACATAATGTTCTGTAATTTAAAATAATTATTATTGTCATTGCCTTTTTAAATCAGGTATGTATCACGTAACAAGTATCAGGTACCGAGCGCACATTCCTTAGAGTCAGCATTTTTCAGTTCCATATCTGGCGATGTCTTCAATAACATTGCACAGTTTAAGACACTTTGTAATCAGAAGTATTTTTTTGTTGTTTTGTTTCGGAAATATTTTTTGTAACATTTAATTGTATTCAGATACTATAGATATAACTATAAAACGTGTATGTATTCTATTTTAAAAGTTAAATTTATTTTATTGTAATTGATTGTTAATTATTATTTTTTTGTATTTAATCGGACATGACTTAACACAGGACATGACACAGTATGAAAGAGTTTTATGATTGGAGATTAAAAAGAGTCCGAGTGACTAAAAGGTAAACGAATGATAAAGTTGCATGATTGTTTGTTTTGAAAAGTATAAAGTTTGAGAATCTTTAGTTGTGAAGTTTTGGAATAGACGTTGGACTGATCACCCAACTGAAGTTGCAAATTCTTTACAATTAAAATTCATTGGAATGTAGGGAAAAGATTATTGAAAGTGAAATGAATGAGCATGCATGATGACTTAGTTCAGCGAGTCTGATAAGTCAGTGCAAAGGAAAATTTAACGACTGAAGGTTCGGTTTTGGCCACATTCGGCAAAAAATCTAGTTTCGGCCACAGTTTAAGTTTCGGCTAAAAACGACTGAAACTTTTGCCGAAACCGAAACTCGATGTTCGGGCGTCGCTCGGCTCATCTCGGAAGAATTCGGCAATACGAGCGCGGAGCTCGCTCGCAAGAGCACATCCGCGCTTGCAATTTTTACAAGGGTACGTGAGTTTCGGTTTTGGCCAAAACTGAGAACTAGGCCGAAGGTTCGTTTTCGGTTTCGGTTTCGGCTGAAAATCATGTTTAGGTCGGTCTCTAATATCTAAACGAAAACCTACATCCAACTATCTACACAATACTATAAAGAGGAAAGATTTGATTGTTTGTTTGGTAGTTGATTTGCATCAATAAGCTCCTCCACTCATTAAACTAATGTTTACTGGCCGAATTGAAAAATAAATTTACTAAACGAATCCTACATTATCCATTACTAGCTGACACGGCGAACTTCGTTACGCCACAGAATTTAAGATACTACTAAACACTTGGCTCTATAGACTATGTTCTTTTGACTGCCCAGAATGACCTAATCGAAAATAAAAAACATCAACATCATTTTAAGTCGGCGCCACACCACTCAAGCAAATTCATTATCTACGTAAGGCACACGTTTTTCGGTAATTTCTTTGAATTTCAGGTAATTTAGTGATCTTCATTCGTAGATTCTGTGGAGCCGACTCAAAATTCCTTGGTATACCAAATTTACTTTAAGAAGTGAGTAAATTAAGTCCTAATAGAAAATATTTCCCTATTATTTAATGCTTTTCAGTTTTTTCGGCGGTTGAATTTTTTGATAAAGTTTATATTTTTTGCTTTTCAGTTTTTTTGGCTAAATTTTTTTTTACCCTATCACCTTTCACAAGGTGGTCGCAGCCCACAAGGTAGCCACACAACCTGGTGAAGGTTTAGGGACTAACAGGCTGAGGTTCGCTCACGATCAGTCGGTGAGGCGATTTGTGAGGGAGGCCTATGTCCAGCAGTGGACGTCTATCGGCTGAGATTATGATTATTAACTTTCATATAAATAAGACTCATTATTATACCTAGCAGTATTCATTGTAAATCACAACACGGCAATACAATCTGTAAGTGAACAAAAAAGTCACCCCTATTTTTCTACCCTTAGGGTTGGAATTTTATTTTTATGGGACCAACTATAAGGTATACCCTGTCGATTAAAAAAAGAATTATCAAAATCGTTACACACAGTAAAAAGTTATGCGTGATCATATATAAATATATATATATATATATACGCGACGAATTGAGAACCTCCTCCTTTTTGTTTTTTCGTCGGTTAAAAATATTTTACTATTGGGAAACTACGCTATCCCTGGGTGACATAGGCATAGGCGGTACGAAGTTCGCCGTGTCAGCTAGTTTATGATAGGTAGAAGTAGAAAGCATAGTAACCTCTGTCAGTTTTGGGCGTCTCGTCCCAGCGGTTGCGCCGCGAGGCGTGCTGCGCGGGCGTGTCGCGGCCGGGCGTGGCGTGGCCCGGCGTGGCGTGGCCCGGCGTGGCGTCCCACACGCGCGCCGACGGCGTGGCGCCCGGCGTCTCGCCGCCCAGCGCGCCCGCGCCGCCCGCGCCGCCCGCGCCGCCCGCGCCGCGCGAGTCCCACCCGCCACGCTATAATAGTACAATTACTTGGTCACTGTTCTCTAGTCGTAAAGTGGCTCTTTATTTTTTTCCGATTTGCAGACCGGGAGTTATGAATTTCTATACATTTTTGATTTGTCTGGCGTGATGAAGGTATGGTATCTACGGAAATGCATATTGTTGTAGCAGCTTTAGTTTTTAGATTTAAGACTCGAAGAAAAAAAACAAAAAAAACGTGTATGAATGCTTTTTGTTTACAGATACAACCATTAATTTTAGTAATTTTTTGCTAACAGACCAATAGTGTTATTAATACCTCATTCTCCCAAGACGGTGTGGCCTGAGAGTTGGGCGTGGCGGCTACAATCTTCTTGGCGGCGGGAGTGTCCTCGGAGCTCTGGTCCCAGCGGCCCTTGCGCTTGGCCGGCGCGGGCTTGGCCGCCTCGCCGTTGGGCTGCACGACCGGCTTCAGTGTTCCGTCTCTGGCCCTTTCTATAAGCTTTTTTCTCAACTGTAAAGTAATATATGATTGAAAACACTGTTTAATATTTCACATGATATGTATTCTATCTGATAGATATGTACATACTTCAGTTTCCCTCAGCTCGCAGGTACTGCTCCTTCATAATTTCTGTGTATGTTCTTGATCCCACATCTGGTGTTTTTCCACCTGATAAATAAAGTAATCTTTGTTATAAATGGTGCATGTTGTTTGTTACCTTGAATACGGATAGTGATTGAACTGCAAGAGATTTTACGATTTGGCTAAAATTGCTTGGCTTAAATAAAAACAGATTCTTATTTGACCTTTTATTTTGTTAAGTAAGGACCATAACAATAACCCAATAAGTAATTTTACTAAATAAAAGCTAATTATGGCCACTTACTTTAATGGAAACGGTTGTATTACCTTCAGCAAAAGGATCCATTCTCTCAGGAGAAATGATCATCCTACGCCTTTTTTGGCGATAATCATCTTCTCTATCAGCAATTGTTGGTCGTCTTTTGTCAGCAAAGGGATCATAGTCTTTATCACTCTGCAAACAAATTAGATGGGGTATATGAGGGTTAATCCAAAAGTTCGTGGTCTGACCAAGTAAGGAAATAATGACAACTTAAAAAAAAAGGAGAAAGTGTCGTGGGACACGCGATAGGAACGAAGGCCAACTGACTGACAGTCGACCAAGCCGCTGCCGTCGGGGGGGGAGCCAGTACTGCGGGCGAGCGAGCGAGAGAGTACTAGAGAGAGAGATATATATCGAACTATATAGTTCTCAATCTCTTTCATTCTCTTCTTTGCTTCACCGCAACCAGGTGAGGTATAGAACTTTGTTCCAAAAATTTAAGATGAAATTTATGACGTTTATAAATGAGATCAATTTTCGATTTTTTTTTGTTTAGTAGTAGTAGTGTAGTATTCCTGTTTTTTTTTATGGCATTATGTATTTTAAACTATAAAATACTTGCTAACTCGGCGAACTTCGAGCCCATGTGCTATCCTGAATTTTAAAGAATATTCTATAGCTATGTTCATTAGAGTTAATAGGATTTTAAAAGTGAAAGAATTTGTAAATTGTTCTGGTGCTGTAGTTTCTGAGCCTATTCAATGCAAACAATTGAATCTTTCCTGTTTATAATATTAGAGTAGATGAAAAACTCAAGCAAAGTGCAGTGAGAGTGGCATAAGTTATGGGAGGGTAGAATATTAATTTATACTGCTTTCAGCTTACCAAAAAAACATGTTTGTTTGACAATTTCAAGGGCAAGTCTGGAGCTTTTGAAAGCAGTTCTGAATTAGTTTATGTCACATTTGGTTATTATGGATGAATGCTTTGTTAATGCTTCACTCCAGATGCTCCAGAGTCAGAGCAACATTAAAAACAATGGAAAACATATGGTTCACCTGCATTAACATATTTTTTGTTTTACCAACTAGGGTCCCACTAAAAAAAACTTACTTGTGCAATATCATTTAGAATTGATGCTGGAGCAGTGTAGCTAGATCCTTTCCGTGTAATAGGGACATTCTCAACATCCTCATCCTCAACTTCATCATTAGCTGCTATGGATGTGACATAGCCATCATATCTGGACTTGGGCCCAGTCCCACTAATGTCGTATAGGTCACTGTCATAGACCTCTCCTAATGAAACACCTTTGCTAGATCCATTTTCAGGAATTTCGTTTTTCTTTGATTGAATTTCCCGAATCTGAGCTTCAATGGCTGAAAATAAAAAGACAGTTCAGAACAAAACTTATATTCACATATAAATAACAGACAACTCAAATTAAAAAAATTAAAAACCCCCGTCCCAGTCAGACCCCTCATCAAATTAACTAGAACTAGAGCTTATCATCTTAAATATATCATGGTTGCGTTACCATATACTTTTAATATCATTGAAGTAACACGGTACCAAATTTCAAATCGATAGGACATGTGGAAGGTAGTAAGATCCCCTCATCCACTATTTGAGAGCTGATTTTCTTCAAACGGCAGATCAGGTCATGGTTACCTTACTATACACTTTTAATATCATTGAAGAAACACGGTACCAAATTTAAAATCGATAGGACATATAGAAGGTGGTAAGATCCCCTCATCCACTATTTCAGAGCTGATTATCTTTAAACGGCAGATCAGGTTATGGTTACCTTAACATATACTTTCAATATTATTGAAGTAACACCATACCAAATTTTAAATCGATAGGACATAAGGAAGCTAGTTAGATCCTCTCATCCATTATTCAAGAGCTGATCATCTTCAAACGGCAGATCAGGTCATGGTTACCTTAACATATACTTTCAATATCATAGATGTAACATGGTACCAAATTTCAACTTGATCGGACATAAGGAAGCTAGTTAGATCCTCTCATCCATTATTCAAGAGCTGATCATCTTCAAACGGCTGATCAGGTCATGGTTACCTTACCAAATACTTTCTATATCATAAATGTAACATGGTACCAAATTTCAAATCGATTGGACATAAGGAAGCTAGTTAGATCTTCTCATCCATTATTCAAGAGCTGATCATCTTCAAACGGCTGATCAGGTCATGGTTACCTGGAGTAGAATCATTTGACAGAGGAGGGCTCGTTTGGGGGCGTCTCCAGGCGACCATTGTCGTAAGGCAAGGCAAACATTTGTTTGCCTGAGCCAATTAGTGGGCACCCTGAACTACCTCGCCTCTATCAGTATAGGATACTTTACGAAATAAGGTATCAATATTAATTAGATTAGTCTAATTGACTTTCAATAAGCAATATCTTGTATCCTGTAATGAATAAATCATTTTTTACTTTACTTTACTTTTACTTACCAAATACTTTCTATATCATAAATATAACATGGTACTTACCAAATTTCAAATCGATCAGACATAAGGAAGCTAGTTAGATCCTCTCATCAATTATTCAAGAGCTGATCATCTTCAAACGGCTGATCAGGGGCCTTAGTCTCTTAAATTTACGATTGAACTTCTATACTATTGCTATTCTACTATTACTCTATTATGATTAGGTCAAAAATTGCGAGTCTCGTAACTTTGATCTTGTAAGACTAGTAGAAAGAACATACTATCAAAATTTCAAGAATCGCAGTTTGTCTCTGTATGTGTTTCGGGCACCCTAGATACAGGTTCTTCCTAGTTAGGGGCTCTGAGTGTGATGTGTTATGATTGTTATTATTATTAGCATTTTCCTAGAACCATTAAAACTGTCAAAAACCCCTCATTGTTTGACATTATCAGTCTTTTTGTAGGTCAAACCAAAAAAACATACCTGGTGTTACGGCTTGATAGTTTCATAAAATCTAACAATAGTGTGCACCAGAAGTCTTACATAGTCAAATGGCTGATTGATAAATAATTGGTACTACCTATGTGTTGCCTATGGCTTTAGTAAAGACAGGCCTGAATCACTCCGCAGTCACTTTACAACAAAAAAAAAAAAAAAACCTTAGATAAATGCTGTTATTTTCACAAAAAAATTATAGATTACTTGAAATCAAACTTTTATGGCATCTTTAATTAAAATAATTATACATTGAATGGCAAAAATGACGTAAGATTTTTTTTTTCTCAAAATGCGAAAAAAAGGTTTGGCAATGGTGATTCTCATTTCTTTGAAATAGTAATGAAAAATATATTAATTTTTAACAAAAAAGACCAAAAAATATTTATAGATTTTGTATGACTGAAAATTTTCGGAGACACACTTTTAGTATGAAGTTGGGACTTTGTTTTTACGGCTACTTAAAAAAGGGGGTTTCATCACTTATAAAACTTTATACTTAAATCCTTCTTTATTCAACTTAAATATACAATTATAAAAGCGAACAGGTAAGAAAAAATAAGATAAATATGAAATATAAATACAATAATTAAAATAATACATTAAAATGACAAAATAAAAAAAAAATCTTATAAAAACTTCTTTCTTTCTTCTTCTTTTTATTAAAAAAACCGATCAATGATGTAAGAGCAATAGACTGGCCAATTTTGAAGTATAGATTTTTTTATAAAATTGTGGAAGTTTTTAGACTTCATCCAAAAACTTAGGAATACGCAGTTTTTTTATTAATTTCTTTTTCAAAGATATGTATGTTTATTGCCATTGCAAACCCGATATTGAGTTATTAAATCGAGCATTGAGTTAAAAAATAAAATAACTAGGTACTTCTACCTACCTACCTACCAAACCTAGTTTCAATATAATGCAACAAATTGGTAAGTACCTAGGTAGGTAGTTAAAATCTCTGTAGGGATCGAAAATTTTAAAAGCATCGCTAGCTAGCATTGCTAGCTGTGTCTCCATCCATACACAGTGGTAACTGGTCGGTGGGTCGTTTTAGGGGCGGGAGTCGTAGTTGGGGAAACACGGAAACACGGTACCTAATCAGTTCAGGTTCAATCTAGGTAGGTACGACCTGAGTTATACATGGAACCCTAAAAGTAACCTAGGTATGTACTTAACTGAGAAAATGCCTGCGAATGCCATTAAATACATTATGTGCCCACCACAACCAAATTGCACTATCAATTTTTATAAATTGAAACTAATGAAATTGGTAGGTAATCTATAAAGATTGCGAAGCTCGATTCACTTTTACAAATGGCTGGCGTGGTGTATTCTGTAAAAACAAATTACCTTCATGGGTCCTAGGTATTTTATCCATTTTGTTTTCTAAAACACAGATAGACTAGGTACATTTATATAATGAATGGGCGCTGTGCTGTTTGTTATGTGTTTGTTACAATAAAAGGAAAACTCAAATTAATTTATACGAGCGCACACAAACTCAACCAAGCCACAGACCAACTAGTGATACTGATAGATACTGAACCATTTTTTGTGTTTATTCATTAATATCTATGTTCAATATTATCTACCTATGTACTGAACCAAGCCAAGGAATCCACAGACCAACTAGAGATAGGAATCACAGACCAACTAGAGATACTACGTAATACGTACCGTAAATTGGGGTGAATAGGGTAGGTTTTGAACTTTGAGACCAAATTTAAGGTCCTTAGACTACATATATGTTTTAGTTAGTATTTTTATATTTTTTCCGGGAACTTGTTAAGCAAATTGAAATTTATAGTTTAGATGTTTTCTAAGAAAATGCAAAAATAAGGCGAAACCCCAGTAACCCCAAATTTGGGGTCAATAGAATCAAAAGCGGGGACAAATAGAGTTTATAGTTAGGGTTGTCACTGAAACAAGTAAATATTTTAATTGAATTATGTTCAATACTTTTCTCAATTAACTATGGACGGTAACATTTTTATTTCTTATAGGTTTTCGCTTTTTGCCTTAGTTTGTAAAGACGAGGTATTATCTGCAAGAAGCATGTTTAAAGATGAAATTATTTGTTTTATTTATGTGTACCAGTCATACTATTAAGAAAATAATTACAAAATATAGGTATTTATGCTATTTTATATACACACTCAATAATTTTTTTTTTAGTTTTATTTAAAACATCAATACAGTCTGTTTTAATTATTTTAATCAATATATAGTATGTGTTATGTATATTTCATGCCTCTTTAAAATTTCTGCATAAACAAAAAACACATAGACAATTTATCACAATCAATCAATTTTAAGTAATTACAAATTTCCATAAATTAATACATTGAGAACTTAGGGCAGCCTTATCGCTTAAAGCAATTTATTTTTGAAAACACACAGATTTTTATGTGGTAGCCCTAGCACAGCATATCCTATTCACCCCGCTGGTGACTCCAATCAACCCTATTCTGATTCGATTCCCCCCCTTCTCGACCCTATTTCCCACAGCATGTTACTCTATACAACCCATAGGCAACCCAAATAACCCCAAATCTAGCAAAAATATACACCTCGACGAAATTGTTTACGAAATCCTTTAAAATAAAGTTATTTTATACTTTTCTGTATTTGTTAGCCTTCCCGACAACATAAATAATGTCTATTTATTCCTTAAAACACTTTTTACTTTGTACTTTCTTTTCTAGAACGAAGTTAATGGAATCCAAAAAATGGGTGGCTCGACTATGTTCCTTTCACATGCCTTTTTTTAACCTTTTTCGCTTGTTTTTGGATTTTGTATTGCCGTAAAACAAAAATTAATACCTTCAAGTAAATAAATTCATAAACATCCTGAACGTAGCTTTTTTCCATAGAGAAAGAATCGACGCCAAAAAATCTTCCCGGTTTCACAACCCTATTCCTCCCGTGAACCCTATTCACCCCATTTTACGGTAGTACGTATACAATGCACAGACCATACAATGCAAGGAAGAGATGGGCGAATGCGAGTGATTCATTCGAAAGAAACATTCGAATACCGAACAATCGAATTATTCGATTGTGAAAAGTGTCAATTCGAAATATTCGAATGCAAAAAAATCATTCGAATCCATATTTAATTCGAATGATTTGTTTTATTTGAATTGATTAGGAATGCCATTATTATGTAGGTATTTTATGCATGTGCAATTATTATTGTGCATGACATATTTATTCATGTCAGCCTCTTCAAATCAAATAGGATATTATGCGAAAATCAGAATTAAGTACTTATACTTAGTAACTTTATATTTTTTTGCGAAAAAAGAACAAATCGTAAATTATGTACATACATACTAGTAAAATGAAAATAGTAGTAATACATTCGTGTATCCTTCAAAATGTAATAAAAATTTACTTAACATTACCATATACCGAAAATTCATTCCAATTATCTGTCGGAAAAATCCATTTGATTGCCGAAATTTCATTCGAATGAAGATAAAACATTCGAATGACGAAAATTCATTCGAATTCTCTATATTGGAACATTCGAATAATTCGATTGTTGATTTTTTCAACAATCGCCCATCTCTGGAATACGCACATACGCACAGACCAACTAGATACGGAATACGTAGTCAGTGCTGCCAATGGCTATTAACCAGATTCCCCAAGATCACTGGTCAAATTCCCCAAATTTGAAGAGAAAATATCCTGATTCCCCACAAAATCCCCACACAATGAGATAGTGAACTATTTACGAAATAACTTTAAAAATCAACCATTTATTATTGACAAAAACTTAAAAAATCGCAAGATCACATAAATAAAATAATCCGGTATATTATAATCCTCCTGCTGTTTTCTCTTATAGGTTAAACTAGCTTTTGCCCGCAGCTTCGCACGCGCTTTTTCATTAAAAACGTTAATTATACTGGTTGATTACTACTCAGAATTTTGGTGACATCATTTTTGATCATGTTGACATACTCAAGGAAATCGATTTTACATACTAAATAATTAATCAGGTAATCCCCGTTCCCATGGGAATTTAGTTTATTCCCTCTTTGCAACTCCCTTTCATCCACTGAGGAACTTTTACACAAATTTCACGTCGATACACTCAAGGAAGTCGATTTTTCATTCTTACAAAAAAAAACCCGTTATTCCCGTTCCCGTGGGAATTATGTTAATTAATTTCATTCAACATTTCTACATTTACTGAGGAACCTGTTCACAAAATTTCACGTCGATACACTCAAGGAAGTCGATTTTTTTATTCTTACTAAAAAAGTCCCGTTATTCCCGTTCCCGTGGGAATTTTGTAAATTCCTCTATTTCAACACTTCTTCGTTCACTGAGGAACCTGTACACCAAATTTCACGTCGATACACTCAATAATGTCGAATTTTCATACTAACTAAAAAGTCCTGTAATTCCCGTTCCTGAGGAAATTTCGGTAAATCCTTTCCTAACGAATGCTTACGTCATACCATCTACCTACATGCCGAATTTCAGGCCGATCCGTCGAGTGGTTTGGGCTGTGCTTTGATAGATCACTATGTCAGTCACTCAGTCACCTTTATATATTAATATACATGTAAAAACTGATGAAGTGTAAACTTTACTTACTCGAACAAAAAATAAAAAAAAATAAAAAAAAATCTAATTTACTTAAAAGAACCAAACATTCATATAGGTACAGTCACGGACTAGGAGGCCGTAACAGATTTGTCTATGGTTTCGTCAGCCCTAGACTGTATTACCAAAGAACAAGAGCTATTATGCAATACAGAAAAACCGGAAGTGTTACGACGATCGTGTCCGCCACTGTACCTAAATAAGCAAAGACTAGGGATAACCACTGACTGATTTTATGGTGGGGTGATATATTTTCATTATTATATTTCACTATTATTCAGTAATTTAAACGAATAAGGTTTATAATCACTTTCCTAAAGTAAAATTTGAGCCTTTTTATCAATAAAAATAAATAAAGGCAGTAATGTATATTTGATCAATGGATGTTTTAGTTGTAAGTTGTTTTGAATTGGTAAATGCTAAATTCCCCGCATATTCCCCGCACAGTGCCTCGTCCCACAAATTCCCCAATCGCTTTGAGATTCCCCGCAATTTGGGGAATTCCCCACACATTGGCCAACCACAGACCAACTAGAGACCAACTAGGGATACCTCAGAGTAAGAGCCAGTTTACAGCGATGCTAGCGCCATTCGCGAAAAAAATTAATATCTTCTAAACTAAGGCAAATATCAAAAATGTGGCACTGACACTAGATAATGTAGCCTAGTATTTTTAGGGCACAGCTGTACAGCTTTTAGATTGAAGACCAAAGAAAGCTACAAAGTGTTGCTAAAAGTGGCCACTTTTGGCAAAAATCTATGTTTTTTTGTTCTTTTTACTTAGGACTACTTTGCTGTGCTCAAAAAATACTAGGATATATTATCTAGTGTCATACAGTGCCACATTTTTTATATTCGGCTTAGTTTAGAAGATACTAATTTTTTTCGCGAATGGCGCTAGCATCGCTGTAAACTGGCTCATAAGGAAACCGCCGCTACGCTTCAATAGAGTAAACCTATTTTTTTGTATTTGTATTTGCCCAGCTAACAATCAACAACTTTTTTTTTAGAGTTGATCGATCAGCAGTGCTGCCAGAAAAAAAATCATCAAAAGTAGCCATAGTCATTGCAAAAAGTAGCCATTTTTTATTTTATTGTATTCTTGATTATATTCAGCCACAAGTCTTTTGTAAAATCTTCTTTTTCCTAGCATAACTCATTTTAAATGCAGGAATGGTATCTCATTTCAATGAACTTTAGACTATACACAAGATATCCAGAGACATCGATCAAATCATTCAGAAGTAACTAAGAGTGAAACTGTGAGAAATAAATGAAAGCGCTTCTGGATGATGTAATCGATTTCTAGGGAAGATTTTCTGTGATTTTCATTGAAACGTCTTGCAATCCAATGAGTAAAAGCCCTATCACATTGGCCGACGCCTAGCTCCCGACTCCCGACTGAAAGTGGCGAGGTAGTGTAATAATATGTTTGGTGTTAGGACACGACCGCCAGGCGGCTAGGCGGTCCCGACCGCCCTAGCTCCCTACGTAGGGCCCTAGCTCCCTAGCTAGGCACCCTACATAGGGATGCAACGTGGTTCAAATATACAGGGTGTTTCTGACAAGGCGGTAATAAATCAAAGGAGGGATTCTGCTCACTATACCTAACAACTTTCCCAAAGCAACATGGGTCGAAATCTCAAAACAAAAATCAGCCGTCCAGTACATTGACCCCGTCAGCTGATCAAGCCAATGTATGGAACAGCTGTTATTTTTTTTGAGATTTTGACCCATGATGCTTTGGGAAAGTTGTTAGTTATGGTGAGCAGAATTCCTCCTTTGATTTATTACCGCCTTGTCAGAAACACCCAGTAGATATTTTTATCGCGGTATTTTTAGGAGGTATATTCCAGATTCTATTATATCGATGTGTTTGTTAACGATTTAATATTTTAGCTTCGATGTTATCGACAATATAAGTTTAACGTTATAACGATGCTGCTTTATTTTAAATGTGAAGGCTGGCTGCAGTGGTCGCTCGCAACTACCAAAATGGATACAATTTTTATTATTTTAGATCTACCTTCAATAAACTGTCACATTATGTACACCTACATAAACTAAGAAAAACAAAACCTCTTAATGTAACAAATACTTTTCGGAAAACCTCATAAAAATCGGTTCAGCGAATCGCGGACAAATAAACATACATACAATCTGAGAACTTCCTTTTTAGAAGTTGATAAAAAAATTGTAATCATCGATATCTAAATCACCGATTTTATCGATAATTGCATCATTTCGGTATACCTTGACCTTGAGCGATCGGGCCCTTCGTCGCGACAGTGTAATAGCGACGCGCCTATTTCCCGACCACGACTTGTCGGTCGGTCGTGGTCGGGAGCTAGGCGTCGGCCAGGTGGAATACGGGCTTAAGGTTTGGTAAAAATACTTTGAAAATTCTACGAAAGCTTGGTTGCATGGATTACATACCTTTGCGTTCCCAGAATGAGCGAAAAGACAAAAAGCAGAGGAAACGGAACCTATCTGATTTATAAATATTAAAATTGCTGCGTTGGAAACTGAGATAAGGAATCAGAATCAGAATCTTTATTTGTTAAGGTCTTTACAGATGTTAAGTAGTAAAAAAAAGTATCACTATGATATGCCTAAATTAGGCGCACAAATTTACGTGTGATTATTTTAAATAATAAACATTATGGACAAAATCCTTACATAACTAAATAAAGTTTGTCTCTACATACCTAGTTAACAAAAACAAATAACTCCATAAAATTAACTTATTGTAATGGACGTACCATATAGGTACACATAAAACAGGTTCTTTTCTAACTGCAAAGGGTAGGAACTGGTAGGTAGGAACATATAGTTTTTTACATTTTATCTTCTAGAAAGTCTTTGAGACAATAATAAGACTTAACAACTAAAAACTTAAAGAGCTTATTCTTAAACTGTTGTGAAGGTAAACATTTAATATTATCAGGTACTTTGTTGTATATTTTCGGTCCCATACAGATTAGACTATTGTGTAACAAACAATGTAGTGCTAGAAGGTCGGATACAGATATTATTTTTAAAACGTAGATTTCTATCTTGATACTTAAGAATATTAGTAGGGAAAAGATTTTGATTAAACTTGACAAAAATTGCTACTTCGTAGATATAAAGGCATGGAAAAGTAAGAATCTTATAATGAATAAAAAAAGGTCTACAACTATCTAACTGCTTTAAATTAAACATTGATCTTAAGCAACTTTTTTGCTGTTTAACCTTTTAACCGCCAACCACTTGATATGAAGTAGTCACAAAGTTCTCTCACCACGCCAAGCACTTCTCTGGAAGTAGCTTACATTTTTACATTTTATGACCCAACTATATGTTCTAAAGAGAAAAATCCAATTGGATACTGTTCTTGAAGCTTCTGTGAACGAATTCATATTAACAGATGTTGTGAAAAGTTAATAAACTTAGAATAATAAGACGATAAACTTTAAGAAACTTTCAAATGAAAAATAGTGTGCTCTCCCACGCCAAGTACTTTACTGGAAGTGGTCTAGTGTTGTGACATTACTCGGAATTTTCTATGATTCCTAACAAATATATTTTTTAAATTATTATAACTATACACTTTTTCAACCATCTCATAACGTGTACGCATAGTGCGGACTGGAATAATATAATTTCTATTAGAATTTACTATTGATTCCTCCATTGTAGACATAACAAATCCTGGCCTTTGAAAATGTCGACAACAATTAATAAGGCAGGCGGGCGGCTCTAGCGAAGCAACCCGTTCATCAGTTGTTTGATATATATCGTACGCCAAGCACTTGAGGTGAAGTGCTGCTGTGACGTCACACAAGCAAGACAAGTTTTTAGTGCTGTGCTAAATTGTGGACTTTTTGGTACATTGTGTCTAGACTGTTGGTACGCTCAGCGTAAAAATTAGTGAAAGTACATCTACAGATGAATTGCGCTGCGCATTTTCCAATGGTTTTAATTAAAAACTAATAAAATACTGTTGAATTGAATTAAGTCAGTTTGGATTTGGTCGTAAAGGTACCTACCTACTAATACTACGTTTACTTCGAAACGTGTACACTTAGGCGGTTATCACACTGCCACGCACCACGCTGCATGTTGCGTTTCGACGCTACTACGCGCACGCGCGTGGATGCGTTTTCTGTGTGTTGGACTGCGCGTGTTTCTATACAAATCGAGGTACTTACAATCAACGTTAGAACACGCATTCACGCGCCACGCTGCGTGATGCGTGGCAGTGTGAAGACCGCCTTAGATCTACAAATGGTCATCACAGATTTTTTACAAACATCCATACATAGCTGGGTAAACGCTTAAATAGACACCATAGAATTGAATATTTGCCTATAGAACAAATTCACGTCTTTTTAAAAAAAGCTTTCAACATTTTAAACGGTTATCACAAAGTAATTTTTTTCATAAATACACCAAAATTCTTATGTAGTTAGTACTCAGTAAGAAATACCCAGCAAAACTTTAAAAAAAAATTGGCAATTAATTCCATAAATGGGTTTGATTTGTTTGCTCAAGCTTTAGGTAGCAGTGCTCAGAGACAAATAGTTGCCGCATTATGTTGTCTTTGTGTGTAAGGCATGTTGGATGATCACGCATAACTTTTTACTGTGTGGACCGATTTAGATAATTCTTTTTTTAATCGACAGGGTATACCTTGAAGTTGGTCCCATAAAAATTTGGAAATAAAATTCCAACCCTAAGGGTGGAAAAATAGGGGTGACTTTATTGTTCACTCACAGATTGTATTGCCGTGTTGTGATTTACATGAAAACTGCTAGGTATAATTATGAGTCTTTTTTATATGAATGTTAATAATCATAATCTCAGCCGATAGACGTCCACTGCTGGACATAGGCCTCCCTCAAAAATTGCCTCACCGACCGGTCGTGATCGAACCTCATCCTGTTAGTCCCTCAACCTTCACCAGGTTGTGTGGCCACCTTGCGGGGGGCGACCACCCTGTGAAGGGTGATTAGCTAGGATCAAAAAAAGTTAGCCAAAAAAAAACTGAAAAGCAAAAAATAAAAACTTTTTATCAAAAAATTAAACCGCCGAAAAAACTGAAAAGCATTAAATAATAGGGAAAAATTTTCTATTAGGCCTTAATTTACTCACTTCTTAAAGTAATTTCGGATTACCAAGAAATTTTGAGTCGGTGCCACAGAATCAACGAATAAAGATCACTAAATTACCTGAAATTCAAAGAAATAACCGAAAAACGTGTGCCGCTGCGCATCCGCTTTACGTAAATAATGAATTTGCTTGTGTGGTGTGGCGCCAACTTAAAATTTCTAGGTAATCCAAAATTACTTTAAGAAGTGAGTAAATTAAGGCCTAATAGAAAATGTTTCCCTATTATTTAATGCTTTTCAGTTTTTTCGGCGGTTTAATTTTTTTATAAAAAGTTTTTATGTTGTTACGAGTGTTAGACAAATTTACCCAACAACTTTCATGTCCCAATACAACTAAATTTAATAAAGCTTCACGTCTATTGGTTTTTTCAAATTATAAGCTTTACAATACTACTATACTTACGTTTTTTTACTAACAACTATAGCTTTTGGAGTATACATTGAGGTGTGTTTCCATGCCCGTTGTTCAGGTATGATTCAGTGAAATATCCCGCCACGCTCATGACAAAAATGGTGCCTTAAACTGTAACGAGAAATGCATCACACACATCACATGTGACTCATGAACTTAAAATTATTAAGTTACTTGAGTGAGATTATTTTGATTGGTACATAAATCGTTTTATTAAAAACTAGTCTACCCGGCGAACTTCGCACCGCCTAACCTATAAATATCTTGTGCACGTATTAAACTTATAAACCTTCCTCTTGAATCACTCTATCTATTAAAAAAAACCGCATCGAAATCCGTTGCATAATTTTAAAGATTTAAATACGATTAAATATAAGATTAAAAAATATGGTACAAAAAAACTATCGACTCTGTGATTACCAACCCTTTAACGAGATCGAACTTCGCAGTTTTTGTGTCTCTCCAGCGCCGAGTACTTGATATGAAGTAGTTAGTGACGTGCCACCGCTATAGTTTGGTTTATAATTCAGTTGAAAGTAATCAGACAAAACTCCATAAAAGCAAATTCTAATTGGGTCTCTAGCATTACAAAAGTTAAAAAAACGGGAAAATGTTTAGCTTTTCGCATATTAATCACTCCATTGTTTATTTTATCTCACATAAAAAAAAATATTGATTTTGTGTGTCGATTGAATTTTGCAATCACTAATGTTTTTGAAGGTAAAATGCCTCGGCGTGGGGGAGCAACCTTCGTTTATTTCTCGCGGCGCCGAAAAGGTTAAAAATTATTTCTCTGTCAGTGCAATAACCCCAAAAAATAATGCCATAGCGTAGTTAGGGCTTGCAATTATTCGAAAAAATTTGGTATTCGAATATTCGGTTTTTTTCGGGCTACTATTCGAATTATTCGAATATTATTCGAATAATACAAAAAGACGTAAAAGGTTAAGGAAAATTAGTTTTTTTAAATTATAATTGGCCCCTTTATTCATTAATAACTTTTCCTCAAAGGAACGGTCAATAATATTGTCAAATACAATTATAATCTTGGCCATTGGCCAACTTAAATTTTAATTTGTCTACGAGATCCTGGATAGTTAGATAGTCCTGGCTAAGACGGTATCCCTATAGATGCCCTAAAAGCCTTCGCAGACTAATCAGCCGATGTCCTTCTGCCTTTGTTGGCAGCCATATGGGAAACCGAAGTAGTCCCTAACGACTGGAAAGAAGGAATAATCCTAAAACTTCCAAAGAAGGGGGATCTTTCGCAATGCTCTAACTGGCGGGGCATAAACTTGCTCTCGCCCTGCACTAAAATCCTGACCAAAACTTTGCTAAACGGGATAGCAGGGGTGGTGGACGTGAAGTTGAGATAAGAGCAGTCTGGATTTCGTCCTGGAAGATCTTGCAGAGACCAACTGAACCTGCTGCGAATATTTCTGGAAAAATGCAATGAGATGCAGTGCGAACTATTCGCGCTATTTGTGGACTTCAAAAAGGCGTTCGACTGGGTTAGGTGGTCCAGCATTTGGCGAGTACTCCGCAGTAAAGGTATACCGTACAAGTTAATAAACCTGATACAAAACTTGTATGTGGGCTCCACCTGCAGAGTAATTCACAAAGGCCAATTAACGCAATCCATTACGGTCACAGAAGGCGTTAAACAGGATTGCCTATTATCCCTAATGCTGTTTTTGCTGGTTTTGGACGACGTGATGTGTATAGTCACCGGCAGAGGCTAGCGGGGTATTCCCTGGAACTCGCAGAAGTGTTTTGAGGACATAGACTTTGCAGAAGACCTTTGTCTTTTATCTACAACACTGAGCGAACAACCTTCAAGCAAAGACAGACGATCTGTATTAATACGGCTTAGACAAAAGAAATGCGCGTACACACCTGAGATCAGGCAGGACCCTCTGAACATTACGGGTGAAGTAGTGGAGTGGTGAGCCCTACAGGAGGTACGGAAGTTGAAATTGAAAACCGCATTAACAAAGCGCGGGCAGCGTTCGCACAACTAACACCACTGTGGAGTGTGTGTGTGTTATCACCAGATGGACCAAGCTTCGGATCTTCGAGTCCAATGTAAAATCAGTGTTGCTATATGGGTGTGAGACATGGTTTGTGCGAAAAGACCTGACCAATAAGCTACAGGTATTCATAAACAAATGCCTGAGAAGGATACTAAAGATATTCTGGCCACAAACCATTACCAACACAGAACTATGGCACCTGACAAAGCAAAGACCAATTAAAATGGAAATTCGAACTAAAAAGTGGCGTTGGTTAGGGCACTCGCTAAGAAGAGCAGATGGACGACCTTGCAGGGAAGCTCTGTTGTGGCAGCAAAAGGGGTCGCCCTAAGGCAACCTGGCGCCGGTCCACGCTGCAAGAAGCAAATAGTGTGGGACTTAACTGGGAGGAGTTACCCGCTGTTGCTCAAGACCGCCAAAATTGGAGGAAAATTCTTGAAGCCCTATGTTCCCGCTTGGGATAACAGTATAAGAAGAAGAATCCGCGATAGTTATGTATTGCAATAAAATAAAAAAAGGTACCAGATTTTTGTCTTTAAGACCAGATAGATGGAATATCATGGCTCAGATGTAATCAAGATTTTTTGATTCCATTTTTTAAGTCTAAACAAGTAATGTCGTCTCGCCTAGCACGTAAACTTTAAAATAAGTAGTACAAAATATAGAATTTTAGGTAAAAACGAATATTCGAATAATCGTTTTTACTTTTCGAATATTCGATTAAGTTTATTATTCGAATATTCGAATATTCGATTGCAAGCCCTAAGCGTAGTACAGATGCCACTAAGCCATGATATGCAGCTACAACAGTTTCTGTGTTTGCAATTTTCTGAAGCATGTAGAGAGCATATGAGCTCTTACTTTGTTACATATTGCATTAGATTGGGCTTTCCATGACATATTGTCATCCAAGATAATGCCTAAGAATTTTGTATTACTCACAGCTTCAACAGATTTATTATTAAATACAATGTCAAGACAAGGTTTTGCTTTTCTTTGCGTAAAATGCATAATTTTAGTTTTGTCTAAATTTACTACAAGATTGTTCTGCTCTAGCCATTGGATAACTGTAGATAGAGTGTCATTTATTTCATTTTGATGTTTATCTTTTTGGGTACATTTAAATACAATGGTTGTGTCATCAGCAAACAGGACTAATGGGTAATATAAAAACATTTTCTATTAGGCCTTAATTTACTCACTTCTTAAAGTAATTTTGGATTACCAAGAAATTTTAAGTCGGCGCCACACCACACAAGCAAATTCATTATCTATGTAAAGCGCGATGCGCAGCGGCATACGTTTTTCGGTTATTTCTTTGAATTTCAGGTACCTAATTTAGTGATCTTTATTGGCTGTGTGAACTTGGCACCCGAGATTGAGAAATTTTGTTATTATACCTTTATTCCCATAGATAAACGTTTGTAGTTGATTGTAGTAAAAATTTTTTTTTTGTAGTTGGACAGAAAAAAAATTATAGCACTTTGAAAAAATCGCGTCCCCCCGATTCACGGAAACTCAAATTTTGTCTTCGATTCAAGAAAAGAATCGTTAGTAGTTGATTGTAGTGAAAATCATTTCGTTTGTAGTTGAAAAAAAAAATTTTTTTTTGTGGACTTGGCACCCGACAATCTTTTTTTTTTATTTTTTTTTTCGATTCTAATACCTTATAGGACGTAGTTGATTGTAGTGATTTTCTTTTCGTTTGTAGTATCTTAAAAAAAATAAAAAAAAAAATTTTCGTTTGAAGTAAAGTAAATTTTGTTTGTAGTGACGTTCAATTCGTTTGTAGTAACTTATTCTCGTTTGTAGTGAGCTTTAAATCGTTTGTAGTAACTTATTTTCGTTTGTAGTGACGTTAATTTCGTTTGTAGTAACTTATTTTCGTTTGTAGTTAGCTTTAAATCGTTTGTAGTAACTTACTTTCGTTTGTAGTAACTTACTTTCGTTTGTAGTGACGTTGATTTCGTTTGTAGTTACCTATTTTCGTATGTAGTGAGCTTTAAATCGTTTGTAGTAACTTACTTTCGTTTGTTTTGAGGTTAAATTCGTTTGTAGTAACTTATTTTCGTTTGTAGAGAGCTTTATATCGTTTGTAGTAACTTATTTTCGTTTGTAGTGACGTTCAATTCGTTTGTAGTAACTTATTTTCGTTTGTAGTGAGCTTTAAATCGTTTGTAGTAACTTATTTTCGTTTGTAGTGAGCTTTAAATCGTTTGTAGTAACTGATTTTCGTTTGTAGTGACATTAAATTCGTTTGTAGTAACTTATTTTCGTTTGTAGTGAGCTTTAAATCGTTTGTAGTAACTTATTTTCGTTTGTAGTGAGGTTAAATTCGTTTGTAGTAACTTATTTTCGTTTGTAGTGACGTTGAATTCGTTTGAAGTAACTTATTTTCGTTTGTAGTGAGCTTTAAATCGTTTGAAATAACTTACTTTCGTTTGTAGTGAGGTTAAATTCGTTTGTTGTAACTTATTTTCGTGTGTAGTGAGCTTCAAATCGTTTGTAGTAACTTATTTTCGTTTGTAGTGAGCTTTAAATCGTTTGTAGTAACTTATTTTCGTTTGTAGTGACGTTAAATACGATTGTAGTAACTTATTTTCGTTTGTAGTGAGCTTTAAATCGTTTGTAAAAACTTACTTTCGTTTGTAGTAACTTACTTTCGTTTGTAGTGACGTTGAATTCGTTTGAAGTAACTTATTTTCGTTTGTAGTGAGCTTTAAATCGTTTGTACTAACTTACTTTCGTTTGTAGTGAGGTTAAATTCGTTTGTAGTAACTTATTTTCGTTTGTAGTGAGCTTCAAATCGTTTGTAGTAACTTATTTTCGTTTGTAGTGAGCTTTAAATCGTTTGTAGTAACTTATTTTCGTTTGTAGTGACGTTAAATACGTTTGTAGTAACTTATTTTCGTTTGTAGTGAGCTTTAAATCGTTTGTAAAAACTTACTTTCGTTTGTAGTGAGGTTAAATTCGTTTGTAGTGACTTATTTTCGTTTGTAGTGAGCTTTAAATCGTTTGTAGTTACTTACTTTCGTTTGTAGTGAAGATAATTTCGTTTGTAGTAACTGATTTTCGTTTGTAGTGACGTTAAATTCGTTTGTAGTAACTTATTTTCGTTTGTAGTGAGGTAAAATTCGTTTGTAGTAACTGATTTTCGTTTGTAGTGAGCTTTAAATCGTTTGTAGTAACTTACTTTCGTTTGTAGTGAGGTTGAATTCGTTTGTAGTAACTTATTTTCGTTTGTAGTGAGCTTTAAATCGTTTGTAGTAACTTATTTTCGTTTGTAGTGAGGTAAAATTCGTTTGCAGTAACTGATTTTCGTTTGTAGTGAGTTTTAAATCGTTTGTAGTAACTTACTTTCGTTTGTAGTGAGGTTAATTTCGTTTGTAGTAACTTATTTTCGTTTGTAGTGAGCTTTAAATCGTTTGTAGTTACTTACTTTCGTTTGTAGTGAAGATAATTTCGTTTGTAGTAACTGATTTTCGTTTGTAGTGAGCTTTAAATCGTTTGTAGTAACTTATTTCGTTTGTAGTGAGGTTGAATTCGTTTGTAGTAACTTATTTTCGTTTGTAGTGAGCTTTAAATCGTTTGTAGTAACTTATTTTCGTTTGTAGTGAGGTAAAATTCGTTTGCAGTAACTGATTTTCGTTTGTAGTGAGTTTTAAATCGTTTGTAGTAACTTACTTTCGTTTGTAGTGAGGTTAATTTCGTTTGTAGTAACTTATTTTCGTTTGTAGTGAGCTTTAAATCGTTTGTAGTTACTTACTTTCGTTTGTAGTGAAGATAATTTCGTTTGTAGTAACTGATTTTCGTTTGTAGTGAGCTTTAAATCGTTTGTAGTAACTTATTTTCGTTTTTGTAGTGAGCTTTAAATCGTTTGTAGTAACTTATTTTCGTTTGTAGTGACGTTAAATACGATTGTATTAACTTATTTTCGTTTGTAGTGAGCTTTAAATCGTTTGTAAAAACTTACTTTCGTTTGTAGTAACTTACTTTCGTTTGTAGTGACGTTGAATTCGTTTGAAGTTACTTATTTTCGTTTGTAGTGAGCTTTAAATCGTTTGTACTAACTTACTTTCGTTTGTAGTGAGGTTAAATTCGTTTGTAGTAACTTATTTTCGTTTGTAGTGAGTTTCAAATCGTTTGTAGTAACTTATTTTCGTTTGTAGTGACGTAAAATACGTTTGTAGTAACTTATTTTCGTTTGTAGTGAGCTTTAAATCGTTTGTAGTAACTTATTTTCGTTTGTAGTGACGTTAAATACGTTTGTAGTAACTTATTTTCGTTTGTAGTGAGCTTTAAATCGTTTGTAAAAACTTACTTTCGTTTGTAGTGAGGTTAAATTCGTTTGTAGTAACTTATTTTCGTTTGTAGTGAGCTTTAAATCGTTTGTAGTTACTTACTTTCGTTTGTAGTGAAGATAATTTCGTTTGTAGTAACTGATTTTCGTTTGTAGTGACGTTAAATTCGTTTGTAGTAACTTATTTTCGTTTGTAGTAAGCTTAAAATCGTTTGTAGTAACTTATTTTCGTTTGTAGTGACGTTAAATACGTTTGTAGTAACTTATTTTCGTTTTTAGTGAGGTTAAATTCGTTTGTAGTAACTTATTTTCGTTTGTAGTGAGCTTCAAATCGTTTGTAGTAACTTATTTTCGTTTGTAGTGACGTAAAATACGTTTGTAGTAACTTATTTTCGTTTGTAGTGAGCTTTAAATCGTTTGTAGTAACTTATTTTCGTTTGTAGTGACGTTAAATACGTTTGTAGTAACTTATTTTCGTTTGTAGTGAGCTTTAAATCGTTTGTAAAAACTTACTTTCGTTTGTAGTGAGGTTAAATTCGTTTGTAGTAACTTATTTTCGTTTGTAGTGAGCTTTAAATCGTTTGTAGTTACTTACTTTCGTTTGTAGTGAAGATAATTTCGTTTGTAGTAACTGATTTTCGTTTGTAGTGACGTTAAATTAGTTTGTAGTAACTTATTTTCGTTTGTAGTAAGCTTTAAATCGTTTGTAGTAACTTATTTTCGTTTGTAGTGACGTTAAATACGTTTGTAGTAACTTATTTTCGTTTGTAGTGAGCTTTAAATCGTTTGTAAAAACTTACTTTCGTTTGTAGTGAGGTTAAATTCGTTTGTAGTAACTTATTTTCGTTTGTAGTGAGCTTTAAATCGTTTGTAGTTACTTACTTTCGTTTGTAGTGAAGATAATTTCGTTTGTAGTAACTGATTTTCGTTTGTAGTGACGTTAAATTCGTTTGTAGTAACTTATTTTCGTTTTTAGTGAGCTTTAAATCGTTTGTAGTAACTTATTTTCTTTTGTAGTGAGGAAAAATTCGTTTGTAGTAACTTATTTTCGTTTGTAGTGAGCTTTAAATCGTTTGTAGTAACTTATTTTCGTTTGTAGTAAGGTAAAATTCGTTTGCAGTAACTGATTTTCGTTTGTAGTGAGCTTTAAATCGTTTGTAGTAACTTACTTTCGTTTGTAGTGAGGTTAAATTCGTTCGTAGTAACTTATTTTCGTTTGTAGTGAGCTTCAAATCGTTTGTAGTAACTTATTTTCGTTTGTAGTGACGTAAAATACGTTTGTAGTAACTTATTTTCGTTTGTAGTGAGCTTTAAATCGTTTGTAGTAACTTATTTTCGTTTGTAGTGACGTTAAATACGTTTGTAGTAACTTATTTTCGTTTGTAGTGAGCTTTAAATCGTTTGTAAAAACTTACTTTCGTTTGTAGTGAGGTTAAATTCGTTTGTAGTAACTTATTTTCGTTTGTAGTGAGCTTTAAATCGTTTGTAGTTACTTACTTTCGTTTGTAGTGAAGATAATTTCGTTTGTAGTAACTGATTTTCGTTTGTAGTGACGTTAAATTCGTTTGTAGTAACTTATTTTCGTTTGTAGTAAGCTTTAAATCGTTTGTAGTAACTTATTTTCGTTTGTAGTGACGTTAAATACGTTTGTAGTGAGCTTTAAATCGTTTGTAAAAACTTACTTTCGTTTGTAGTAAGGTTAAATTCGTTTGTAGTGAGCTTTGAATCGTTTGTAGTTACTTACTTTCATTTGTAGTGAAGATAATTTCGTTTGTAGTAACTGATTTTCGTTTGTAGTGACGTTAAATTCGTTTGTAGTAACTTATTTTCGTTTGTAGTGAGCTTTAAATCGTTTGTAGTTACTTACTTTCGTTTGTAGTGAAGATAATTTCGTTTGTAGTAACTGATTTTCGTTTGTAGTGACGTTAAATTCGTTTGTAGTAACTTATTTTCGTTTGTAGTGACGTTAAACACGTTTGTAGAAAATAAGTTACTACAAACGATTTAAAGCTCACTACAAACGAAAGTAAGTAACTACAAACGATTTAAAGCTCACTACAAACGAAAATAAGTTACTTCAAACGAAATTAACCTCACTACAAACGAAAGTAAGTTACTACAAACGATTTAAAGCTCACTTCAAACGAAAATAGGTAACTACAAACGAAATTAACATCACTACAAACGAAAGTAAGTTACTACAAACGAATTTAACGTCACTACAAACGAAAATCAGTTACTACAAACGAAATTATCTTCACTACAAATGAAAGTAAGTAACTACAAACGATTCAAAGCTCACTACAAACGAATTTAACCTCACTACAAAAGAAAGTAAGTTTTTACAAACGATTTAAAGCTCACTACAAACGAAAATTAGTTACTACAAACGTATTTAACGTCACTACAAACGAAAATAAGTTACTACAAACGATTTAAAGCTTACTACAAACGAAAATAAGTTACTACAAACGAATTTAACGTCACTACAAACGAAAATCAGTTATTACAAACGAAATTATCTTCACTACAAACGAAAGTAAGTAACTACAAACGATTTCAAGCTCACTACAAACGAAAATAAGTTACTACAAACGAATTTAACCTCACTACAAACGAAATTAAGTATTTACAAACGATTTAAAGCTCACTTCAAACGAAAAAAGTTACTACAAACGTATTTAACGTCACTACAAACGAAAATAAGTTACTACAAACGATTTAAAGTTCACTACAAACGAAAATAAGTTACTACAAACGTATTTTACGTCACTACAAACGAAAATAAGTTACTACAAACGATTTGAAGCTCACTACAAACGAAAATAAGTTACTACAAACGAAATTAACCTCACTACAAACGAAAGTAAGTTACTACAAACGATTTAAAACTCACTACAAACGAAAATCAGTTACTGCAAACGAATTTTACCTCACTACAAACGAAAATAAGTTACTACAAACGATTTAAAGCTCACTACAAACGAAAATAAGTTACTACAAACGAATTTTTCCTCACTACAAAAGAAAATAAGTTACTACAAACGATTTAAAGCTTACTACAAACGAAAATAAGTTACTACAAACGAATTTAACGTCACTACAAACGAAAATCAGTTACTACAAACGAAATTATCTTCACTACAAACGAAAGTAAGTAACTACAAACGATTTAAAGCTCACTACAAACGAAAATAAGTTACTACAAACGAATTTAACCTCACTACAAACGAAAGTAAGTTTTTACAAACGATTTAAAGCTCACTACAAACGAAAATAAGTTACTACAAACGTATTTAACGTCACTACAAACGAAAATAAGTTACTACAAACGATTTAAAGCTCACTACAAACGAAAATAAGTTACTACAAACGTATTTTACGTCACTACAAACGAAAATAAGTTACTACAAACGATTTGAAGCTCACTACAAACGAAAATAAGTTACTACAAACGAATTTAACCTCACTACAAACGAAAGTAAGTTAGTACAAACGATTTAAAGCTCACTACAAACGAAAATAAGTTACTTCAAACGAATTCAACGTCACTACAAACGAAAGTAAGTTACTACAAACGAAAGTAAGTTTTTACAAACGATTTAAAGCTCACTACAAACGAAAATAAG
Organism: Euspilapteryx auroguttella; assembly: GCA_951802225.1. Classification (NCBI taxonomy): domain Eukaryota; kingdom Metazoa; phylum Arthropoda; class Insecta; order Lepidoptera; family Gracillariidae; genus Euspilapteryx; species Euspilapteryx auroguttella. Next base: position 6,808,036 of record OX637644.1, on the reverse strand, counting down.
TTACTACAATCGTATTTAACGTCACTACAAACGAAAATAAGTTACTACAAACGATTTAAAGCTCACTACAAACGAAAATAAGTTACTACAAACGATTTGAAGCTCACTACAAACGAAAATAAGTTACTACAAACGAATTTAACCTCACTACAAACGAAAGTAAGTTAGTACAAACGATTTAAAGCTCTTTACAAACGAAAATAAGTTACTTCAAACGAATTCAACGTCACTACAAACGAAAATAAGTTACTACAAACGAATTTAACCTCACTACAAACGAAAATAAGTTACTACAAACGATTTAAAGCTCACTACAAACGAAAATAAGTTACTACAAACGAATTTAATGTCACTACAAACGAAAATCAGTTACTACAAACGATTTAAAGCTCACTACAAACGAAAATAAGTTACTACAAACGATTTAAAGCTCACTACAAACGAAAATAAGTTACTACAAACGAATTTAACGTCACTACAAACGAAAATAAGTTACTACAAACGATATAAAGCTCTCTACAAACGAAAATAAGTTACTACAAACGAATTTAACCTCAAAACAAACGAAAGTAAGTTTTTACAAACGATTTAAAGCTCACTACAAACGAAAATAGGTAACTACAAACGAAATCAACGTCACTACAAACGAAAGTAAGTTACTACAAACGAAAGTAAGTTACTACAAACGATTTAAAGCTAACTACAAACGAAAATAAGTTACTACAAACGAAATTAACGTCACTACAAACGAAAATAAGTTACTACAAACGATTTAAAGCTCACTACAAACGAGAATAAGTTACTACAAACGAATTGAACGTCACTACAAACAAAATTTACTTTACTTCAAACGAAATTTTTTTTTTTTTAATTTTTTTAAGATACTACAAACGAAAAGAAAATCACTACAATCAACTACGTCCTATAAGGTATTAGAATCGAAAAAAAAAAGATTGTCGGGTGCCAAGTTCACAAAAAAAAATTTTTTTTTCAACTACAAACGAAATGATTTTCACTACAATCAACTACTAACGATTCTTTTCTTGAATCGAAGACAAAATTTGAGTTTCCGTAAATCGGGGGGACGCGATTTTTTCAAAGTGCTATAATTTTTTTTCTGTCCAACTACAAAAAAAAAAATTTTTACTACAATCAACTACAAACGTTTATCTATGGGAATAAAGGTATAATAACAAAATTTCTCAATCTCGGATGCCAAGTTCACATAGCCATCTTTATTCGTTGATTCTGTGGCACCGACTCAAAATTTCTTGGTAATCCAAAATTACTTTAAGAAGTGAGTAAATTAAGGCCTAATAGAAAATGTTTCCCTATTATTTAATGCTTTTCAGTTTTTTCGGCGGTTTAATTTTTTTATAAAAAGTTTTTATTTTTTGGTTTTAAGTTTTTTTTGGGCTAATTTTTTTGACCCCAGCTAATCACCCTTCACAGGGTGGTCGCACCCCACAAGGTGGCCACACAACCTGGTGAAGGTTGAGGGACTAACAGGATGAGGTTCGATCACGACCGGTCGGTGAGGCGATTTGTGAGGGAGGCCTATGTCCAGCAGTGGACGTCTTTCGGCTGATTTTATTTCATTTCCAAAGATATTGTAGGTAGGTATCAAAAGTTATAATGTAACACGGAAATGCAACCTGTGAGTGGATAAATCGACCCGCCGACCAAAAAGTCACCCCTATTTTCCCACCCTTAGGGTAAGAATTTTATTTCCAAATTTTTATGGGACCAACTTCAAGGTATACCCTGTCGATTAAAAATAGAATTATTAAAATCGGTCCACACAGTAAAAAGTTATGCGTGATCATACATAAATATATATATATATATACGCGACGAATTGAGAACCTCCTCCTTTTTGTTTTTTCGTCGGTTAAAAAGGAAGATCATTTATGTATATGAGAATGTACTAAATGGAAGATATTTTAGCAGAAACTGAAAACATTGTGATTGTGTATTGATTTTAATACTTACAGTATTTGAATATTTGAAATCTATTGACATTTGATGATCGGTGGTTTGAAGACGGCTATTTTAAACGCAATCAGCTTTGTTTAATCTCATTATTTATCAGATGAAGAAAACTGCTTGCGTTCAAAGTTTAATCATATTGAAAAATAAATAAATGGTTAAATTTTTTGTGAAAAAAATGCTGACTGAAAAAATTCATCAATTAAAAAAATATTTCATCAGAAAAAGTATTCATTATGGACAAAATATTAAAACTTTTTTATTTTTATCCAGTGAGCTGTAATTAATACGAATAGAGACGCTCGCTGTAACAAAACTCGTGTCCGCCCGCCTTTTCTCCCTCCCTCTTTCTCTCGCGTCTCATAGATTATGATAGTGCAGAAGAGCACAGCTCAAATCAAACACAGCTATTAAACCTACGAAACTTAAGGCGGTAACTCATGGTATGGCGCGAAATTCAAATTTTTTCACGTTTTTGAATTATATTGGCGAAAGTATTCATTTTTCATAAAGTTTAAATGAATTCGCGTACGTAAAAAACTATCTCCCACATTGTGATATATCGATTTTGAAAGACAGAGTTACCGATTTTGTGTATATACAAGGAACTTGATTTTTGGCCTTTTACCCCTTAGACACAAAATCAGTAAGTCTATCATCCAAAAACGTTGTATTACAATGTGAGAAATGGTTTTTTACATACGCGAATTCATTTAAACTTTAATAAAAATGTATACTTTCGCCAGAAAAAATAAAAAACACGAAAAAATTTGAATTTCGCGCCTTACCGAGAGTTACCACCTTAATTTGATTTATTGCATCATTAAGACTAAGTAATAATAAATATAAATTGAAGAAGTAAAAGACATTAAATTATTTTAATTTGTTTAAGTATTAAAAATTTGTTCAAAAATGAAATTGGCCAAAAATAAATTATTGAGGCAAAATAAAAATCCATAAATGTCTTTTAGCATTACTTTTATATACTTAACTTAAAAAAAAAAAACATTTAGTTAGATTCTCAGCTAGAGCCCAGACGAAGTCAGACAAAAGAGGAGGTATTTTACACAGCCAACAATAAATACCTACGTGTCCTATCTGTACGATTTACTCTTTATAATATCAGTCTTTCTCTTTTCCTCTTTCTTTGTATTTTCTTACAAAATGGCGGAACCGCGGAATACACTAGAAAATAATATAAAAAACTAGTTTTCATTGATATTTTGGATACTTACCGATGATAAGTCACAACGGTGTCTTTTTTACTCCAGTGGAGTGATTTGTGCATTCTTTCACTATGCAAGACGGCATTTCCTTATTTTTTGTTTTTAGACGCGAAAGCGGGTGAACACCTCGAGCGGTAGGCGAGCGAATAAACGCGTTGGAGCTAATTAGCTCCAACGCACTGCGTAAGACCAAGTTCGGGGTTGTCTTTTTCATACGCTTGTAATAATAGTTCAATGTTTTTATCGCTCATATCTCTTGCCGACCTCCTAAAGTGACCAAAGTTTCTGGTTTCCAAAAAGTATTTAAAGTAGCCAATAAAGGGCCATAAAAAGTATATTTTTGGCTACCCTACGCTTAATTTGATGATGCAGATTAGAAGTCGTGTGATGGAAGTAAGCGGCGGTTTCCTTAGGGTGGTTTCTCAAGAAGCGATATCGCTCGCTCGATAAAAGTTCGATAGCCAATATGAATCGCTCGTACATCCGAATGATGCAATTCTGTATCGTCGCGATATCGAGCCCAGTTCCGTCTCGGGGCACAGCGCCAAATTCACACTACAGACGAATCAAATCATGTGTTTGATGTGTAAAATCAACGAGTGCTCTAGCGCAGCGTAAGGTTAGCGCTCCAGCGCGACGCTATAGCGCCGTCTTTTTGACAATCCTGGGTGACAAAGCATTTCAGTGAATTCTCAGCGAAATCCATCGAGTCAAAGAATATATTATCCTGGCCCGTTTCTTGGCACTAATGGATGGTCTGACATGACTGTTTTGACATATTAATGCGGAAAAATGTATTGAGATGATGTCAAAAGAGGTCAAAAGTGACAGAAAAAATCGACAAATGGTCGGTCATGCTACGGCCGCTGATAGGTGAAATTATACACATAAAAAAGGTAAAATTTAATATAACTGGGCAGGGGGGGGGCCGCCATTTTTCAGTTTAGCCCCGCCTAAAAAAAATTGGAGATCCGGGGCTGTATCGAGCGCGCTGTTTGTCAGACGAAAACGTCAACAAAAACACTTTTGGGTACCTACATCCATACATAGAAAAAAAAACCTAGACACAACATATAAATAGAAAATAATATATGTTTACCTTTGCATCGAATAGGCTCCAAAACTACTGAACCGATTTGAAAAATTATTTGACTGTTGGGAAGCTACATATTCCTTTTTTTTTAAATGTGCTATACTAGCGCCACTTTGATAAATAATTAATATCTTATAAACCATGGCCGAAATAAAAAACATGCGTCTTTGACTCCCTAGATAATCTTGGTAATGATCTTAGAAATATTATTTTATTTGCCTAAAGTGGCTACTTTAGTTTCATAAAAAAAATGAAACTAAAGTAGCCACTTTAGGCAATAAACGGTTTATTCCTTAGATTATGAACCTGAAAGCTACACAACAGGACCTCAAAAACCACTTAGCCAAGGAGGCCTTAGGAGTCAAAGACCCATATTTTGACTTTTGCCATGGTTTAGAAAATATAATTTTTTTCCGGAAGTGGCGCTAGTTTCGCACCGTGTAAACTAAAAAAAAGCGAAAAGTATTGATCTTAGTTATCGAATGTACTAATACGATATGTAAGAATATGTAAAATGAAAATTATATAAGATAATGTAAGATAGGATATGGTAAAATAAGGAGGTTTTGATTATAAAGGCGCAGATGTTTTTAAACATCTTGAACAAATTTTAAAATTGTAATCTGCTCCTCCGTCAATCCAAAACTACATCCAAAATAAACATATTTGTTTACCCGGTAAGTACACAAAGTTCGAGCAGGAGCAGGCAACTGAATTGCTTATCGATTTTTGCGTATTTGACGTCGCTTGCAGGTCGAATCGATGTCGAGCGCTCGACCTGCCTTCATAATATTCAATCTGTATCGCGCGTCATGTGAATGTACATACGTGCGATTAGATATCGAGCAAAAAGTAAAGTAAAAAGTAAAAAATGATTTATTCAATACAGGATACAAGATATCGCTTATTGAAAGTCAATTAGACAAATCTAATTAATATTGATACCTTATTTCGTAAAGTATCCTATACTGATAGAGGCGAGGTAGTTCAGGGTGCCCACTAATTGGCTCAGGCAAACAAATGTTTGCCTTGCCTTACGACAATGGTCGCCTGGAGACGCCCCCAAACGAGCCCTCCTCTGTCAAATGATTCTACTCCCTTTGGCAATGATTTTACAGCGTAGAGAAGAAAGGGGTAACAAACTCTACTTTACAATTTATCTCTCTCTTTTTTTTTGTTCTTATGTGACACTAGAGGCTGCCCCGCGGTTTTACTCGCGCAGATTTCTCATAAACACAAAAACCCAGTTTTTTTCCGTTCCCATGGGAATTTCGGGAAATCCTTTCTTAGTGCTCCCCTACACTCCCCAAGGAACCCACTCCAATCTATATCGCACGTACATTCACATGACGCGCGATATAGATTGAATAGTATTAAGGCAGGTCGAGCGCTCGATATCGATTCGACCTGCAAGCGACGTCAAATACGCAAAAATCGATAAGCAATTCAGTTGCCTGCTCGTGCTCGAACTTGAAAATAAACAAATATGTTTATTTTGGATGTAGTTTTGGATTGACGGAGAAGCAGATTACAATTTTAAAATTTGTTCAAGATGTTTAAAAACATCTGTGCTTTTATAATCATTACCTACTTACCTTATTTTACCATATCCTATCTTACATTAACTTATCTTATTTTAGAAATAGTGCGAAACTAGCGCCACTTCCGAAAAAAATTTATATTTTCTAAACCATGGCAAAAGTCAAAATATGGGTCTTTGAGTCCCTAGATAATATTGCTAAGAGGTTTTTAAGGCCCTGTTGTGTAGCTTTCAGGTTCATAATCTAAGGAATAAACCGTTTATTGCCTAAAGTGGCTACTTTAGTTTCATAAAATAATATTTCTAAGATCTTTAGCAAGATTATCTAGGGAGTCAAAGACGCATATTTTTTATTTCGGCCATGATTCATCATCATCATCATTTCAGCCGTAGGACGTCCACTGCTGGACATAGGCCTCCCTCAAGGCTCATGCTGACTATTCATGAGGGTGGGGTTGCCATACTCGCCACGCTTGGCAGGCGGGTTGGCGAGCGCAGTATGGTGTTGTATAACCCAGAAGACGCTGCTGCCCGTCTTCTGGTACTGTCCCTCAGCCGGGTCCTACGGCTCCCACGGGAGGAGAGGGGAGGGCGACATTCTAACGCCGGCGCCCGCGGCCATGATTTATAAGATATTAATTATTTATCAAAGTGGCGCTAGTATCGCACATTTAAAAAAATGTACTTAATATGTAGCTTCCCAATAGTCAAATAATTTTTCAAATCGGTTCAATAGTTTTGGAGCCTATTCAATGCAAAGGTAAAAATATTTTTTTTCTATTTATATGTTGTGTCTAGGTTTTTTTTTCTATGTATGGTTTTAGGTACCCAAGTGTTTTTGTTGACATCTTCGTCTGACAAACAGCGCGCTCGATACAGGCCCGGATCTCCAATTTTTTTTAGGCGGGGCAAAACTGCAAAATGCCTCCCCCCCATTAATGGGCAGGGGCCTAGTTATATTAAATTTTACCTTTTTTATGTGTATAATTTCAACTATCAGCGGCCGTAGCATGACTAACCATTTGTCGATTTTTTCTGTCACTTTTGACCTCTTTTGACATCATCTTAATACATTTTTCCGCATTTATATGTCAAAACAGCCATGTCAGACCATCCATTAGTGCCAAGAAACGGGCAAGGATAATATATTATTTGACTCGATGGATTTCGCTGAGAATTTACTCAAATTCTTTGTCACCCAGGATTGTCAAAAAGACGGCGCTATAGCGTCGCGCTGGAGCGCTAACCTTACGCTGCGCTAGAGCGCTCGTTCATTTTACTCATCAAACACATGATTTGATTCGTATGTAGTGGGCTGGGCACGCCCGAGCACAGGCCTGCCCAGCCCCCCCTTGATACGGGACTGGGCTCGATATCGCAACGATACAGAATTGCATCATTCGGATGTACGAGCGATTCATATTGGCTATCGAACTTTTATCGAGCGAGCGATATCGCTTCTTGAGAAAACACCCTTAGCGTGTTTCCTCATGCAGCGATTCGATACAGAATTGCGTCGATAGGCGATATCGGTGCGATATCGAAAACGTCGCGAGTCCTAACAAATAATATGGCGAATCGCGTGTGTGTTCTCATGAGCGAACGATATCGATCACACGACCGCTCGATATCGAATCGCACGTACATTCACATGACGCACGATACAGATTGAATAGTATGAAGGCAGGTCGAGCGCTCGACATCGATTCGACCTGCAAGCGACGTCAAATACGCAAAAATCGATAAGCAATTCAGTTGCCTGCTCCTGCTCGAACTTTGTTTACTTACCGGGTAAACAAATGTGTTTATTTTGGATGTAGTTTTGGATTGACGGAGGAGCAGATTACAATTTTAAAATTTGTTCAAGATGTTTAAAAACATCTGCGCCTTTATAATCAAAACCTACCTTATTTTACCATATCCTATCTTACATTATCTTATACTAGAGGCTGCCCCGCGGTCTCACCCGCGCAGATTTCTCATAACACAAAAATACCGTTTTTTCCCGTTCCCGTGGGAATTTCGGGAAATCCCTTCTTATTGCTTACCTACGCCCCCCAAGGAACCCGCGTGCAAAATTTCAGCTCGCTACGCCCAGTAGTTTCGGCTCTGCGTTGTCTGTCAGTCAGTAACGGAAGAGTTTTATATATATTGATTATTTTACATATTCTTACATATCGTATTAGTACATTCGATAACTAATATCAATAATTTACGCCTTTTTTTTTAGTTTAAGGGCTTACACGGTGCGAAACTAGCGCCACTTCCGAAAAAAATGTATATTTTCTAAACCATGGCAAAAGTCAAAATATGGTACTTTGACTCCTAAGGCCTCCTTGGCTAAGAGGTTTTTAAGGTCCTGTTGTGTAGCTTTCAGGTTCATAATCTAAGGAATAAACCGTTTATTGCCTAAAGTGGCTACTTTAGTTTCATTATTTTATGAAACTAAAGTAGCCACTTTAGGCAAATAAAATATTATTTCTAAGATCATTACCAAGATTATCTAGGGAGTCAAAGACGCATATTTTTTATTTCGGCCATGGTTTATAAGATATTAATTATTTATCAAAGTGGCGCTAGTATAGCACATTTATAAAAAAAGGAATATGTAGCTTCCCAACAGTCAAATAATTTTTCAAATCGGTTCAGTAGTTTTGGAGCCTATTCGATGCAAAGGTAAAAATATATTTTTTTCTATTTATATGTTGTGTCTAGGTTTTTTTTCTATGTATGGATGTAGGTACCCAAAAGTGTTTTCGTTGACGTTTTCTTCTGACAAACAGCGCGCTCGATACAGCCCCGGATCTCCAATTTTTTTTAGGCGGGGCAAAACTGAAAAATGGTGCCCACCCCTGCCCAGTTATATTAAATTTTACCTTTTTTTGTGTATAATTTCAACTATCAGCGGCCGTAGCATGACCGACCATTTGTCGATTTTTTCTGTCACTTTTGACCTCTTTTGAAATCATCTCAGTACATTTTTCCGCATTAATATGTCAAAACAGTCATGTCAGTCCTGTCCATCCATTAGTGCCAAGAAACGGGCCAGGATAATATATTCTTTGACTCCATGGATTTCGCTAAAAATTCACTCGAATGCTTTGTCACCCAGGATTGTCAAAATGACAGCACTATAGCGTCGCGCTGGAGCGCTAACCTTACGCTGCGCTAGAGCGCTCGTGGATTTTACACATCAAACACATGATTTGATTTGTCTGTAGTGTGAATTTGGCGCCCCCCTGATCTTGACGCCCGGGGCACGGGCCTGCCCAGCCCCGCTACATACGGGACTGGGCTCGATATCGCGACGATACAGAATTGCATCATTCGGATGTACGAGCGATTCATATTGGCTATCGAACTTTTATCGAGCGAGCGATATCGCTTCTTGAGGAAACACCCTAACTCTGAGATGGAAGTAGTACATACGTAGTACTAAATCTGTTTGTGTTAAGTGTTGCTAGTTACAATAATAAATATTTTCATAAAGCACATCACACTTAAGCTCCGTCCAACTTTAGAGCCAACCTTGCAAAATATACTTACAGCAAATATGTATTTTTTTTAACTTTTATTAAACTCAAACTGCACAAAAAACTGGAGGCCCTAGAAATGTGGTTCTACCGCCGCATGCTAAACTATCAGCTGGGTTCAACGCGTAACAAATGCGGAAGTGCTCCGGCGCGTCCAGAGGCCAAAAGAACTCTTGCTCAATATTAAGAGAAGAAAGGTCAGCTACCTCGGACATGTGTTCAGACACGATCGATAGCGTCTTCTCCAAGTTATAATGATGGGCAAGATAGAGGGTGAAAGACGCGCTGGTAGAAGAAGGAAGTCGTGGCTCGCCAACATCAAGGAGTGGACAGGAGTTGCCAGCGTAGAACAACTTTTTCGACTGGCAGGAGAAAGAGAAGCATTTGCGGAGCTGACGGCCAACCTCCAATAGTGGAGAGGCACCGGAAGAAGAAGAAGCCCAAAAAACTGAAAATCAATTTTTTTTTAATAACTAAGTTCTACTTATTTTATTTTACAGTAATGATGGGTTTTTAAAGTGACATTTAAAAAAAAATGTTTCGAAATACGCCTGTAGATGGCGTTATGAGGCGTTATAGACATAGAGGTAAGTAATTCAAATCAGTTCAAATTATCTTAAAAATTTAAAAACTTATCTTTAAAACAAAAACTATTTGACTAGCGCATGACGAGTTCCAGTTTTATTTTGATCTTTTAATGATTTATTTTAATTTCACCTGTGGTAGATTTTTGCTAGCACTATCTCAGATAGTGCTAGCAAAAATCTACCACAGGTGAAATTCTCAGAAAGAAAAAAAATTATAACGCCGCTATCAGATAGTCTATCTGATAGCGGCGTTATAATTTTTTTTCTTTCTGAGATGACAAATAAATAAAATTTATGATTTATTGAAAACCTCTCATTACAAATTTTGGAGAAGGAGATGGCGTGATGATATCGATTCCTATCTATCCGACTGGATTCAGGTGGCACAGGAAAGGGACACGTGGATACAGAGGGGGGAGGTCTTTTCCCCGCAGTGGGACACAAATCAGGCTTAAAAAAAAATATATAACAAATCGGTCGCGGCGCCAAACAATAATTTATTATGTAAAACGTGATGCACATCACGTTTTTTGGTGTGCTTTAAGCTGTGGCTTTAAGACGCTTTAAGTGTTTTTAAGGTTTTTTAAATCAAGTAAGTAATTCTCTATAGGAGGTAAAGATCTGGAATTTTAATATAACCTTTTTGAGGATATAACAAAGTTTTTTTTAATTGAGAAAGACTAGTGGAATCAAAAACCTCGGTACATTATTTCGTCAATAATAACCTTTCCAAAAAATGGGAATAGCTATTCCTTCTATAATATTATAATATAGTATAATTCTTCGAAATTACTTACTAGTTTTTGTTTAAACTTCCTAGGAATAATGATAATAAAGAAAATTAAATTCTGGTAATTCAGATTTGATTTAAAAGTAATAATTAAAAAGATATTCAATATTTATTAGTTTTTCAATAAAATGTTGTAACCGTTGTGGGCGACTGACATATAACTGTCCCTTTCCCTCAGTATGCTATATCGAAGCTCTATCTCTGTTCATTCGGTCGTTTGATTTATTTGTCGTATATTAAGTTGTCGTATTAAGTTGTAATCCTCATATTTTAAATCTTTGGTAAAACAAATCGCAGCACCATCACGTTTTTTGTGGGTTTTCTATTCTATTCTATTGTAAAAGAAATCTTTTACAATAGAATATAATAGAAACACTCTTTATTGTAATCAATAGAATTAACAGAGTTTTAATACAATTATTTTCTTAAAATAACTACATTGATTGCAATGGGCGGCCTTATCGCTGCAAGCGATTTCTTCCAGGCAACCTTTTAGATATAAGCTTTTGGCTGAGCCAAATTATATTAGCCAAATTGGCCCTAAATTTGTGCAAATGTGTGCACAGATGTGCGCTAATGTCATATTTTTCTATGCTTGCATCACTGTTTCTTGCAGCAGCGCTGGGTACGGTTTAGTTCTGAAATAATGTAATTTATTTTTATAATTATTTGTTGATTTCTAATAATTTTGGGTAAATTTTGTCCAGGACAAGAAACTCAGCATCCTGAGGAACCTAAGGGACCCATTTCCTGGTTGATAGAATTTGCAGTACTTAAGGTAATTACAATACAAAAACATGCTACGAGTTCCACGTCAAATGTGTTGGTCTAGGAAGGTGACACGTATTCTTATCATTTCGGCTGTGCCATGCCGATCATGCATTTTCAAACTCTGATTTGAAATATGTAAGTGGTATTACTCGTCCTCGTTTGATAAACCTATACATCACAGGAATAGAGCAAGGGTGCTTTTAATTTATAATTCTATGTAATAATAAAAACAATGAAACAGGTACCTACATAGGTACCTACCCAAAACCTAGGTACCTACCTTCATAATGTAGGTACATGTGGGTGGACCTTTACTTTTGAAATAGTGTAAAATTCTATGATTGACAATATTGAATTGAATTTTATAATACAAAGTATGTGTCAACATCTGTTATGTTAACTCCATACATATAGATTCTTTTGCAATAGTTTTTATTTTATGTTGGCAGTACTGTAACGACTTGGCGCGGACAAGGACTGCTGGAGACTTAAAATATGTTGCATCAGCAATCCATGATGGTTGGAGATATGTTACAAGTTCACTCTGAAATGCCTGTACACCCGGAAGAGATAAACAACGTGGGCTACGACGCTAACAATGCGGGCTACGCCTATGATGACCTGTTCCCCGCCCTGCCGCACTCGGCGCCGCCCGCGCCGCGCAGCATCCAGCAGGTCACCAACAAGCTGCGGGTCGGCTCTTCATTGCACACCCAGGTAAGTACATTATTTATAACTACCTACTTTTTACATGCCCTTAGAAGGCATTATCAGAAAGCTTTAATTCAAGAATTTATGCTTTGTGTTTTCCTGTGTGATGTGATCAAATCAGAAATGATGAAAGTCACCTGGTGAGTAGGGCATGTAATTAGGGGTCCCAAAACCGGTTTCACCGAAACCGAAAAAACTGGTTTAACTGGTTTTTGAGGCAGATTTTCAACGCGGTTTTTCAAATTACGAAACCGGCTAATTCGGTTATTTCGGTTATCAAAAAATTACTGAAGAAATGACTGATTTGTCATTATATCTTGTAGTATCTTACTTTGTACAGATATGTTCAAAGTTTTAATGGCTCTATTTATGAAGTAAAGGAAAAAATCATCTGCAGGCGTACAAAAATTTGATGAAACTGGCTTTTTGTATAGTTAACCATCTGACATCTGACTCTGATAAGGAATTTAATAAAATTAAGGACCTTAGAAGGCAAAGTAAAAACTAAATAACTAAGACTAGATACTAAAACGTCCGTTTTATAATCAAATGATGAGGATTTATAATAATATCCCACAAGATATTTTAATTCTGAATGATAATATTTTGTTTTCAAAACTCTTATCAAAATGTTTTTAATGTGAAAGTACAAAAAAAGTCAAAAATGATTTATTCAATATAGGATACAAGATATTACTTATTGAAAGTCAATTAAACTAATCTAATTAATATTGATACCTTCTTTGGTAAAGTATCCTATTCAGCAAGAGGCTATATAGGAGATAGTTCAGGGTGCCCACTAATTGGGTCAGACAAACAAATGTTTGCCTTGCCTTACGACAATGGTCGCCTGGAGACGCTCCCAAACGAGCCCTCCTCTGTCAAATGATTCTACTCCCTTTCGCATAATATTACATATTAATTTCGCAATGATTTTATAGCATAGAGAAGAAAGGGGTAACAAACTCTACTTTACAATTTATCTCTCTTTTTTTTTGTTATTTTGTGACATTACAATTCAATTTGGCGACAATACAAAGAACATAAATTAATAACATTTAAAGTACAGTGGCGGACACGGTCGGCGTAACACTTCCGGTTTTTCTGTATTGAAAAATAGCTCTTGTTCTTTGGTAATACAGTCTAGGGCTGACGAAACCATAGACAAATCTGTTACGGCCTCCTAGTCCGTGACTGTACATACACATGAAATAATGAAAATATGAGCTATACTACTTCCATGCGTCTTTGTCGTTTTCATAATCATCAACATTGTAATAAGCTTTCTTAATCAGAACTTTTTTGATACGGGTTTTAAACTCATTATTACATTTAGGATCAAAATCTCTTCTGGGATCTTGTTATAAAATCTTACTTCATTTCCTATAAAGCATTTGTTTGTCCGTTTTAGTCTGTTCTGTGGAAAGCTTATTACAATGTTAATGATAATGTAGACGACAATAACTCATGGATGTAGCCTCTACACTAATAATTTGTTCGAACTGAATGTGAATACTTTCAATTTATGTAAATGAATAGTCATGAAAACATATGAAAAAAAAACAAAATAAGAGTTGGCCCAATATTCTCTACGCCGTCTTTGCGATAGGGAGGAGAATAATTTGATTGAAGTGAGGTCGTTTGAGGGCTTATCCTGGCGCCTCTATCCTTAGCTTTGCAGATGGCTCTTATTGGTAGCATACAGCTGTCTTCATAGTATCATACAGTGTTCTGCAATCTTTTAGACCGCATTAACCATGCATTAAAACAAAAAAAAAACACATATTCTTTCTTGAAATTATTGTTAAATGAAAAAACCAATGTTAAGTTTGTTTATGGTTTTTTTAAATAATAAAAAAATATTAATACATGAAGAATTTCCTGATTTAACTGCAAAAACCTCGTTACAGCGTTTTTTTTAAATATTGTAACTAAAACTCGAAATAACCGAAAAAACCGGTTAGCCGGTTTTGGAAAAATTTCTAAAACCGAAAACCGGTTTTCAAAATTTGTTACGGTTTTGGGACCCCTACATTAGGGTGGGTCACTCTTGTATGGAGAAAAAAAAAAGGTTTTATATCTTTACGTAATAGTGATAAAAGGGTGCTAAATCATGATAATAACATACGTATTTAATTATACAATAATTAAATGTCATCTTCAGCCTCCGAATTTAAGTTGAATTTTATAAAAAATTCAAAAATTGTCCTTTCTGTTTAGTACTGTAATTTATTTATTTTTGTATAAAATATGTTTTTTTTTTGCAACATAAAATGTAGTATTTTAAAGCTTCTTTGATATTAACTTAAAATTGTTATTAAACTTATTACCAATTTTAATCTAATTTCTGTTCTAAACTGCACGAAAATCCTTCCTACACTCGAATTTTGCCATGATTTACCAAACTTTCGAAAATAATTTTTGAGGATCAGAAACATTGTCAGGTTATAGATTCTCGGGGTGGGAGAGTTAGCAACTTTGTAACAGGTAGATTCCAGATGACCTGAGAGACATACTAGGTCTCTCAGGTCATCTGGAAGATACCTACAAGCAGATCTGAGCTCTCATAAAGGTCTTGCCTCATCTTTGCAGCTGGAATGAGTCTTGATGGCAAATCAAGGTGGTAACTAACAGCAAAAGTAGCCAAAATAATTAACTTCTGTTATTGATCTCTCGTTGAAACATACAGATGAATAAAACGTTAACTCGAGTGAGATATTTCAATGCTCGCCGAGGAGACAGTCAAACGCGAGCGAGAGGCGGCCCGTCCCCGCCGGGCAGGGCAGGAGTCGCGGCTGCAGCGGCAGGACGAGACCTTGGAGCTTTCGTGAACGAAGCTCAGTAATTCTGGGCGCAAGAATATAATAAGTCTACGGTATCTTCAGCCTGGCGTAAAAGTCGCCTTGGGGCCACGAATGTACGGAGCGGGGGCAGCATTTGGTGCTTCCGTACACCGAACAGTTGTCAAAGGGAGAACAGCCCTGTCTCCCTCCGAGAAGAAGCCAATGCGCCGTTATTTGCTTAATTGATCCCTAATTGCATACAGCTTCTTGTGGACCCTATAATATGCTAAGAAGAGGGCAAGGAGGGGATGAAGTTGGCGTGACTACGATATAACCCTGTCGCACCTCATACGACATCACATCGGGCGTGTAACCATTATGGGCTCACCTTCTCCAAACAAAAACCCATTCGGCATGGGACATCTTTTCAGGTCATCTATAAGCTAAATCGTCATTGAAAAGGCAAATCGAAACAGACGAAGCAATGCTGTAATGATATGATTGATTCTTACTAACATGTTGCCTTTTTAAACAAGTACCTTTAAAGGAAGGGGCTGTAATTGAACAACAGGTTGGTTTTTTCAGTTCTAGTTGTTTAGCAATTGCTTCCGTAATGGGCTGGAGGCTGGGACCTGTTGTAGCGCCGTCAACGTAAGCGAAAAATAATGTTTCAATAGTAGTTTATTTAAATGAAGCAAACTGCATTTCCCGCCCCTCGCGCCTTAATATCAAGCAGTCAATTTGTAGTGTAAATGATATAAATATATACTTTTATATATATTTTTCTTAAGCAGGCTATATTTGCAGTATAAAAAATTAATAAATAATAAAATTATTCAATTTGAAGATATAAAATTTGGTTCACGAAGTGGCGTCTAATAATTATATTCTCAAAATTTTTAAGACGATTCGGAGGCTGTTAATGATGTCGTATTTGGACAAAACTTTGTACACGTCAATTCTAACCCAAAAGGCACCCTTTTATCACTATTACAAACAAAAAATCTAAAAAAAATTTTTTTGACCCACCCTACCCTACATGTAATATCGGAAGGTTTTCAATTCCGATACTGTTATCGGACATTTTATCTCAATACCGGCATTCCGATATAAATATCGGAATTGTAAAAACTCAATAAAAATTACTCAAGTTCAATTGTATCAATTTCAATTGTAACTGTATAAAATTCGTATACCGAATTGAATTTAGTAAGAATTTCATGATTTATCAAGCTGAGATGATATCTTCCTAGGATTTTGAATACAATGAAAATAAAAATTAATAAAATTATTTTGTAATTTGAAAAAATAAATAAAAACTTTATTGATTTATTATTTTTATTATTATGTACTATTTATTTAACATTTTGGTTTCTGCTTTGTAACAGTACAAAGAAGATATGTACCAAATAACTTAATGAACTGCTTTAAAATAATGTTTCTGATTAAAAAAGCTTAGAATTAACTAATTTACAGTTATTTTTTATATTGGAGACTTGTGGAATGAAAAAAAAAAATGAAAATGAAAAATAATTTATTTATATAAATATGCAGAAATTTACAATACATAAATTAGTATTATATACATATTTCAATTTTAATAAAATCTACATATTTATTACCCATTGCATGTTTAAAAAAGTTAAATAATAGGGTTTCAACACTAGGCAAAGCCTGTGTCGTTGAAACCCGATCCGGGATGTAAGAGATGGTAATGCCGTGGTGGTTATAATTAAAATTAACTATCTTAACTTTTGCCTGATGAAGTCTACGCTCCGTCCTACCCTCGCTCAGATCGAAAACCCCGAGAGCTTTCAACTCGAGCTCTCTAATCGCTTTGATTGTCTAGACGACGCATCAGTGGACGAGATCAATAACAGGTTCGTAAAAACTGTCCATACGGTCGGATCTAAATTCTTTAGGACTCGCCGTACCGCTAGAACTCAGAAACTCTCTGAAGACACCCTCAAACTTATGGCTGAACGACGCTTGCTTAGACTGCAGTCTCCCGATGATGCTGCGTCATATAGGCGGCTCAATAGGCAGATCTCGAAGGCCTTGCGACACGATATCCGTGTCTTTAATACTGCGCGTATTAAGGATACGATAGAGCGAAATAAAGGCTCCAAAGTGTTCGCGAGAGATATGTCTGTTGGGCAAAGCCAAATGACCAAGCTGAAGAGGGATGACGGCAGTATAGCGTCGACGAAAGCGGAAATTTTGAGGGAAATCGAGAAGTTCTACGGACAGCTATACGATTCGGTCACTAAGCCTGTTACTAGTGCGGCTAACGACCCTAGAGCCAAACTAACCCGACACTATACCGAAGATATCCCGGACATCAGCCTGTACGAGATAAGGATGGCCCTGAAACTGCTTAAAAACAACAAGGCACCGGGTGAGGATGGAATCACGTCAGAGCTTCTGAAAGCGGGTGGAACACCGGTACTCAAAGTCCTTCAGAGGCTCTTTAATTCTGTCCTACTCGAAGGGACCACGCCTGAAGCATGGAACAGAAGTGAGGTGGTGCTTTTCTTTAAGAAGGGCGATAAAACCCTTTTGAAGAATTATAGGCCCATCTCGCTTTTGAGCCATGTTTATAAGCTGTTTTCCAGGATCATCGCCAATCGTCTCGAACGAAGGTTTGATGACTTCCAGCCTCCCGAACAAGCCGGCTTCCGAAAAGGCTTTAGTACCATAGACCACATACATACGCTGCGGCAAGTTATACAGAAGACCGAAGAGTATAACTTGCCGCTATGTCTAGCGTTTGTGGACTATGAGAAGGCCTTTGATTCGGTCGAAACATGGGCGGTGCTAGAGTCCCTCCAACGATGCCGGATTGACTATCGGTACATCGAAGTGCTGAAGTGTTTGTATAGCAACGCCACCATGTCTGTCCGAGTACAGGAACAGCATTCGAAGGCTATTCCCTTGAACAGAGGCGTGAGACAGGGAGATGTTATATCTCCGAAACTGTTCACCGCCACTCTAGAAGACGCCTTCAAACTTCTAGAATGAAAAGGGCAGGGCATCAATATTAACGGCAAATACATCACTCACCTTCGGTTTGCCGACGACATCGTAGTCATGGCAAGGTCGATGGAGGAACTCAGCACGATGCTCGAAGGCCTCAACCGAGTCTCCCAACAGGTGGGCCTTAAAATGAACATGGACAAGACGAAGGTCATGTCTAATGTCCATGTTCTGCCTACCCCAGTTATGGTTGGGAACTCGGTTCTCGAAGTTGTCGACGAGTACGTATACCTAGGACAAACCATCCAGTTAGGTAGGTCCAACTTCGAGAAGGAGGTCAATCGCCGAATCCAGCTCGGATGGGCGGCGTTCGGGAAACTACGCAACGTCTTCTCGTCCAATATTCCTCAGTGCCTGAAGACGAAGGTATTTAACCAATGTGTGCTGCCAGTGATGACATACGGTTCTGAAACGTGGTGCTTCACTATAGGGCTTATGAACAGGCTCCGAGTAGCTCAACGAGCCATGGAGCGGGCTATGCTCGGGATTTCTCTGCGGGATCGAATCAGAAATGAGGACATACGCAGAGAAACCAGGGTCACCGACATAGCCAAGCGGATAAGCTCGTTGAAGTGGCAATGGGCAGGTCATATAGCCCGCAGAACAGATGGCCGCTGGGGCCGAAAAGTTCTCGAATGGAGACCACGGATCGGCAAGCGCAGCGTAGGGCGTCCACCGACCAGATGGACGGATGATCTGCGCAAGGCTGCGGGTCCACGCTGGATGCAGGCCACCTGCGATCGGTACAGATGGAGAGCCTTGAGGGAGGCCTATGTCCAGCAGTGGACGTCTTTCGGCTGAAATGATGATGATTATGATCTTAACTTTTGTGACACCTAATATGAGATAGTTCCGGAGATGGTGCTGAAGCCTTAGTTTTGTGAAAACAAAATGTATTTCGATTTCTGGGTGTTCAGTGTAAGGAGGTTCTGATTGAGCCAACAAAGTACTCTTGAGGTCACATTTTCAGCTTTCCGAGCTGCTGTTTCCCAGTCTGGGCCTTCGCAAATCAGTGCTGTGTCGTCAGCATAACAAATTACAGATGCATTTTCCAGGGGTAGAGAAAAGATGTCGTTCATGTAAAGGATAAACAGTGTGGGGCCTAGAACGCTACCTTGAGGCACCCCAAAATTTACTGGTAATGTCTCACTGAGTTGACCGCATACTCTCAGACACTGTTGACGTTCTGTCAAGTATACGCCCCGTATACCGCATTTTTCTAGTTTAGCCAACAGTATTTTGGTCGAAACAGTGTCCAAGGCTTTGGCCAGATCGAGAAATATGGCTATAGCTCTTGATCCGTTGTCCAGACACGATGATATAGTCGATACCAAGAGTCCAACAGCATCTTCCGTCGATTTACCATTTCTGAATCCAAATTGATTGTTAGATAAGAGGCTGTTTGACTCTAGGTATGTCATCAGTCTTTTGTTGACAATTCTCTCGAGAAGTTTGGAAAAGGTAAAGAGAAGTGAAATAGGTCTGTAATTATCCGGTAAGTCTTTTGCACCAGCTTTGTGTATGGGGTTCACTACGGCTTTTTTCCATGCATCAGGGAATACGCCACTTTCTAAACTCATGTTAAATATATTTGTAAGGGGTACAACGATATATTTCATTATACCTTTGATAGTTTGATTATTAAGGCCGTCAATACCTGGCGACTTACCATTACATAGATTTCTAATTAATAGTTCAACTTCTGTTGTGTCAGTAGGTTGCATAAAGAAAGAGTGTAAGGGTCCAGTGTAAGTGTTAATAGATGAAGATAGGGAGGCCTCTGTCTGTCCAGTTTCTGTTAAAATAGCTTTGGCAAGGTTAAATGGAATGGAATTAGGAATGCTTTAAACATTTATTTTAGAACTCAAATATCAATAAAAGTCTTGCTACGAGATTCCGATATTGGTTACCTCAATATCGGAAATGAAAATATCGGATATTTCTTCCGAGATTCCGATATTACGAGATTCCGAGATTCCGGTATTCATGCCCTAGTGGTGAGGCTACCCAAGAGCTGTCATGGTGTTTTGTGGTGGAGGCCTATGCCCAAATTTAGCATTATACACTAAAGCACTTGAAATAATTATTTAAGATTTGTTTGAGTTTGTGAGGTTTAAGGTTAGACACGTCACGCACGCCACCTGCCACGCTTTTCCGCTGTTCGTGCCACTTGCCTTTTATTTAAACATTTTCAATATCAATAAATAAACATAATAATATCGTGCGCGTGATTCGCTACTAAACTTAATGACGTATTTTAACATTTTTAACACTAGTTCTTTTTTGTATTATGTTTTTGGTCCTATTTTAAGACTCAGTGACATAAAAAAAAAATTTATTTACATACATATTGCTATTATTATAAATTTATTATTTTACCCTTTTACATTGTATTAAATCGATAAACTTTACACAGTTGTTTATTGCGTAATGTGTTATCGAAAGGTTTAGGTATTTACAACTCAGAGCTTATCAGTTTGAATGCTAATGTTAAAACATTTGTTTTATATACCTATCTAGGTGTTCCATGTGCCTTTCGAAGAGAGGAAACTGGACAATGCTAACACGTTTGGCGAAGGCGAATCTTTGCGTACTTGCCAGGCCATCACCAAGGAAACTGAAGCTCATATCGAGATATCCACCAGCAAAGATGGCAGCCTCACCTTCCTGCTCACAGGCAAGCACAGTGCTGTCCTCGAAGCTAGGCGGCTTATCTTGACGCATTTCCAGCAACAGGTACCTATTTTATAATTCAGAAAACACATTTGAAATAGTTTTTTTTTCTACACAATATTAAATGAATTGAATTTTTCATACTTTTAACCTCAATTAAATAGTAATAATCTGCACTTTAGCTGCATGGTAAATTATGCCAAAACCTTTTCCCCTGAGAACAGCACAGTGTTTTGTTTTGTTAAGGCATTTTGTTTATAACAATTATTAAAAAAAAAAGTTAATAAACAAATCCAGAGTAACTAAATTCGTCTGTTCAAATTGAAGGCTAGCAAACAGGTCCAGATTCCGAAGGAGCACCACCGCTGGATCCTGGGCAAGATGGGCCAGAAGCTGAAGGAGCTGGAGCGCGCGACGGCCACCAAGATCAGCGTGCCGGCCATCGCCAACGACAGCGAGACCATCACCATCACCGGCACCAAGGAGGGCATCGAGAAGGCCGAGCACGAGATACGAGTCTGCTCTGAGGAACAAGTAACTTTCTACTTTTGTTACTCTTACTGTATCATTTCATTGCATACAAGCCGTCCAAAATATCTGTGCATCGGGCTTGATGACGACTATTAAAGTCGACAGTCCTTTAACCTGTTAAATACACGGTTACTTATATCGTGGAGGAAAATTTAACACACGGTAGGCATAGTTATATATACAATACAGGTCTGATTCCTGAAAACAAAATTTAAAAATAATGATCGGTGCTCACTTGAGGTACTTCCAAGGTTTTTGTAAAAAAAAACTAAAAACAATGTGTAGCATCTGAGCAATAACCTACGGTGGCTTAGCTGGTACCAGATGAGTCAGGGGACAGAGGGCAATGCGCAGGGGTTGAACAAGGGGTCCATCAGCCTTAAATAAGTTTTTATTTTTTTGAAATTTTCAAAATAAATACAATAGTAAAAAAAAATATTTTACTCATTCGAGACATTTACCATGTAAAGACTCACCCTGTGTTATTAATAAAAAGTAAAAGAGAGCATTTTAGTTATCAACAGCAAACCAGAGAAGTAGACCTCCAGTAAAGATACTTAAAATGTACTGTATCTTTATGAATAACACTGTTAGTCCTGAAAGTTTCCGCCACAATAAAAAAATACCTTGTATAAATAT
This sequence comes from Euspilapteryx auroguttella, assembly GCA_951802225.1. NCBI lineage: Eukaryota > Metazoa > Arthropoda > Insecta > Lepidoptera > Gracillariidae > Euspilapteryx > Euspilapteryx auroguttella. The sequence continues at coordinate 6,786,134 of OX637644.1, read as the reverse complement.
TTCCCGTCACGACGTTTTTAATGATATTTTCATCACACCTATTCGAAAAAGACTACTTTAGTCTTCTTTATATGCGCCTAAAGTAGTTGTTTTCTATAGGAGACTCATAGAGGGGCCTAAAGTAATTTTTAATTCCCGTTAGCTCGCCTTAAAAGGATTCCCATTGTACACTTTTTAGGCACACTTTTTGAATTTGGAACTGGCTGGTCAACGGCCGGCAAATTTAATATAAATGTATTAATTGCAGTCAAGGAAAGCATTGGAGCGCGTGACAGTGCCGAAGATCTACCACCCGTTCATAGTGGGTCCGTACGGCGAGCGCGTGCAGGCGCTGCAGGCGGAGACGGGCGCGCGCGTGCACATCCCGCCCGCCTCCACGCAGAGTGACGTCATCGTCGTGGCCGGAGAGAAGACCGGCGTGCTCGCCGCCAAGGCGCAGATCGAGCAGATCTATGCGGACACGGTGCGTACTTGTTTATTATTATTACTCTACTAGCTGACACGGCCAAATTTGTACCGCCTTGCAATATACTAGCTATAGCCTATGTCACCCGGGGATAGTGAAAGTGAACAACAGTGAAATAATTTTTGAAATCGGTCTAGTACTCTTGGAGCCTATTCAATGCAAACAAACAAACAATTAAATCTAATCTCTTTGTAGTATGAGTATAGAATGTTGTGTCTTTTTTAAAAATCGTAAAAACGTCTCGGCAAATAACGCCTCACGCGGGTTCTGTCAAACCACAGCCATCCTAGGTAAAACACGTTTGAAAAGTATTTTTTACGCGGACAACTGTCCGTTCAAATGTAGCTTTCATTTTGTATGGGTCTTTCTACCTAGTTAGTATCAGCTAACAACTGTCTTAAAGGTCTGTATTCAATTCAGATCACATTGATAAGTGCGAGTGTAGTTATACAGATTGTCCACTACTGGGCTGTAGTGGCTCTCTGTTTAGTAAATTTAGTTGGGCACGCTGCGAGTAGGGGTAAGTTAAGGCGATTCTACTAATCATTATCTGCACTAATCACCTGCACTCGCAATAATCAATGTGAATACTGCGCCTGGTACTCTCTTCCGACCAAATGACTGACACAAACCTACGTCATCATACTGAGATGAGCGAGAAGAAAATATTAATAATACACGTGAGACAATGAGGCGACAATTTATGTTTGTGACATAGGCTTGTGTCACTCTAGAAGGAGAAGACCTGCTTTTTTAACCGACTTCAAAGAAGTTTTACTTTTATGTATGTATGTTTGTCCGCGATTATCTCGCGCATGGCTGAACCGATTTTAATGCGGTTTTCAGAATAGTATTTATCACATTCAGGAAAAGGTTTAAGTACCTATTTTACCCAACTTCAAAAAAGAAGAAGTTCTCAGTTTATGCATGTACCAGTATATTGTAGGCGAATCCCTTAAAAAAAAAAGAAATTACATATTAGAGTATGGTCCTTACATAAAGTTTCCTCGGGCAGGCCAAGAACTGTTCGACGGTGCGCGTGGAGGTGCCCAAGTCGCAGCACAAGTACGTGATCGGCACGCGCGGGAACACCATCCAGGAGATCCTGAAGGAGACGGGCGTGTCCGTGGAGATGCCGCCGCCCGACTCGCCGCTCGGCACCATCACGCTGCACGGGCCGCACAACAAGATCGGCCTGGGTCCGTCTCCCGCTCTCCTTCTCGCTCTCGCTCTCGCTCTCGCTCTCACTCTCACTCTCACCGCACTCAAACACCATCCAGGAGATCCTGAAGGAGACGGGCGTGTCCGTGGAGATGCCGCCGCCCGACTCGCCGCTCGGCACCATCACGCTGCACGGGCCGCACAACAAGATCGGCCTGGGTCCGTCTCCCGCTCTCCTTCTCGCTCTCGCTCTCGCTCTCGCTCTCACTCTCACTCTCACTCTCACCGCACTCAAACACCATCCAGGAGATCCTGAAGGAGACGGGCGTGTCCGTGGAGATGCCGCCGCCCGACTCGCCGCTCGGCACCATCACGCTGCACGGGCCGCACAACAAGATCGGCCTGGGTCCGTCTCCCGCTCTCCTTCTCGCTCTCGCTCTCGCTCTCGCTCTCACTCTCACTCTCACTCTCACCGCACTCAAACACCATCCAGGAGATCCTGAAGGAGACGGGCGTGTCCGTGGAGATGCCGCCGCCCGACTCGCCGCTCGGCACCATCACGCTGCACGGGCCGCACAACAAGATCGGCCTGGGTCCGTCTCCCGCTCTCCTTCTCGCTCTCGCTCTCGCTCTCGCTCTCACTCTCACTCTCACTCTCACCGCACTCAAACACCATCCAGGAGATCCTGAAGGAGACGGGCGTGTCCGTGGAGATGCCGCCGCCCGACTCGCCGCTCGGCACCATCACGCTGCACGGGCCGCACAACAAGATCGGCCTGGGTCCGTCTCCCGCTCTCCTTCTCGCTCTCGCTCTCGCTCTCGCTCTCACTCTCACTCTCACTCTCACTCTCACCGCACTCAAACACCATCCAGGAGATCCTGAAGGAGACGGGCGTGTCCGTGGAGATGCCGCCGCCCGACTCGCCGCTCGGCACCATCACGCTGCACGGGCCGCACAACAAGATCGGCCTGGGTCCGTCTCCCGCTCTCCTTCTCGCTCTCGCTCTCGCTCTCGCTCTCACTCTCACTCTCACTCTCACCGCACTCAAACACCATCCAGGAGATCCTGAAGGAGACGGGCGTGTCCGTGGAGATGCCGCCGCCCGACTCGCCGCTCGGCACCATCACGCTGCACGGGCCGCACAACAAGATCGGCCTGGGTCCGTCTCCCGCTCTCCTTCTCGCTCTCGCTCTCGCTCTCGCTCTCGCTCTCGCTCTCGCTCTCACTCTCACCGCACTCAAACAAAACACCAACCGTGCTAGTTACCCTATTTATACTAAGAAATGAAGAAAACATTTATTAACAGCAGAACTGTGACACACTTTAATAACGTAACATAAACGTAATCACAAAAATAAAGAGTAGATATTAATATAATTAAAACTAAAAATTGTTTTTGTTCTCTAGCTCTGTCAAAAGTGTGCGAGAAAGCAAACTCTGTGAAAACTGCAACCGTTGACGCTCCGACCTGGATCCACAAATACATCATCGGCAAGAATGGCACCAACATTAAGAAAATTACTCAAGATTTCTCAAAGGTACAATTTTAGTTACAAACAGTATTAGCTATTATAAAAGGATTTACAGGAAAAACAATGCCAAATACAGATACGAAGAATCCGCTATTCTAGATGGCCTTATTCTTTGCAAAATAACACAGGAGATGAGCAAAAGATCTCCTGGCAGAGCAGCAACTATCAAGTTTCTTGATTGAAACAATTAAATTCTAACTGTGCACTGTATGACTATAATATTTTTTGTGTTCAGGTCCACGTTGACATAACGCATTCTGAAGATAAAATTAAAATTGACGGCCCCCCGGAAGAAGTAGAGAGAGTTCAGGCCGAGCTCGACGACTTCGTAAAGAACCTGCTGTCCACGCTCACCTACGTGGAACTTGCCGTCGATCCCAAGTTCTTCAAGCACATCATCGGCAAAAGTGGAGCTAACAGTAAGTCACGCTTTTTTAATCCTTAAATAATAATATTTTGTCGTGTCGTTTGTACCTCACCCTTATCGTGTTTCAGTAAACAGACTGAAGGAAGAGACTGGCGTAGTTATAAACATAATAGAAGGCGAGGGAAACAACATCATCCGTGTGGAGGGAAGCCACCAGGGCGTCGCCGACGCGCAGCGGGAGCTGCGGGAGACTGTCATGAAGCTGGAGAACGAGCGCTCGACAGACGTCTTCATTGATAATAGATATATTAAAGCTCTGATCGGCGTTCGGGGTGAAAAAATCAAAGACATCAGGGAGAGATTCGAACGCGTCCAAATCAAGCTGCCCGACCAGGGTCAAAAGAGAGGCCCGGTGAAGCTCAGAGGGCCCCAGGAAGATATCGAAAAGTGTGAAAAGTACTTGTATTCGTTAATAAATGAGATCGCGGAGTCTTCATATGTTCAAGAGGTTCCTATTTTCAAGCAGTTCCATAAATTCATAATCGGCAAAGGCGGCGTGAACCTGAGGAAGATCCGCAACGAGACGCAGACGACGATCGACCTGCCGGCCGAGGGCGAGGCCAGCGATGTGATCACCGTGCGCGGCAAGAAGGAGCACGTGGAGGAGGCCGTGCGCCGCATCCAGCAGATCCACAACGAGATGGCCAACGTGGTCACCCAGGAGGTGACCATCGCGCCCAAGTACTACAACTCGCTGATCGGCGCCGGCGGCAAGCTGATCCACTCCATCATGGAGGAGTGCGGCGGCGTGCTGATCAAGTTCCCGGCGGCGGACAGCGCGAGCGACAAGGTGCTCATCAAGGGCCCCGCGGAGGACGTGGAGAAGGCGCGCGAGCAGCTGCTGGCGCACGCGTCGGAGCGCGAGCTGGCCTCGCACACGGCGCAGGTGCGCGCGCCGCCCGAGCACCACAAGTTCCTCATCGGCAAGAGCGGCGCCAACATCAAGAAGATCCGCGAGCAGACCGGCGCGCGCATCGTCTTCCCCACCGACAAGGACGACGACAAGGAGGCCATCTTCATTATTGGTAAGTGTGTGGATTGCGATTTATATTTAACGAGCTGTCCCGGCTAACTGCGTTACGCCACAGAATATAAGATGCTACTTAAGACTTGGCTCTATAGACTCCTTAGACTTGTTCCTTAGACGCCACAGAATATAAGATGCTAGTTAAGACTTGGCTCTATAGACTCCTTAGACTTGTTCCTTAGACGCCACAGAATATAAGATGCTACTTAAGACTTGGTTCTATAGACTCCTTAGACTTGTTCCTTAGACTCCCCAGAATGGGCGAATAAAGAAACAAACAACAACAACAAACCACTGTCAAAATTATGTAAACAATGGAAAAAATTGCACCTTGGGTTACTTTATTTGAGTTTAAGTAAGGATCCCTATTTTTTTTGAAAATCTAATAAAACCTATGTCACTCGGGGATAGTGTAGCTTCCCAACTGTAAAATAATTTTTCAAATCGGTTTATTATTTCCGGAGCCTATTCGATGCAAACAAACAAACAAACAATCAATCAAATCTTTATTATTGGTATAGATATATGTTAAGATATATGTTAATATATCTATACCAATATATTATTGTTCAAAGGTTCCTTTAGATGGAATGAGACAGTTCATTAGGATTCGTTTGCGAGTGAATTTTTAAATTGTATTTGTTTTCATTTAAGGCTCTGACGCTGCGCTATAGCGCGGGTTGTTTGGCACAGTCGGTGCGAAACTAGCGCTACTTCCGAAAAATTATCTTCTAAACCATGTCCGAATTAGAATTTATTTATTAGAATTTTTAAGGCCCTGTTGTGTATCATAAAATAATATTTCTAAGATAATTATCCTAAAAGATACACAACATAGCCTTAAAAATTCTAAGCAAGATTATCTAGGAAGTCAAAGACGCATTTTTTTATTTCTGCCATGGTTTAGAAGATAGATATTAATTATTGGGAAATAATAATGGTTCCGACAAACAATTGAATCTCCGTGTCCGACGACATGCAGACTATTATTCTAATGTCGAGCTTAAAAATGAATGACTGACAAAAAAACAAACCCTACCGACAAAACAATTCTAATTTAACAAACAAATAATGTTACATTTCTCCTGTAAAAATACTGAACTTTAGATAACAAAACTACACTTCCGATTAAAATACTAAACCTCTGACAATAATACTAAGTTACCGACGACAGAGGCTTTGCCAAATAATCATTTTTTTACGACTTGCACTGTTTTAATTTCTATTGTTGGTTACCAAATATATTTTTTAACTCTAAATAATAATGAAAGTAATTGAACTGTTCGGTCTGCGCGATCGGATAGGGGTCGCTTTCGGCTGTTTTAGCATGCGAATTGCCTCACTATTATATTTTTATTCGCAGAAACATAATAAGCACCTTATTTTAAAATAGTAAAAATGCATCTTTACTATTATTATAGAGGTAATATTAATCGTTAACAAACACGTAATCGAAATAATGGTACTGATAGTTTCTAATAAGTCTGACAATTATATTTTCAGCCGTCGGGTGCAATGTACGGCATAGATGATTTTTGTTTCGAGTTTTTGACCCATTTTGCTTTAGAACTTACTTACTTACTTTACTTATTGTAAGCTGAATCACTCATTTCTGGACTCTCGTTTGGGGTAGAACATCGTCACAAAAAAAGTTACAAAATTTTGGCATTAAATCATGTTTATCGTTTTATAAAAGACGAGCTGTCCCGCTAACTTCGTTACGCCATAGAATATAACATACTACTAAAGACTTGGCTCTATAGACTATGTTCTTTTGACTGCCTAGAATGGGCAAATAAAAAAACAAACAACAACAAACCATCAGTCAAAATATGTAAACAACGGAAAAATATTGCAACTTGGGTTACATTATTTGAGTTTATGTAAGGATCCCTAATTTTTGTAAAGATCTAATATAGCCTATATCATTCGGGGATAGTGTAGCTTCCTACCGGTGAAAGAATTTTTCAAATCGGTTCAGTATTTCCGGAGCCTATTCGTTACAAACAAACAAACAAACAAATCTTTCCTCTTTATAATATTGGTATAGATAATTTTGTTTTTGTTTTTATTTTTAATTTGTTCCTCATGGTAAATATGTAATATTTATGATAAGGAAATGCAAGTAAAAGGCACCTAGGTATTATTACAAGCAATTTTTTTGGATTTTTCATAAGTTTCTGTATCATAATTCAGAATAATATTTATAGTATAATGTTGTAGTTAAATATTACCCGAGTTTATGAGTTGGTAGAAGAGTTTTACAGCAATAACCAGTGATATTTATTTGTCGAAGATTTCAGTATTTCATACGGTGGTTTCGTCATTTTTTAACCCCCGAACGAAAATTCCGAGAGGGGTGTTATAATTTTAACGTGTGTATCTGTCTGTCTGTCTGTGTATCTGTCTGTGGCATCGTAGAGCCCAAACGGCTGAACCGATTTTCGTTTAGTTTTTTTGTATCATAGATAATTTCTGGCCGAGTGTTCTTAGCCATGTCTGATGAAGATTTGATCAGCCGTTTGAAGATGATCAGCTCTTGAATAATGGATGAGAGGATCTAACTAGCTTCCTTATGTCCGATAGATTTGAAATTTGGTACCATGTTACATCTATGATATAGAAAGTATTTGGTAAGGTTACCATGACCTGATCAGCCGTTTGAAGATGATCAGCTCTTGAATAATGGATGAGAGAATCTAACTAGCTTCCTTATGTCCGATCGATTTGAAATTTGGTACCATGTTTCATCTATGATATAGAAAGTATATGGTAAGGTAACCATTACCTGATCAGCCGTTTAAAGATGATCAGCTCTTGAATAATGGATGAGAGGATCTAACTAGCTTCCTTATGTCCGATCGATTTGAAATTTGGTACCATGTTTCATCTTTGATATTAAAAGTATATAGTTAGCTAACCATGAGCTGATCTGCCGTTTGAAGATAATCAGCTCTCAAATAGTGGATGACGGGATCTAACTACCTTTCATGTGTCCTATCGATTTTAAATTTGGTTTCGTGTTGCTTCAATTATATTGAAAGTATATGGTAAAGCAACCATGATCTTTTTAAGATGATAAGCTCTAGTTCTAGTTAAGTTGATGAGGGGTATGACTGGGTCGGGGGTTTTTAAATGTTTTAATTTGAGTAATATTCGGAGAAAAGTTAGTTATTTTGTCAGTAAATTTAGTATTTTGAGTAAGGTCAATTCGGAATTGCTTTTCGGTGCTTTTATTACTACCCTTAATTATTTATCGAAGTGGCGCTAGTATCGCACCCGTTCGCCCCTTAAGACAATTCAATCAAGTAAAAGTAGTAAAGAACAAGAAATGATGGCCAGTTAAGGAAGGTCTCTCAGAAGCAAAGCAGATATGTCGTCTCGTGTCGAGTAGAGTAGACTGGTACATAGTTGTTACGTTGGGCACGCACACTCACACGCACACGCAGGTCGCGAGGAGCAAGTGTCGGCGGCGGCGGCGGCGCTGTCGGCGGCGGTGGCGGAGATCAGCGCGGTGTGCGAGGGCGAGATGGCGGTGGCGGCGCGTTACCACCGGCACTTCGTGGCGCGCCGCGGGGAGGTGCTGCGCCGCATCGCCGACGACTGCGGCGGCGTGCAGATCTCCTTCCCGCGCCAGGGCGTCGACAGCGAGCGCGTCGTGCTCAAGGGGCCCAAGGACTGCATCGAGGCCGCCAAGGCGCGCATCAATGAGATCATCCAGGATCTTGAGGCTAAGGTGGGCTCTCTACATCTTTCTTAATATGCCATTTGTTTACTAATACGAGTAGAGCACCTTCAATTTTTAATTTGTAACTTTTTTGCATGTTCATAATGCACTCAAGCGAGATGAACGCCACTTGCTAAAATCCTTAATGCAATATAAACATTTTAATATAATGTGTAAGAAATAGCGGTTTTAGAACTGTCACTTTTAGTTACAAATACTGCCATGTGATGGCACTAAGTAATATTTCAAATTATATATGAATTCAATCAGTCAAGTAAGTCAGACTTTTATTTGACGTTAAATTGGCTCTACAGTGCCATCTATGGTAAACAATAATTCGCAGCCTATCAGCATTTTCCTAGGACTAGTAGAACTGTTAAAATTGAAAATCTCTCATTAAAAGATATTCATTTGTTCAATATAGAATACAAAGTAGTACTTATTCTAATTGCACGCCTAGTAAACTAGAATACTTTAATTAAGAACATAGTATCCTATACTGCAAGAAGCGAGGTCACGAGGTGATTCGCGGGCGCCTCCAGGTGGTTACGCCAAACAATATAAAACCAAATGTATACAGACCAGCCCGAATAGCAGAACACTGTGCGGGGACAGCTGTCGATCCTCGCGAGCCGCACTGCACCGTGCAGTTGCATGCCGCCGGTCAGCAATGCTTACGATATTTTAGATCGATGTTGTAAACGAAAGTGTATCAATAATCTTATTGTTATAAACGTTGTTGTAGGTGACGATAGAATGCATTATCCCACAAAGGCACCATAGGACCGTAATGGGAGCGCGAGGCTCCAAAGTGAAGGACATCACCGCAGAGTACGACGTCCAAATAAAGTTCCCCGAGAGGGACACGGCGGAGGCGGCGGAGGCGGCGCAGGCGGCGGACAGCCCGCTGAAGAACGGCGACGCCGCGCCCGGCCTCAACGACGTCATCCGCATCAGCGGCCGCCCCGAGAACTGCGAGGCGGCCAAGAAAGCACTTTTGGAACAGGTTTATTTTTTTTTGTTTATATTGTTTACTAGCTGTCCCAGCGAACTTCGTACCGCGTCTTACAATTTTATATGGAAAATTTAAAATGTAGTTTTTGCTAACTTCCCTTCCATTTTCCTAAATTTTCTCACCTTTTAAACCTTCCCTGGACTATTAAAAAAAACGCATCAAAATCCATTGCTTAATTTTAAAGATTTAAGCATACAGATGCAGATAGAGACTTTATTTTATACGAGCTGTCCCGGCTTACTTCGTTACGCCACAGAATATAAGATACTACTAGACTTGGCTCTATAGACTATGTTCTTTTGACTGCCTAAAATGGGCAAATAAAAAAACAAACAACAACAACAACAAACCACCTGTCAAAAAATGTACCAACGGAAAAAATATTGCACCTTTGGTTTCATTATTTGAGTTTAAGTAAGGATCCCTAATTTTTTTGAAAATCTAATATAGCCTATGTCACTCGGGGATAGTGTAGTGAAAGAATTTTTCAAATCGGTTCAGTGTTTCCGGAGCCTATTCGTTACAAACAAACAAATCTTTCCTGTTTATAATATTGGTATAGACTATGTACTACAAAATGGGGTTGGTTGTACACGGAAAACTTTTTGCAGATGACGCTCTATATGTTCGACCCATAACAAACAAGTGAAATTCAATAAGTATAGGCAATTTATTGTGCTTTTCGACGTTATTTTACACTGTATTGTATTGTATTGTATCGTATTGTAGAAGAAAAATAGTTGCAAGAAGAACTTAATAAATGAGAAGGCTTTTTACGTGGCAAAAAACGCGAACTTCGTGAGCAGGTAAATATACATAACTAATCGAACAGTCGTGTATCACTTCTCCACAACAACTTGCTACATCCTTACAAAGTTAATGTTAGCTAGGACCATTTGCTTGTCATTATCTCAAGTTCACATTTAATTACTAGGGTGTATGGACACAAATTCATACGAATGAACCATTTTAAATTACTTTTGCAAGTTAAACAAAATAAAACCTAAAAACAATCAAAGGTCATCTCAAGATGGGTCAGAAAACCCTGTGCGAGGACTGCAGACCCCCTAAAGAGCGATAAGATATATAATTAGGAACAAACATGTAGTAAAACAAAGACTTCGGTAGTTGGAATCTTCAAAATTTCAAAAACATAACCTCGATCCGTTCGGTTGCTTTGAAGTTCTTTAACCTCATAGCTTCCTAGCCGTGAATCGTTAGGAAAGTTATGATTTTAATTTTCCTTACACCCAACATCTACATAGTAAGTTCTTTTGATAAATAACTGGACTACGTTTGTACGGGGCAGTTTTCTTCCTCATTAAAAAAAACTGATGACAACCCGGAATTTGATAAATACAAGTTGGAACAAAAAATTTAGAAAATACTTAATGGAGGCAAAATTTTGTATGTGACATGTGGCATTAGCAATTTTTATTAATTTTTAACCGACGAAAACTCAGAGGGATATTATAATTTTAACGTGTGTCTCTGTCTGTCTGTATGTCTGTCTGCGGCATCGTAGAGCCCCAACGGATGATCCGATTTTTGTTTATTTTTTTTGTATCATAGATAATTTCAGCCCCAGTGTTCTTAGCCATGTCTATCTCTCATGAAGATCTGATCAGCAGTTTGAAGATCATCAGTTATTTTCTAGGTGATGGGGGGATCTAACTAGCTTCCTTATGTCCGATCTATTTGAAATTTGGTACCGTGTTACTTCAATGATATTGAAAGTAATATGTTATATGGTAAGGTAACCATGACCTGATCAGCTGTTTGAAAATAATCAGCTCTTGAATAGTGATGAGAGGTTCTAACTACCTTCCATAGGTCCTATCGATTTTAAATGTTGTACCGTGTTACTTCAATGATATTGAAAGTATATGGTAAGGGTACCATGAGCTTTTGAAGCTCAGCTCTAGTTCTAGTTTAGTTGATAGGGTCTAGTTTAGATGATCTGACTCGGTCGGGGGTTTTTTAATTTTGTTATCACCTAAAATAAAACACCATTTAAGCCCAAGTTACAAGATATTCAAAATCAAATCTACAAATTCATAACCTGCTTCTTTACAAGAAGTCAAGAGGCAGTTTACAGCGATGCTAGCGCCATTCGCAAAAAAAAAAAATTTAAACTAAGGCAAATATCAAAAATGTGGCACAGTATGGAACTAGCTTTTAGGTTAAAGACCAAATAAAGCTACAAAGTGTTGATAAAAGTGTCCACTTTTGGGCACAATCTGTGGATTTTTTTTTTTTACTTAGGACCACTTAAATGTGATCAAAAAATACTAAGTAAGATTATCTAGAGTCATATACTGTGCCACATTTTTGATATTAGCAAATATAATTTTTTTTTTGAGGATAGCGCTAGCATCGCTGTAAACTGGCTTTAATTTTTATTAGTTTTCCAACTAAAAATTAAGGAGACACTCTTTCCAAGCTGTAGTGTTTTAAGTAAATAAAAAAAAAAATTAAATAGACAAAAAAAAAGTACAGTAATTAATTAATAACATAAAATGTGCAGGTGCCAATCACGATAGAAGTTGAGGTGCCGTTCGAGCTGCACCGGCTGCTGGCGGGGCAGAAGCGGCGCGAGCTGATGCAGGCCTTCGACGTGCACCTGCAGATGCCGCCCGCCGAGGACGCGAGCGACGCCGTTAAGGTACGTCTGCTGCCTGCTACCGGCTGCCTGCTGCCTGCTGGAAGACCTGGCCGGCCCCTTATTCCGTAACGCAATTTGTTTCAATCCTTCAATTTCACCACCGCTTTAAAGACATTTTTTCCAAAGAATTCTATATTATAGTTATCTTTAGATGTAGTTTAGACATTTACTTACCTACCGGATTACTAAAATTACAGAATTCTTAAAGCAAAATGCTTTAAATCTGTAGGTAAGTTGAACGAAATGAACCCAACTGAGTTACGGAATAAGTGGGCCGGTCTACTGTTACATCGCTTACAGTTTGCTTTTATTATGTTGTCTCAAGAGCTTTTGGAAGCCTCACCCGCTCTAAAATAGTACTTTTTGGTTACTGTTCTATAGTCCTAAATGCACTCTTTATTGACTTCCGGTTTAAGCCGGGCAATTATCAGCTTCCATACATTTTTATTTCCCAGCGCCAGCAGGAAATAAAGTAATTTTTATATTAATAAAAAGTAATTTGGCCTGCCGGTTTGCCGACGACATCGTAGTCATGGCAAGGTCGATGGAGGAACTCAGCACGATGCTCGAAGGCCTCAACCGAGTCTCCCAACAGGTGGGCCTTAAAATGAACATGGACAAGACGAAGGTCATGTCTAATGTCCATGTTCTGCCTACCCCAGTTATGGTTGGGAACTCGGTTCTCGAAGTTGTCGACGAGTACGTATACCTAGGACAAACCATCCAGTTAGGTAGGTCCAACTTCGAGAAGGAGGTCAATCGCCGAATCCAGCTCGGATGGGCGGCGTTCGGGAAACTACGCAACGTCTTCTCGTCCAATATTCCTCAGTGCCTGAAGACGAAGGTATTTAACCAATGTGTGCTGCCAGTGATGACATACGGTTCTGAAACGTGGTGCTTCACTATAGGGCTTATGAACAGGCTCCGGGTAGCTCAACGAGCCATGGAGCGGGCTATGCTCGGGATTTCTCTGCGGGATCGAATCAGAAATGAGGACATACGCAGAGAAACCAGGGTCACCGACATAGCCAAGCGGATAAGCTCGTTGAAGTGGCAATGGGCAGGTCATATAGCCCGCAGAACAGATGGCCGCTGGGGCCGAAAAGTTCTCGAGTGGAGACCACGGATCGGCAAGCGCAGCGTAGGACGTCCACCGACCAGATGGACGGATGATCTGCGCAAGGCTGCGGGTCCACGCTGGATGCAGGCCACCTGCGATCGGTACAGATGGAGAGCCTTGAGGGAGGCCTATGTCCAGCAGTGGACGTCCTACGGCTGAAGTGATGATGATGATGATGATGAATTTGGCCTAAACTGCAAACATTTAAAAATTGCGGTTATTTTAGTTTTCGTTTCTTTGATAAAAAGTAATTTTGCCTAAACTGAAAACATTAAAAAAATAGCAGTAATTATTGTTTACGTTTTCTTTGAGTAGGTACTTATGTATGTACTAATAGTGCGACACAAAAATATAAAAATAAAAATTTGGCAACACTGTTTGGTAATTTGATGGATATTCAAAAATTTCCAAACAGTGTTGCCACTTTTTAATTTCTAGATTTTTGTGTCGCACTCTATACTTATGGTAGGGGAGCCCAAGAGGGGATTTCGGGATTTACAAAAGCGCGGCAGATTAATATACAGGAGGATACCTTGTACCCGGTTAAGTACCTCCACAAAACTTGAGGCCCTTAAATAAGGCCGCCCGCGAAGGATACAGGATCAGATTAGTAAAAAAAAATTGACCATCAGAAATTCTCGAGCGCGTCAGATTAAGGTAGGGTGAGTTAATTACATCCTAAAAGTGTATATTCCACTAATCTGACAATTTGAGAGTGACGTAAAGATAGGGGAGGGCAACAAAGTTGTAAAAAAAAACGTTATCTCGACATTCTCGACATTAAATTTCAAGAAATAACCAAAATTCGTGCGCTGCCGCGCATCAATCTTAACGTAATTAAGGAATTTGCTTGTGTGGCGCGCCGACTTAAAATTTCTTGGTATACCCTACATTACTTTAAGAACTTAGTAATTAGATTATTATTTTATATTTTTCAGTTTTTTTTTTCGGCGGTTTTATTTTTTGATAAAAAGTTTTATCGGTGGATATCTTTAGTAGCAACACCTATGAAACGTCAAATTTACCCAAATAAAAAAATGGACTATAGTTATATTCTCGTGAGGGTAAAGCTGTTTGGCTTCGGATGCTGTTGTAATTTGCGCTATGCTCGGAAAAAAAAAACAATATAGGACTCTCAAATGCGCTCGTGTTCTAATATGGAGCACCATCATAATCTATACTACCTATACTTACTTATAATAATAATAATCTATTCCAATAATAAAGAGGAAACATTTGTTTGTTTGTAACGAATAGGCTCCGGAAATACGAAAACAATCTAAAAATTATTTCACTGTTAGGAAGCTACATTATCCCCGAGTGACATAGAGATTATATTTTCAAAAATAGAAACCTTACTTAAACTCAAATAATGTAACCCAAGGTGCAAAAATTTTACTATTGTTTACATATTTTGACTGGTTATTTGCCCATTATGGGCTTTCAAAAGAACATATAGTCTGTAGAGACTTTAGAAGTATCTCATATTTTATGGCGTAACGAAGTTCGCCATGTCAGCTAGTAATCAATCAATATATATAAAACTCTTCCGTTACTGACTGACTGACTGACTGACAGACAACGCAGAGCCGAAACTACTGGGCGTAGCGGGCTGAAATTTTGCATGTAGGTTCCTTAGGGAGTATAGGTGAGCACTAAGAAGGGAATTCCCGAAATTCCCACGGGAACGGGAAAAAAACGGGATTTTTGTGTTTATGAGATATCTGCGCGGGAAAAACCGCGGGGCAGCCTCTAGTACATAGTATAAAACAAAGTCGCTTCCCGCGTCTGTCCCTATGTATGCTTAAATCTTTAGAACTATGCAACGGATTTTGATGAGGTTTTTTTTAATAGATAGAGTGATTCAAGAGGAAGGTTTATAAGTATAAAACATGCACAAAATAGTTATAGGTTTGGCGGTACGAAGTTCGCGCGGGTGACTAGTAATATTATAAATAAGAAATGTTTATTTGTAACGAATAGGTTTCGGATCTACTTTCGAAAAATTTATTCACTGTTGGGAAGTGTTACTGCCCCGTGTGACATAGGCTAAATTATATTTAAAAAAAAATAACGATCCTTACTTAGGCTCGAATACCCAAGGTGCACATTTATTTCATTGTTTAGGTACATATTTTGTTTGATGGTTGCTCATTGGTGGCTGTTGTTGTTGTTTTTTATTCGCACATTTTGGACCGGCAAAGAACATAGTCCATAAAGCCAAGTCTTCAGATACCATTTAATTTCTATTCAGTTGTCATTTAATTTTAAATTAATAACAATGTATAATAGACGAAAAGATGGGTGATGAAAAGCAGAGTGTATGTAACACACTGAAGCCAATATATTTTTGGCTCAGGCGACGTACTTTGAATCCCTCTACTAAAGGATCCCTCGCTAAGCTCGGGATTCTACTCTTTAATCCCTCCTTCGCTCTGGATTCAAAAAAGCGTCCTCGCCGTAAAAATATTACTTTTCTCCCTTGTGATACAATCTTCTATTACACCCTTGTTAAACAATCTTTTATTTATTTATTAATGCTATTTTTTTGTTGGTCTACAGATAAAAAAACGCTTGGCTTTTAAGACTACAGTGTACCCCGTACGCGTCCATACAAAAAGATAAAACGTTTTTTCACTACTAAATATTTGACCAATCGCCATAAAATTTTAGTATGATACTAACTATAAAAAACTAGGTTTGTAAGTTTTGCTCTCCTAATATTACTACATTATTTTAAACCCTTACTATGTTATCTACTATTAATATACTTATCAAAGCACCGGTGCCGAAATTATCACTATTACGTACTATATTCAAAAATTAGCACAAATTTTTATTTTTAAAGGTTACCGGTACTCCTACAAATGTGGAGAAAGCTAAAGAAGCATTAGCAGAGAGAATTGTTGATATGGAGAAAGAAAAAGAAGATCGAGCTCTTCGGTAAGTCACATAGAAAGTTATTATTTGAGTGCTTTTGATAATGATTATTAGTAGGTATTTGTTTGAAATCATTCTTTTTCCATCACTTGTTTGCACGATGGCCATTATTGCGCATGCAAAAGTTGGGCACACTGTTATGCTCATCAGAGTAGTCTCTATATTAAATTAATAATCAAATTTATATTGTTTAATCAAACTTTTATGGATGAATCGAACTTCGATTGATGATTGCATGCAGCATGCTGTCATTTTTATTGATTTTTATAAAACGATGTTTCTCAAAGGTCATACGAGTTGAAATTCAAAGTGGACCCGGAGTACCATCCACTGGTGATCGGAAAAGGTGGCGCCGTCATCACGAAGATCCGCACCGAGTACGGAGTGCAGATAAACCTGCCCAAGCGCGGCGAGCCCGACGACGACGTGCTCACCGTGCAGGGCTACGAGCACCAGGCGCTGCAGGCCAAGGAGGCCATCTTGGCCATTGTTCACCAACTGGTCAGTTACTTTACTCTTTCATTACTTTAGAGGAGCATGCAACATCTATTTACAATTAATCGATGTTCGTTAGTCTCGAAAACGGCTAGCCGATTGAGCAGTTTTTTGTTTTGAAATATTTGTCGTACCTAGTCCAGGGAAATTTTAAAAAATATGGGGAAAAAACCGCCTCCATAGCGCAGTCGTGCGAGCCTGAAATATGGCACGGAAGTTCGTGGGTTCGATCCAGTGAGTTGTAATAACTACGTATAGAGACGCTCGCTCTAACAAAAATCGTGTCGCAAATGACAAGATGAGCCCCGTCTGTGCTGCAGCGCTTGATCAAACTATCGTCGTCTAACTAAACTATTATAACATGCAGCGCTAAACTGCTTAGACGAAAATTTTCTTTCTCGCTTTATTGTTTTATAGATTAAAATAATACAGAAGTGCACAGCTTAAACACAGCTATTAAACCTACGAAACTACTTATTACAATAAATATGTAATTGTTATTGAAAAACTTAAGCTATTGTGCAGTTATAACAAAAAGTAAAAATTATAAGTTTGTGCCCGCCGTTACAAGGCGTTGTTAAATTTCGATGAAGTATCAAATGTGACCTATTAAAATGATTCTACTATAATTGTGAGCAGAAACACTCAGATTGAACACAGAACCTTAATGTTGACGTTAAATTAAATACTATCCCACTAAAAATACGCGACGGAGGAAGTCAACCATAAGTACCTACGTGGCCTATCTGTACTGTTTACTCTTCAGAATATTTTATCTCTCATTACCTCTCTCTTTCTATTTTCATACAAAATGGCGGAACCGCGGAAAACCAGGTAGATTTTTTTATATATAAACTAGTTTTCATTAATATTTTGGATACTTACCGATGATAGGTCACACCAGTGTTTTTTTTTTGCTCCAGCGGAGTAATTTGTGCATCATTTTAATATGCAATACGGCATTTTCTCGTTATTCGTTTTTGGACGCGAAAGTGGGTGTACACCTCGAGCGTAGGCGAGCGAATAAACGCCACATAAACGCGTTGGAGCTAATTAGCTCCAACGCACTGCGCAAGAACCAGTTTGGGGTTGTCGTTTCCATACGCTAGTAATAATAGTTCAATGGTTCGATCGTTCATAACATAGAGATTTCGGTTTGGTTAGGACATTTTGAATCACGGCATACGTTAAGCCGTTTTTCCCCGCCGGAGAAGTACTAGTGCGTTGCTTCGCGCACAGCCGAAACTCGTGGGAAACGCGTAACGCGTAAACGCGTGCTTGTGTGAGAGATATAAAATAGGGTAAGGTGAGCAAGGGTTGCCGTCATTTTATTAACCCCGACGAAATTTTCAGATGGGTGTTATAATTTTAACATGTGTACCTATCTGTCTGTCTGTGGCATCGCAGAGCCCAAACGGATGAACCGATTTTCGTTTAGTTTTTTTTTGTGTCATAGATAATTTCAACCCGAGTGTTCTTTAGCCATGTCTCATCAAGATCTGTAGGCCTATTGCGGTTCTCAATGGTCATGAAAATGAAAGTAAATTTGACATTTTATATCCAGTCTGGATATCAATCTTTCGAATATTGACGGCTTAATGAACTTCAATCTCCATTTTCATGGCTGACCGAACTATTTGGCTATTTTGACGTTTCATGGCATTGCCGTTTTTTCAAATGAAAATGGGGATTGAAATGAAGTCGATTCATGAATGTCAACTGTCAAACGATACAGGCGACTCATTTGCTCCCTGTATCGATTTTGTTAATAAGTTTGTTTTGGGTTTAATTTTGTAAACCTTAAAAACCCTTTTTTGAATGTTTAATTGGGTGAAATATTTAAAATAAAAGCCATTTTGCACCCACAATATCTACATATAAAAATACTTTGAAACTATTTTACCTGTTTGTATCTCTAAATATGTACTATGTGTCTGTATTGTGTGTGCAAATAAATCTTTGTCTATGTCTATGTCTAAAATAAAAGCGACCGTAGTTTCATCATTCAATCGTTCTTTGTTCATAACCATAGTGATAATAATTAATCGTTTTGCAAACGCAATACCAATGATATCCATAAACTGAAATGTCAATTTTGATTAAACAATTTTTATTCTCGTAATCCGTTCCATTACCATTAAGAACCGCAATAGGCCTACTGATCAGCGGTTTGAAGATCATCAGCTCTTTTCTAGGTGATGAGGGAATCTAACTATGCTATACCTATTAGCTTCCTTATGTCCGATCGATTTGAAATTTGGTTGCATGTTATGTTACATCAATGATATTAAAAGTATATGGTAAGGTAACCATGACCTGATCAGCCGTTTGAAGATGATCAGTAGGCCTATTGCGGTTCGTAATGGTAATGGAACGGATTACGAGAATGAAAATTGTTCATTAAAAATTGACATTTCAGTTGATGGATATCATTGGTATTGCGGTTGCAAAACGATTAATTATTATCACTATCTAAATACAGGTCTCACCATGTAACTTTGTCTTTGACCTTGAATGCGCAGAAATCAGAAATCAGGTGTCAAAGGAAATTACAGGGGGGGTGGGGCGGGTTGTGCATCGCGCGCTAGCGCTCTATGGCTATTTTAATCGTGCTGCGTTCACGCAATGATACTATTCGTCCCCTTATTTTACAGTCGTTCTGTTCGTTCGTTCATTTTGTACACATGCGCAGTAATATCCCCTCTTTATTTTGCTCAGAGCCAAAGTTACGTGGCGAGACCTGTACGCACAAACTAAGGTCCGTTGCACATATGGCGAAGAGCAGCGCAAAACATTTTTAACTGTCAATCTAGGTATCTAATCCTAATATTGCCTTTTTTTTTATTGTATAATGATCTTTTGTATTTTTTGTATGCAATAAAGTGTTTTTTAACTTTTAACTCTATAATATCCGAAATCAAATAACAAATTACATGCTTAAATGCGAAATGTAGCGTGCAGAAACGCGATTATTATAATTTAAAAATAAGTCCTAATAAATAGTTTACTATTGAAAAATTATCTGCGCTGCGCCTTGCCATTTGTGCAACGGCTCTAAGTATACCATCTCTGCTCTCTTCCGAATGAACCCGCCCGCACTCAGCGCCCGAGTAGGTATCGTTCCGAGTGCTCGAACGCAGCGCGCGGGCGCTGGCCGCTGCCGGCCGGCCGCCCCGCCGCGCCGCGCCGCCGCCGCGCTGTGCCGGGGCGAGGGGCGAAAGGCCGCTTCCTCCAAGGCGCGCGCGGGGCGGGCGCAGAAAGTTGCAGGAAGCAGCAAGACTCCGATCCACTGCTGATTTAGGGCCGAGCATCTCAATAGGGGACCTTATTATATTAATTTTTTGTCCGTACGTATGTCTGTCTATCTGTCAAGGGCACTTATCTCCGAAACGGCCCAATAAATCGTTTTTTTTGTTTCTCAAAAAATACTAACGAATACTTATAAAAAACCTTAAAAAAATACATACATGCAAAACTACGTGCAGTAAGTACTAACTAGGGCATGTAATATCGAAAGGTTTTCAATTCCCATACTGATATCGGACATTTTATCTCTATACCGGAATTCCGATATTAATATCGGAATCGTAAAAACTCAATAAAAATTACTGAAGAAACTAATATTTAAATCGTTACTGTATACAATTTAATTTAATTTGAATAACATGATTTGTGGAGTCAGCAATCAAGCTGAGATGATCTGTTTCTAGGTTTTTAATACAACAAATGAGAACAAAAAAAAAATTTTTTTGAATTATAAATGATTTTGAATTTGATAATGAATAATATTACTTTATTGATCTATAATTTTTTTTAACTATGTGAGTACCATTCAAAGATTAATTGTACCAGTACCTACAAAGTATCAAACACCTAAGTGAACTGCTTTGAAAGCATGTTTCTGATTAAAAAAGGTAAGAATTGACGAATTTACCAGGGTACTTTTTATATTGTAGCCATGCAGAACGCTTAAAACAACTCAAATAAAAATAAATGTCTTGTTACGAGATCCCGATATTGGCTTTTTCAATATCGGAAAATTCTTCCGAGATTCCAATATTACGAGATTCCGAGATTCCGGTATTCATGCCCTAGTACTAACGGAACCTTCTAAGCGCTTATATTAGTTTATTGCCGTTTCGACCGCGTAACCAAGTTCTGAAACAAAAAAATGATTACGCTCAGATTCTGTCGAAATTTGTCAAAACTGAATGGTGAAAACCAGGAATTTGTCAAAGCAAATAAAGAAGTTATGAAGGTTTGATGGTGTCCGCGCGAACGAAACCAGGAGAACCGCGCGGACATTGAGATCTAGACTTCTGGAAGGTTTAGCGACCTGTTTTTTTTTTGTCAAAGCAAGGTTCAATTTGTCAAAAAATTTCGAAGCAATAAAATTTTGACTACCTCTAATACTTGACCAGATAATGACCCTTCAGTCCCATGGCCGCGCGAACCTCCAATTAATATTCTTTAGGTTCAATTATATTCGTAACTATGCATCCAAAACAGCCGGAATCGGTGTTCAGACCTTTATCTTAATTTGTCGAATCTGGTCAAGACTTCGACATTTTTTGACAAATTGAACCTTGCTTTGACAAAAAACCAGGTCTCTAAACC
>OX637644.1:6655241-6764741 GCA_951802225.1 Euspilapteryx auroguttella | reverse complement strand
CCCTGAATCTTGAAGAAACGGAAAATTAAGTAAATCCAAGTTTTTACTAAGTTAAGGGTTACTCGGCTGTGCATCGTTACCTCCCATCCAAGTTTTGTACGACAGGGTTTTTCATGTCAGTCACTAAAAACTTGGCTGGCAAAAACCATGTCGTGCAAAATCTGTACTGCAAAAACTTCTACGTATGAGAATATGTTCACGACACAGTCTTTCGTTTTACCTACCACTAAAAACTTGGACAATAAAAACTATGTCCTGCAAAACCTTCCGGAAATAATATAGACCATAGTCCACACAGAACTAGCAAAATAATTGCATCCAATGATCACATTCACCAGCATATTTGCTATACTTACTGAATTTTCTCCATGCTCATTGTCCACCCACATCACAACCACTTGAGCTTCAGCAGCACGAGTGCGTGGTTACGTGACTATAGGGAACTATAGTGGTATTTGTGCACTTTGTCTCGCTGGTTGTTAAAGGTTTAATAAACCCGCCTATTTGAAGGGAGTAGTCTATACCAATATTATAAAGAGGAAAGATTTGTTTGTTTGTTTGTAACGAATAGGCTCAGGAAATACTGAAACGATTTGAAAAATTATTTCACTGGTAGGAAGCTACATTAACCCCGGGTGTCATAGGCTTTATTAGATTTTCAAAAAAATTAGGGATCCTTACCTAAACTCAAATAATGTAACCCAAGGTGCAATATTTTTTCCATTGTTTACATATTTTGACAGGTGGTTTGTTGTTGTTGTTTGTACTTTTATTCGCCCATTCTGGGCAGTCAAAAAAACATAGTCTATATAGCCAAGTCTTTTGTAGTATCTTATATTCTATGGCGTAACGAAGTAAGCCGGGAAAGCTCGTTAGATAAATAAAATTGTTCGTGATATTGAAAAAAAATTGTATCAATTATTCGTGTTTAGAAATATTTGTTATTTTTGTATTAAAATACTAATAATAACTATCTGATGTTACTCCCAGGATACTATTTTCGTAGAGATTATAAAATATGTGAGTTAAAATATGTTAATATAAAAAATTATTAGTTATTTACAAGTTAATAATTAGATATATCTTTTATCTTGGCAAAAAAATAGAAATGCATTTTTTTTTTCGCTGTTGTTGGTAATTTTTTCCTCTATTTCGGTGGAGATCTTTTATTAGTAATAACACCTACGAAACTTCAAAAATTCCTGAAATCTAAGATAGACTATACGCTCACAAAGTTTGCAAGTAATGTATGGAAATGTCTTATGTTTATGCATTGAATTAATAAGTACTACGTAAAATTGGAATGCTTACTGCATGTTATTAGTAATATCAAAATGAACCATATTAGTATGTGAATAAAGTGCTATTAAAAATAACAAATATCACTTTTAATAAACGAGCTCAAGTGAAACGTCGTTTTTCGTTATGTGTCCCTTTCGCACGTAAGTAAAGTGAAGGGTCGAAGGGTCCAAGTCCAATGTCATCTAGGTGTCAAAGGTGACACTAGTCAAATCAAATCAATCAAATAGTTATACTAGTTAGAAAGAGGCGCCCTAAGAAGAATGACCTCTCACTCGGCTCGTTTTCGAAACACAGTGAGCTTTTCAGTTGTACGTTGTAGTGCTTCTCAATTCCATGGGTTTATGTAAATTATTCCTACTCCAGGGAGTATTTACGTTAGTTATAAACTAACGTAAATATTCAGGATTCATCAACATAAATTCAGCACCGCCCAACCAGAACGATGTATTTTAAATTGAGTCTATACGCATAAAAATTGTCTATGTTATTTGTATTTGTGTATTTGTACTTTTCGAGTTATAAGAGGTTTTTGATGGCAGCGTTGCAAAGCATCCTTTCCAACGCGGCCACCTTCAGATAGAGCGAAAATAGCAGCAAATATAAAATTTATGAATTAGAAATAAATCTACAAAAATAGTTCTTCGCAATATATAAACTTTTGTTTTCCTGAATCTCGAAGAAACTGAAAATTAAGTTAATCAAAAAGTTTTTACTAAATTATGGGTTACTTTACTCGGGTGTGCATCGTTACCTACTAATTAAGTTTTGTACGACAGGGTTTTTCGTGTCAGTCACTAAAAACTTGGCTGGTAAAAACCATGTCGTGCAAAATCTGTACGGCAAAAACTAAACACCGACACACGACATAAATTAAGCACCGACCAACCAGAACGATGTATTTTAAATTGAGTCTATACGCATAAAAATTGCCTATGTTGAGTCCGGAAGGTTTTGCACGACATGGTTTTTACTGTCCAAGTTTTTAGTTATAACACAAAAAACCATGTTGTACAAAAATTTGGCTGTGATAACTTGGATGGTAATGATGCACATCCGAGTAACCAAAACCTCTTATAACTCGAAAAGTACTCTAGTAGTATTTTTTTCCATTAAGTACTAAATAGTAGACATACTGTAGTATACTCCATAGAATTCTCATCTTCATATGACGCGTATTTACGAGATTCCTGGAAATAACCTCAAAGCCGCGCGGTAAAACTTGGATTTACTTAATTTTTAGTTTCTCCTAGATTCAGGGAAACAAAAGTTTGTTTATTGCGAAGTAGTTTTTGCGTAGATTTATTTCTAATTCATAAATTTTATATTTGCTTCTATTTTGGCTCAATCTGAAGGTGGCCGCGTTGCAAAGCATCCTTCCCAACGCGGCCACCAAAAACCTCTAATAACTCGAAAAGTACTCTAGTACTTATTTTTTCCTTTAAGTACTAAATAGTAGTAATTCTGTAGCATTAGTTGCCTTAAAATCAAACTAATCGGAGCTGGTGGCCGCGCCCTATAGTATGTGGCGTGATAGCCGCCTAATTGGTTCATATTTTTACCGCGCACAGACTTAACTGGCTGGCACGCACTCTACCTATGATATATCATAAAAAATAAATGAATGTTTCTTTTTTTATGTTTTATATAAATGTTGCCTATAATAATATAATAAAATCAGTAAATAATAATAAGACAAAATAATATTTTTACAAAGTAATTTGTACATATTTAAATTGTGTTTGATTGATTAAATAAAGTATTTTACAACTATAACAATTGTTTTTTTTAACCGACTTCAAAAAAGGAGGTTTTCAGTTTGACCTGTATGTATGTTTGTCCGCGATTATCTTGAGTTTGGCTAAACCGATTTTGATGCGGTTTTCAGATAAGTATTACATTCAGGAGAAGGTTTTAGTACCATTTTAACCGACTTCGAAAAAGAGGAAGTTCTCAGTTGATGTTGTGCCAGTTTATTGAAAGCGGGTTCCTTTTTTGTAAAAAAGAATTTATTAATGGAAATAATCAGACAGCCCAGTGCACGCTGCAAGCAACAGCTGACAAGCTTTTGCGGTCCTACCTACTACAAGGAAGAGGACTAATCTTCTCAAAAGCTGCATCTCCAATAATCTCCATCTACTGGCCGGTTCGGCATCGGACGGAATTTGCGCTTGCTGAAACCTCAGAGAAAGAAAAACGCCGCGATCTATTGGTCTTCATTAATCTGAGGCTGAAACAAATGCCCGCCGTCGTCGTCGATCAGTGAGGTAGGGACTCGGCAGAGTATATTATGTTCTGTGGATGGGGAAACGCATCTAGTTTCGCTATCGATTGTTGAACGTCAAAATCATGTACCCGCTGGATCTCAGAGTAAGGAAACCGCCGCTACCGCTGGATATGACAATCGAAAGTAAGTATCGATACCACAGAACAAGGAAGATTCTCTCTCTCTCTAAATAGAAATCGCGAGTAGGCGGAGCCCGCGTGCCTGTGCCTATCATTAGCTCTGCGCTGCAGTGCTTATATTCGTCAAAACAATATTCGCCCGCACCGAGAATGGAACCCGATACTGCAGGATCACAAATGACATCACAGCCAATTGAACCACGGAACTTTGTGGCATGATAAACCAAATAGTAGTAGTAGTCCTAGTCAGTCATCAAGTTGTCACTCAAATATTTTGTTTACTCGCCTAACAAAAAAAAATTAAAAATAAGTAAGTACATACTATTTTAATTTGTGTACTTCAAGCTGTAATCCTCATCTTTTAAATCTTCGCTAAAAGAAATTTTGAAAATGCAAATAATTAGTCATGAATTGATCCAAATTGGTCCACAAAGTAAAATAATTAGTCCACTTATACTTTAGAAGTTATAGCCAAATGTTTGTGAGGATTATGGCTTGGCTATTTTATTACATAAAATCTGAATAATTCAGTCGGATTAGATAATGATTCAAAAAATGTAGTTATATGTACATCCAAGCTATTCAACAAAATGGCTCAATTTAAGTATCTTTATAGGCAGCAAAAACAAAAGTTGCTCCTTTCAAACAAGTGTTGCATTTCCCTTTGCTCGGAGATGCGACGAGGGTATGATGACGAGAGATGAGGATTACAGCTTGAACGTCAAGCCATAATCCTCACAAACATTTGGCTATAACTTCTAAAGTATAAGTGGACTAATTATTTTACTTTGTGGACCAATTTGGATCAATTCATGACTAATTATTTGCATTTTCAAAATTTCTTTTAGCGAAGATTTAAAAGGTGAGGATTACAGCTTGAAGTACACTTTAATTTACGTAGGTATTCATAGTTTTGACTTTTAATAGATACCTATGATTTTTTTTTTATTCTCGTTGATTTTTTTTTATTTCCCATCATAGTTGGGGTTCCCTACGTGAGTTCGAAAATTCTTTAATCGAAATTCTGTTTACCGACGAATGATACTTCGAAGGTTTGATATTTCGACGACTTTTTTCTTCGATGGCTTTTTTGTTCGGTGCCTTGTTACTTCGAAAATGTTACACCGATGCCTTGTTACTTCGTTAAACGTTACATCGATGGTTTGTTTCTTCGGAAAACGTTATATCGATGCCTTTTTACTGCGAAAAACGTTACACCGATGCCTTTGTATTTCGAAACACTTGTACTTGTGCAAACGTTTCATTTAGATTTATTGAGCCGTTTCGGCGATAAGTGCCCTTGACAGACATACGGTCGGACGGACGGACGGAATAGTCATATTAGTAAGGTAGAACGAGTATCCGGAACCTTAAAAATAGAGGGTAAACTACCCAATTAGCGTCACTTCAAGGAACTATAGAATTATACTTGGGTAAGGCCGCCAATTTTGCCACTTAGTGACATAAAGTTACATACTTACACACTTTTACGTTACGGTAAAGCAGAAGTAACGCAAAAGTCACATATTTTTTTGTAAAGCTAAGAACACAACTTAGGTAATATTTTGAGTATATATTTTTTTTAAATGTAATGAGTACGAATCTATTTCTATTATTTTTCATATTTAATGGTTAAATAGGGTTTTCTTTATTCACATAATAACAGTTGTTTTAGGAATAAAATAAATCAAAACGACCCACAAACCCAAATTGATTTTAATAGTTGAGCTTGTTCTCTCAACTAAATAAATAGAGTTACTAAAAATATAGCTAAATCGTTAAAGAAAAATAAGGTAAAGGCACCGGTGTTGGACATGGCTCCTATTATGGACATTTCAAATTCAGATTAAAAAAATAAGAAATCAGCTGTGTCCTATTCCCGTTTGTAATTATTTTTATGTTTGGTAACAATCCCTCTACCACATACAAACATTTAAAAGTTAATAACTATAATAGATTCGAAATGAAAAATATAAGTATTAACTTGGGCAGAGAATGGGTAAAAACTAAGTGATTTGCGGTAAGGACTTGATTGGAATTAAGTTGATTTTACAAAAAAATTATAAGTTATTTTTTACATTACTGTACAGTTATCTGTTCTTTAATAGACTCAGAGTGCCTCTAAAACCTCATATTTACATTCTGCCTTTAGAAAATGGGTGGAAAATTAATGTTCATGATTGGTTCGGTTTAATCAGTACTCCCCAGTCATGGACATTTTGTCTATCACTGGATTTTTTAATATTTTTGTAACAATATGTTTTTATGGCTACGAGACTATATGCTTTTAGAAAGTCTAATCAGATTTGATTTAGCACATCTAGATCCAGTCTTGTACATAGGTCCATGACTGGAGTGTCCATGACTGGGCCTTTAAAATGGGCCCGTTAATTTTTTCTACTATGGAGTAAGTTTATTAAATTTTTATTGTATTTTTTTAATGATAAGTATATCAAAAGGACCAGTTCATTTATTGTCGCTACTAAACTTTATTATTTCCTAATGGTTTCCAACAAATAAAAAACATATCATATGAAAATTACGAACGCAAAAGCTGATTTCAGTAAAGCGGTAACTTTTACTACATAATAGACAATTAAATCACTGGATTTATTTTCCCTATATTTAAAATCTTATTAACATAAAAAATCCCAAATAAACAAGAGGAATGGAGAAAGACTAAGAAGTATCAAAGATATTAATGAACCACAAAAGAAAGAATCCATGACGCATATATGATAAGTTCAAGTCGCACTTGCTATCATATAAACTCATATCAATCTTATAAAAACCTTTCTAATTTATTAAGCGACTGCCTAAGCCTAAGCGACACATTATATAAAACGTCATATTCTAGGAAATTTTATGTTTTATCTGGCGTGGCGATCATCTACTCTACTTTTATAGTACATCTGATATAGTGTTCCCAGAATTTAGATTCCTAAACAAGTGTAGGGCGAGAAATAATCAGGAACGCTAGCATCAAGTTTTGAGACAAGTGTTGGCCCTTCACATTCTTAATATTCTCTAGCTTCAACTTCCATATCGATCACTCCCATCTAAATTAAACAAACCAATTAAATAACTAAAAATATGTCTCCGAGACCTTAATCATATTTTATACTAGTCGACTCGGCGAACTTCGTACCGCCTAACCTATTACTATTTTGTGCATGTATTATACTTATAAACCTTCCTCTTAAATCACTCTGTCTATTAAGTAATACCGCATTAAAATCTGTTGCGTGGATTTAAAGATTTAAGCATACATAGGGACAGACGCGGGAAGCGACTTTAATTTATACTATGTATTGAAGCCTATTCGAAACCCAATAAGATGCAATTATACCTTTTCGAGCACCGATATCATTATCTTTCAGTTAGATTTTCGCTAAAATAACTAGAATTATGTTTTTATTATAAGCCTAAACTCCTACTGAACTGAACAATGGTCTTTTTCCCCCTTTCAACACTTCTCTATCTTGAGCGGACTCCCACCAGGGGGTCGGGTTTCTTGACTGGGAACGATCGACTCGTAATTATCTTGTTGGCGGCTTCGATAACCATTGCCGCTTTAACAAAGGCAATTCTTTTTTACGCCCAAAGAAAACAGCAATGGTTAAGAAAGTCGCTAGCGGGATGGTTGCGAGTTGTTCGTTTTTGGTTAAGAAACTTGACCCCCATGCTCTGGCCTGGCGTGTGCTCCCAGTGTATCGATCCATCACTTCCATCCATTTTTATTACAATAATCTAAGTTTGCCATAATAACCGGTATTGCGCGATCCTCATTTCAACCTTCTACAGTCCGTCTGACCGTTAGGTGACCGTTGGGTCA
Source organism: Euspilapteryx auroguttella (assembly GCA_951802225.1). Lineage (NCBI taxonomy): Eukaryota > Metazoa > Arthropoda > Insecta > Lepidoptera > Gracillariidae > Euspilapteryx > Euspilapteryx auroguttella. The sequence goes on along the minus strand of OX637644.1, from coordinate 6,757,201 downwards.
GGGTGTCAACCCTCATGGGGCAGTAAGTATGTACTCTTTTGCGTTTTCCAGTGCACTGTTGCCACTAGATCTTTTCGGCACCAGCAGCTATCTGTTCTTCGAGCTACATAATAATATTTGCCCTGCCTGCCCATGCTTTTCTTTGCTTCCCTGGGATTTTTGGTTTGGTTCTTTTACGGATCTCGTAATTGTTTATTTGATCACGCAGGGAAACTCCAAACAACCATCTAGGAGAGGGTTATGTTCAGCAGTGGACGTCTGTCCGCTTAGATGATGAAATTACTCTTAAAACTTCCGTCCAAGATTGGATGTCCATAACTGGATACTGTCCATCACTGGGTGTCCATCACTGGATTTTTCATGTCCATGACTGGTGAAAAAAAAGCGTTCCTTTTTTCCTAAATTTTGTTAAACAATTTGTTTCATAAAATTATTAAAAAAATACGTAATTGTTAAAAAAAACTCGCTTCATTTCATGTTAAAACTTTTACACCTATAGCAATCATAGGTTAGAAAATATTTGCGAAAAACTGAAAAAAAATCCTTATAGCGTCCAAGACTGGTGCCTTTACCTTAGTTATTTAAATAATTCTCATATAAAAATTTACGAACACAAAATTCGATGAGCACATGGCTTTATATCATTTTATGTAACGTTACATAAAAAAAATGTTAACGGTTACATAAAAGCACATAAAAGCAACGAAAAAGTCACATAAAAGCGAAAAATTCAACATGTTTTTTGGTGAGAATTTCGAAAGTAAACAGAATAGCAGGCTTAAACCTAGATTTTCGGATAATATAAGCATTGTCGAAACTATGAATACAACATTCATCAAAAACAGAGGTATGCAGAGGTTAAAATAAAATAAAAAATGTTTTGCGATTTCGCTGACGAAGCACGTGTGCACCACTTTGACATCAATTCATTCTCAAAATCATAGAGTTTTAATAGGTTTATGAAAAAAAATATCGTTAGTGTTGCCAAAGTAATTATTACAATTAACCCAATTATATTCAAATGCTACGTAACTCGAGATAATTCGTCACATAAAAAATGTTACATAAAAGTAAAAAACTCGGGACATGGGTTCAAACATTGATAAAAACTAAATAAACAGAGTTATGATAGAATTCTTTCTTTTATTTGATAATAAAAATATCGTACTTGGGCTAGGCATAGAAAGATTTTTACTAACTCCAAAAAAATTTCATAATTTTGTAAATTTCGTCAGCAAGTGTTTTTGGGACAAAGATCATTTGTATGAAAAAAAAAAAACTCACTTACAAAAAAATTAATTAAAATAAAACTACGCTAGCTACAGCCATTTTCTAATCAGCCATTTTTTCCCTAAAGATTGCTTTGCAAGAAAGCATAGCCGAAGTAAATAAAATTTGAAAATTTTAAAAGTTATTTAGGAAAACTTAAAAGTGTAGCAAAAAGTGGCAAAATTGGCGGCCTCACCCACTTATGACGAATTTCTCATAACTAAAATTATTACTTACTGCCAAATAAAGCTGCAAATAGGTTTATCTATGTTTTACTTAAGTTTGTTTGCATAATACCGTTAAATATTGATATTTTGGTATCAATTACACGAATTTAGACTGTCCACTATTTTTTTCATCATCTAATAGACAAAATATCGCTACTTGTTTGAAAAATATAATGATTGTGTACATTTTTTTTGTTGAAAATGTCAAGAATCCTCGTTTTTAGCCTGGAATAGAACCTTGTCAATAATTGAAAGGTGACAATGACTGCGTAGTTTACCCTATATTGGGCTTTTTCTAACGGTGAATGGCATCGCGTTAAAAACTGCTATGTACTTACCTTTGTTATAATTCATAGTAGTTTTCCATTTAACAAGGCACCGAACAAACAGCAGTCGATGCATAAACATTCGATATAATTCAACATCACATTATAAAGCATCGAAGTAAAGTTTTCGATGTAACGAGGCATCGAACCAACAAGCGGTCGATGAATGAACATTCGATTCAATAAGGCATCGAATGTTGTTCATCGCACTATCAATCCTTCGAAGTATCATTTGTAGGTGAAAAGTATTTCGAATAATGAATTTTCGCACTCAAGTAGGGAACCCATAGTAAATATGCAAAAAAAACATGTTTTAGGCTTTTTCTCCATTACAATTAGTTTTTATTGTAGTTTTTTTAATGAGTACACTTACATAAAAAACCTAATGTTAATGAACAGTTTTGCTACTTAAACCAAATTAATTTGCCACTGATAGTAAATCAGCTGTGTTTATATTATTATGTATACTTTTTTCTTCTGATGAGTCACACGATTCTTCACGTTCGCAAAGATGTTGCGAGACTGGCATGCTTACTGGATGGAAACTCTGAATCAAAAAGGAAAGAGGTATTATAAAGTAAATACCCATATTGATCGATCACATTGGTTTACAAGATCAAAATTATATACAGGAAGAAAGTTTTATACCGTTTTAAATAGATTGAAATTTGCTCACTGCCGATTTAACGCTCATTTACATCGTATGAACATTATAACGTCCCCCCTATGTAATAACAAAACAAATATAACACAGAAGACATGGCTTTGGCCTTATTATTAGAGAAACTAAGAAAAATTAAAATACGAGCTTTCCCGGCATACTTCGTTACGCCATAGAATAGCTACTAATAAAGACTTGGCTTTATAGACTATGTTCTTTTGACTGCCCAGAATGAGCTTATAAAAAAACAAATAACAACAACAACAAACCACCTGTCAAAATATGTAAACAATGGAAAAAATATTGCACCTTGGGTTACATTATGCTTAAGTAAGGATCCCTAATTTTTTTGAAAATCTAATATAGCCTCTCGGGGATAGTGTAGCTTCCTACCAGTAAAAGAATTTTTCAAATCGGTTCAGTATTTCCGGAGCCTATTCGTTACAAACAAACAAACCTTTCCTCTTTATAATATTGGTATAGATTGACAAGGCTGTACGGCTCTATGCCTTTGCCTTTCCCAATGGGATAAATGGATAAATAAAACTTAGAGTATACATTACAGCTATAGAGGGAGTACATCCAAGTGGGAACAGTAGACACAGGTGAGAACAAAAAGGCGTTCCCGCCGCGAGCGTCTATAGTCTGTGATGATTGCTTGCACCGTGCGGCCCTGGAGAGATTTTGTTCGTATTTCGCCGTCACTATGGTGAAATGTGCAGTTGATTGTTCCAAAAATGATAACAGAAAACACACCAAATCGAAATAAAGTATTACATTTCACCGGTAAGTCGATTTTCATACTTATTTTTATAAAAACAATTCAATAATCGCGGGGTTGAAGGAGACGTGAGAGGCGGGTACGCACAAGCCCGCCTCCACACCGCACCTACCTAACCACACTCCCCACTCGACATTTTAGTGATGTGCCGCGACCAACGTTAGAGTCGATGTTTTTTTATCAAATGTTTATAATCTGCAGAGTATAGTAATGTAACTGTAACACTAAAATCTTATGATAATCTTCTAGCTTTTATCTACTATAAGATATAAAAATCAATCGGGGTTGGTTTTCTCGCTAAAACTCTGGCCGGCCGGGCGGATTTAAGGTGGAAACTCTCGGTATGGCGCAAAATTCATAAATCTTTGTGTTTTTTATTTATTATGACGAAAGTATTCGTTTTTAACCGACTTCAGAAAAGGAGGTTATCAGTTTGACTTGTATGTATGTATGTGTGTTTGTCCGCGATTGTCTCGAGTTGGGCTGAACCGATTTTGATGTGGTTTTCACAAAAGTATTTGTTACATTCAGGAAAAGGTACAGTGGCGGACACGATCGGCGTAACACTTCCGGTTTTTCTGTATTGCAAAATAGCTCTTGTTCTTTGGTAATACAGTGACGAAACCATAGACAAATCTGTTACGGCCTCCTAATCCGTGACTGTACCTATTTTATTGAAGGCAGGGGTCTCTTTTTGTAAAAGGAAATTATTAATAAATTTTGAATGACTTTGCGTATCTAAAAAAGCCGTTTCCCACATTGGAACGTTGCAATGGTTTTGGAAGACAGACCTACTGATTTTGTGTATGTATTGTATAGGGTGAAAGACCAAATCAAGTTTCTTATAAATTCACAAAATCGGTGACTGTCTTTCAAAAACGATAATATGTGATAATAACGATTAGTATGTGGGAGCTGGTTTTTTACATGCGCGAATTCTTTTAAACTTTTTTACATACCTACGCGGAAGAAGAGAGAGCTAAACTATCAGTACTGACGAAGAACAATCTTTCATCAACAATAAACAAAATTTTAAACAAAATTTCATCTCAATCGTGAAATTCAAATTTTTTCGCATTTTTTATTATTCTGGCAAAAGTATTCATTTTTGATTAAGTTAGAAAATTTGAGTTTCGCGCCATGCCGAGAGTTACTTACCACCTTAAAGATATCTGCTTCAAAATTGAGTTGTAAGATTTCATCTGAACAATCATTCATCAATACATTGCAATGCAATTTAAATAAATGCTTTTAAAAAACATTAATTGTTAATAAAAAAACATACCTACTTAAACAAAACGTTTTTTTTTATTTAATAAATCAACTAGCTTTCCCGCAAGATTTCTTCTGCGTAAAGTATTAGATGCAAAAGAAAACCGGTACCTAAGTATACTTATGCACCCAATGCAAATAACTTATCGACATCTCGTTAATTGGTACGTAAGTAGTTGATAAACATCCCTAGCTGTCATACACATATCTCTATAGGTATGTATAGCTCATCTGTCTCCACTGCGCACTGAGTGATTGACTGTATAGGCTTGTTCTTGTATTATTATTATTCTGAGCTTAGAGTATACATATTACTATTATTCTGAGAAATAAAAGATGACGAAAAAAAAATTGGTTTGTTTGTATCTCACTGAGGTAGGTATCTCAGGTTTGTATGCAGCGTTGCCAATGTGTGGGGAATTCCCCAAATTGCGGGGAATCTCAAAGCGATTGGGGAATCTGTGGGAAGAGGCACTGTGCGGGGAATATGCGGGGAATTTAGCATTTACCAATTCAAACCAACTTACAACCAAAACATCCATTGATCAAATATACATTACTGTCTTTATTTATTTTTATTGATAAAAAGGCTCAAACTTTACTTTAGGGAAGGGAAGTTATTATAAACCTTATTCGTTTAAATTACTGAATAATAGCGAAATACAATAATGAAAATATATCACCCCACCATAAAATCAGTCAGTGGTTATCCCTAGTCTTTGCTAATTTAGGTACCTATATGAATATTTGGTTCTTTTAAGTTAATTAGAAAATTTTTGATATTTTTTTTTAGTTTTTGTTCGAGTAAGTTAAGTTTACACTTCATCAGTTTTTACATGTATTTAACCTATAAGAGAAAAAAGGAGGAGGATTATAATATACCGGATTATTTTTTTTAAGTGATCTTGCGGTTTTTTAAGTGTTTGTCAATAATAAATGGTTGATTTTTAAAGTTATTTCGTAAATAGTTCACTATCTCATTGTGGGGGGATTTTGTGGGGATTCAGGATATTTTTCTCCCCAAATTTGGGAAATTTGACCAGTGATCTTGGGGAATCTGGTAAATAGCCATTGGCAACACTGACTACGTATTCCGTATCTCTAGTTGGTCTGTGGTTTGTATGTACTTAATCGTGATTTAGATCTAAAACACATTTAAACTTACCTATGTTTTACAAGTCCTTAATCTGAGGTTTTACAAAACTTTTACTAGGTACCTAGTGGTTGAAAACATCTATCGTTATCGAAAACTACATTATGTCTCAAGATGGCTCATTGAAAACATTGTAAGAAAATGTTAAAATAGGTACCTAACCTAGAGGCGCTCTCGGTTTGGCGCGAAATTCAAAAATTTTCACGTTTATTAATTATTTTGGCGAAGGTATTCATTTTTAATAAAGTTTAAATGAATTCGCGTACGTCAAAAACTATTTCCCACATTGTGATATCGTTTTTGAAAGACAGAGTTACCAATTTTGTGTATATTCAAGGAACTTGATTTTTGGCATTTTACCCCTTAGACACAAAATCAGTAGGTCTGTCTTCCAAAAACGTTGCATTACAATGTGGGAAATGGTTTTTTACATACGCGAATTCATTTAAACTTTATTAAAAATGTTCACTTTCGCCATAATAAATAAAAAAATTGAATTTCGCGCCATACCGAGAGTTACCACCATAGCTAGATAAAAGAATCTGAACTGGAAATACAGATACAAGATACAAAATACGTAGGTAGTACTCATCTTCAATCTTGTATTTAGATAGGTAGGTACCTTTTAAAAATACTTTAGATCACACCTATTCGAAAAAGACTACTTTAGGCCTCCTTTACGATGTTCGTGCGCCTGGCCCGGCCACCACTCCAATGGCTTTGGAACCATTTATATTCGATAGAGCTCATCTTCCCGATCATATGTACCACATTCATTTATGTACCCCGTTACGATCACAAAATTCGCCATTGATAGTGAGTTACAAGAGCGTCTTGGTAGCCTGGCTAACGGTTTTTAATCTACTTATTATTACTGCAAAATTATGTAAGTACATAAGCTTGGGGCAACACCTACCAAAAACAAAAGATACTAAATTTATTTCTCTACGTCTGTTACTTCAGAAATTATCAACTACCAAAAAAGCCCTTCGCTTGTACCTTGTAATTTAAGATTTCAGTTTAACCCACTTTTATTAAAAAACTAGAGGCTGCCCCGTGGTTTTTCCCGCGCAGATTTCTCATATACACAAAAATCCCGATTTTTTTTTCGTTCCCGTGGGAATTTCGGGAAATCCCTTCTTAGTGCTCACCTACACTCCCTAAGGAACCTACATGCAAAATTTCAGCCCGCTACGCCCAGTAGTTTCGGCTCTGCGTTGTCTGTCAGTCAGTCAGTAACGGAAGAGTTTTATATATATTGATAAAGTCAATATTTAATTATTTTGTTAGTTATTAAGGTAGGAACTGACAAAATAATTAAATATTGACTTTATCTATACCAATATTATAAAGAGGAAAGATTTGTTTGTTTGTTTGTTTGTAACAAATAGGCTCCGGAAATACTGAACCGATTTGAAAAATTCTTTCACTGGTAGGAAGCTACATTAACCCCGAGTGTCATAGGCTATATTAGATTTTCAAAAAAAATAGGGATCCTTACCTAAACTCAAATAATATAACCCAAGGTGCAATACTTTTTCCGTTGTTTACATATTTTGACAGGTGGTTTGTTGTTTGTTTTTTTATTCGCCCATTCTTGGCAGTCAAAAGAACATAGTCTATAGAGCCAAGTCTTTTGTAGTATCTTATATTCTATGGCGTAACGAAGTAAGCCGGGAAAGCTCGTTTTTTAATAAAATGGGTTTAACTGAAATCTTAAATTACAATTAATGTAGTGAGACCTATGAACAGACCTTAAGTCACAATAAAGAGTTAATATTTCAACTAGCTGCAAGCAAAAAATAAAAACTTTTTATCAAAAAATTAAACCGCCGAAAAAACTGAAAAGCATTAAATAATAGAGAAACATTTTCTATTAGGATTTAATTTACTCACTTCTTAAAGTAATTTTGGTATCATACCAAGAAATTTTAAGTCGGCGCCACACCTCACAAGCAAATTCATTATCTACGTAAAGCGCGATGCGCGGCGGCATACGTTTTTCGGTTATTTCTTTAAATTTCAGGTAATTTAGTCTAGTCTTTATTCGTTGATTGATTCTGTGGCGCCGACTCAAAATTTCTTGGTGCACCAAAATTACTTAGAAGTTTAGAAGTGAGTAAATTAATTCCTAATAGAAAATGTTTCCCTATTATTTAATGCTTTTCAGTTTTTTCGGCGGTTTAATTTTTTGATAAAAAGTTTTTATTTTTTGCTTTTCAGTTTTATTTGGGCTAATTTTTTTTGATCCCACCCACCTGATCCCAATAATAAAGAGGAAAGATTTGATTGTTTGTTTGTTTTTTTGCATCGAATAGGCTCCGGAAATACTAAACCGATTTGAAATATTCTTTCACAGTTGGGAAGCTACACTATCCCCGTGTGACATAAGCTATATAAGATTTTAAAAAAATTAGGGATCCTTACTTAAACTCAAATAAAGTAACCCAAGGTGCATATTTTTCCATTGTTTACATATTTTGACAGGTGGTTTGTTGTTGTTTGTTTCTTTATTAACCCCCGAACAAAAAATTCAGAGAGGGGTGTTATAATTTTAACGAGTGTATCTGTCTGCCTGTCTGTCTGTGGCATCGTAGAGCCCAAACGGCTGAACCGATTTTCGTTTAGTTTTTTTTGTATCATAGATAATTTCAGTGTGTTCTTAGCCATGTCTGATGAAGATCTGATCAGTGGTTTGAAGATGATCAGCTCTTGAATAATGGATGAGATGATCTAACTAGCTTTCTTATGTCCGATCGATTTGAAATTTGGTACCATGTTACATGTATGTTATAGAAAGTATTTGGTAAGGTAACCATGACCTGATCTGCCGTTTGCAGCTGAATCAGCCTGATCAGCTCTTGAATAATGGATGAGAGGATCTAACCACCTTCCATTTGTCCTATCAATTAAAAATTTGGTACAGTGTTACTTCAATGATATTGAAAGTATATGTTAAGGTAACCATGATATTTTTAAGATGATTAGCTCTAGTTCTAGTTAAGTTGATGAGGGGTCTGACTGGGTCGGGGGTTTTTTTAAATTTGAGTTATTCTTATTCGCCCATTCTAGGGAGTTTAAGAAACAAAGTCTATAGAGCAAGCAAAGTCTTAAGTAGCATCTTATATTCTATGGCGTTACGAAGTTAGCCGGGACAGCTCGTCTATGATAAAAGTATCTATAATTAAAATTAGTATCCACCTCAAATAATTAATTTACCTCCCTCTTGAATGCACAAGTCGACCTTAAATGCTGAGAAAGTAAGACGTTTAGTCTAAAAATGCTCATATTTTAACAAAATACAATTTGTAAATGTTTCTTCTTGCAGATCGCTGACAATTCCATTCATGAAATCTGATTCTGCATTACTTGCATATGATGTCTTAACTGTTGACAAGGAATTCAAGGGAAGCAAAGTTAAAAAGGAAATTTCTGTAGACCAAAACAATATTTCTGTGTAAGTTTCCTTTATTAAATTATTAAGTAAGTAAGTACTTACATACCTGTTACATACTTATTTTTTTAGTAGAAAATATGTTTTTTAATATATAATGCAAAATGAGAAAGTATTCTAAGTACTTACATCGATTTCCTTTAAAAATATTTGGGGTGTCTGATTTTTTTGTTATTGTTAAAACACTGCATTGTAAGATTGGAAGCTTCTTGGAAGTATTTAGCAGTCAATAACGTCAAATTTAAAACACGCCTAAGATAGTTGGGTACTGTTTGAAATCATTAAAGATAGTTATTACAAAAAAATACATTGGTAAGGTCAATGTGGGGAAGTCCGTCTGGGAGGTAAGTCCGTCTAGCGGCAATTACTTCCGTTCTAAAAGGAATTTAGCGGTAACGATTCGATCGGTTAAGCAGATCTGTATATTACTTTTCAGCTAATTATCATAGATGTCGCTACAAGAATTATCTTAGGAGAAATTTGGCAAACATTTTTTTTGCATATTTGAACTTGAAGTTTAGCGGTGACTTAAGGTAAAGGCACCGGTGTTGGACATGGCTCCTATTATGGACATTTCAAATTCAGATTAAAAAAATAAGAAATCAGCTGTGTCCTATTCCCGTTTGTAATTATTTTTATGTTTGGTAACAATCCCTCTACCACATACAAACATTTAAAAGTTAATAACTATAATAGATTCGAAATGAAAAATATAAGTATTAACTTGGGCAGAGAATGGGTAAAAACTAAGTGATTTGCGGTAAGGACTTGATTGGAATTAAGTTGATTTTACAAAAAAATTATAAGTTATTTTTTACATTACTGTACAGTTATCTGTTCTTTAATAGACTCAGAGTGCCTCTAAAACCTCATATTTACATTCTGCCTTTAGAAAATGGGTGGAAAATTAATGTTCATGATTGGTTCGGTTTAATCAGTACTCCCCAGTCATGGACATTTTGTCTATCACTGGATTTTTTAATATTTTTGTAACAATATGTTTTTATGGCTACGAGACTATATGCTTTTAGAAAGTCTAATCAGATTTGATTTAGCACATCTAGATCCAGTCTTGTACATAGGTCCATGACTGGAGTGTCCATGACTGGGCCTTTAAAATGGGCCCGTTAATTTTTTCTACTATGGAGTAAGTTTATTAAATTTTTATTGTATTTTTTTAATGATAAGTATATCAAAAGGACCAGTTCATTTATTGTCGCTACTAAACTTTATTATTTCCTAATGGTTTCCAACAAATAAAAAACATATCATATGAAAATTACGAACGCAAAAGCTGATTTCAGTAAAGCGGTAACTTTTACTACATAATAGACAATTAAATCACTGGATTTATTTTCCCTATATTTAAAATCTTATTAACATAAAAAATCCCAAATAAACAAGAGGAATGGAGAAAGACTAAGAAGTATCAAAGATATTAATGAACCACAAAAGAAAGAATCCATGACGCATATATGATAAGTTCAAGTCGCACTTGCTATCATATAAACTCATATCAATCTTATAAAAACCTTTCTAATTTATTAAGCGACTGCCTAAGCCTAAGCGACACATTATATAAAACGTCATATTCTAGGAAATTTTATGTTTTATCTGGCGTGGCGATCATCTACTCTACTTTTATAGTACATCTGATATAGTGTTCCCAGAATTTAGATTCCTAAACAAGTGTAGGGCGAGAAATAATCAGGAACGCTAGCATCAAGTTTTGAGACAAGTGTTGGCCCTTCACATTCTTAATATTCTCTAGCTTCAACTTCCATATCGATCACTCCCATCTAAATTAAACAAACCAATTAAATAACTAAAAATATGTCTCCGAGACCTTAATCATATTTTATACTAGTCGACTCGGCGAACTTCGTACCGCCTAACCTATTACTATTTTGTGCATGTATTATACTTATAAACCTTCCTCTTAAATCACTCTGTCTATTAAGTAATACCGCATTAAAATCTGTTGCGTGGATTTAAAGATTTAAGCATACATAGGGACAGACGCGGGAAGCGACTTTAATTTATACTATGTATTGAAGCCTATTCGAAACCCAATAAGATGCAATTATACCTTTTCGAGCACCGATATCATTATCTTTCAGTTAGATTTTCGCTAAAATAACTAGAATTATGTTTTTATTATAAGCCTAAACTCCTACTGAACTGAACAATGGTCTTTTTCCCCCTTTCAACACTTCTCTATCTTGAGCGGACTCCCACCAGGGGGTCGGGTTTCTTGACTGGGAACGATCGACTCGTAATTATCTTGTTGGCGGCTTCGATAACCATTGCCGCTTTAACAAAGGCAATTCTTTTTTACGCCCAAAGAAAACAGCAATGGTTAAGAAAGTCGCTAGCGGGATGGTTGCGAGTTGTTCGTTTTTGGTTAAGAAACTTGACCCCCATGCTCTGGCCTGGCGTGTGCTCCCAGTGTATCGATCCATCACTTCCATCCATTTTTATTACAATAATCTAAGTTTGCCATAATAACCGGTATTGCGCGATCCTCATTTCAACCTTCTACAGTCCGTCTGACCGTTAGGTGACCGTTGGGTCAGGGTGTCAACCCTCATGGGGCAGTAAGTATGTACTCTTTTGCGTTTTCCAGTGCACTGTTGCCACTAGATCTTTTCGGCACCAGCAGCTATCTGTTCTTCGAGCTACATAATAATATTTGCCCTGCCTGCCCATGCTTTTCTTTGCTTCCCTGGGATTTTTGGTTTGGTTCTTTTACGGATCTCGTAATTGTTTATTTGATCACGCAGGGAAACTCCAAACAACCATCTAGGAGAGGGTTATGTTCAGCAGTGGACGTCTGTCCGCTTAGATGATGAAATTACTCTTAAAACTTCCGTCCAAGATTGGATGTCCATAACTGGATACTGTCCATCACTGGGTGTCCATCACTGGATTTTTCATGTCCATGACTGGTGAAAAAAAAGCGTTCCTTTTTTCCTAAATTTTGTTAAACAATTTGTTTCATAAAATTATTAAAAAAATACGTAATTGTTAAAAAAAACTCGCTTCATTTCATGTTAAAACTTTTACACCTATAGCAATCATAGGTTAGAAAATATTTGCGAAAAACTGAAAAAAAATCCTTATAGCGTCCAAGACTGGTGCCTTTACCTTACTTTCGAAATATTTTTTGAAAAAATGAAAATTGAAGGAGTTTTGCCATTTCCTGTTTCTACATAGGTAATTTAATTATCATTTTTTGTTTTTCTTACACTGGATTTGATAAAATCACTTGTTTTAAACAATTTTTTCATTAAAAAAGAATCATAACATTCAAAAGTAAAAGTTGGGAAGTCCGTCTAGTAAAAATCGGGAAGTCCGTCTATGACGGAATTGCCTTAATATCAGATATTGTAAACCTTGAGTATAGTGCAGGTTGTTGAAAATCAATTTTTGAACAGCTTTGAGCTTGATATTATTGAAATATGAAGATGAACTTCACGACGAAATCGCCTTCAGTTCAATTCATTATAATGGGGGTCAATTATAAACACAATTATTTATTTAGTTACAGTAAAAAAAAAGTGTACAACCCCTGCTTGCTTGAATATGTCGGTCTTGCCCTAAAAATGATAAAATTGGATTATTATCGAAATCTCAACTCTATTTTCAATGGATTTAAAACCAAAGTGCCAAGCCATTTGTCGTTATCATCTGAAAGAATTTCTCAAGGGCATGTCCTCCCGACAAGTTATACGGTAAATTAATTTCATTGAAGCACAATAGGTGGCTCCACTAGTATTAACGCAAAACAGTAAATAAAATCATTTTTCAAAATAACTAAATTGCTATAGAAATTTGTATGTAAATGTTCATAAAAAAAATTTTTACGGCAAAATAATATATAAACATGCGCCAAGAAGAAAATTAAAAAAAAAATGTTTTTTAATTTAGTCTTCGAATATTATTTAGCACTAGATGGTGCTTTCACATTTGCGGGTAAGCGACATCTAGTGTTAAATATGGTTATGTTTACGTCCTACTTGTAATAGTTTTTCTGCCTATTGTATTGCATTATACAACAATATTGACTACAATAATTAACTGACTTGTGGATCAATGGGTAATGAAGTAGAGTGCGATGTGGAAGCTCCGGGATCGATCCCTGACACCGGCGAACTGTTGCTGTATCTATTCTATATTTATTTTCTGATTTTAGGAATTTCGTCTGTTTTTAGAGGGCTTTTTTTTTGATAAGGTTTGTGGTACATACAGTGGCGAACACGATCGGCGTAACACTTCCGGTTTTTCTGTATTGCAAAATAGCTCTTGTTCTTTGGTAATACAGTCTAGGGCTGACGAAACCGTAGACAAATCTGTTACGGCCTCCTAGTCCGTGACTGTACCTATTTTAATCGACTGAAACTAATATAAGCGCTTAGAATTAGAAGGTTCCGATAGTACTTACTTACTGCACGTAGTTTTGCATGTATATGTATTTTTTTAAAGGTTTTTTATAAGTATTTGTTAGTAGGTAAGTATTCTTTGAGAAACAAAAAAAAAACGTGCAAACATTTCATTTGGATTTATTGGGCCGTTTCGGAGATAAGTGCCTTTGACAGATAGACGGACATACATACTGACGGACAGAAAATTCATATAATAAGGTCCCCCACTGAGATGCTCGGCCCTGATTCAGCAGTGGATCGGAGTCTTGCTGCTTCCTGCTACTTTCTGCGCCCGCCCCGCGCGCGATTTAGGAAGCGGCTTTTCGCCCCTCGCCCCGGCACAGCGCGGCGGCGGCGGGCGGCGGCGGCGGCGGCGGCGGGGCGGCCGGCAGCGGCCAGCGCCCGCGCGCTGCGTTCGAGCACTCGGAACGATACCTACCTATACTACTCGGGCGCTGAGTGCGGGCGGGTCCGTTCGGAAGAGAGTAGAGATGGTAGACTTGGGGCCGTTGCACAAATGGCAAGGCGCAGCGCAGATAATTTTTCAATAGTAAACTATTTAGGACTTCTCGTTTTCGTTTTTAAATTAATAATAATCGCGTTTCTGCACGCTACATTTCGCATTTAAGCATGTAATTTGTTAATTGATTTCGGATTATTATACATATTTCAAAGACAAAAAAGTCAATATTAGGATTAGATACCTAGATTAACAGTTAAAAATGTTCTGCGCTGCTCATCGCCATATGTGTACCGACCCTTAGTTTGTGCGTATTTAGATAGTATGCACAACACAAGCCAAACGAAATGTGTGGCTAAAGAATGAGCTATCAAATTCACATTTATCCCCGCACGAGTTAAAGATACGACAATGAGACAAATTTTAGTTTGGCCATAGCGGCCCACTGGTGCTATGCTACCTACTACAATGTGATTTTTATCCTATAGCTAGATCCGGTGAACTGACGTTTTGCTTCAGATTTGTTTTAAACGTATTTATGTCTTGGTTTTTATTTAATTACTACATTGCATTGGAGAAGAGAAAATCGTAAAGTAAACAAATGACCTCAATGCCTCACCGCTACCTACTCACCTTTCATTCCTTCATTGTTTCATTGCCTACAATACTGATATTATGTATGAATGTCACATACTTACTCTACTATTTTATTTCAACTACGAACGACCTTGAATAGCTCGGCGAGCAAGGTTAGAAATATTGTTTTGTTTAACGAGAGAAAGCGCCATCTTTACTAGCTCGTTGCTTCGTCCGTCTTGCAACTTGATGAAAATAGCCCGAACTCACTAGATGTCGTTACAATTATATTTTATCTTAGCACCGCTTAAACTGCCCGAGCTTAGATGTCGCTACTATCTATGCAATTTATGAGGCAGTGAGAATAACCCGAACAAAATAGCCCGAAAGAGCGTTTTGAAAACAAAGTATGGGACGAGGCCTCTGTACTGGTTAAGTATTATATTCTCTGTGTCAAGGGTATTTCTATAGAAGATTCTGATAATAAACCACTAGACGGACTTGCCCTTCATGTGCGGGAAGTCCGTCTATTTTCAGTTTTTTTTTTAAATATCTATATCTCGAAGCTTATGAAAGTGAATGCATTTTCTGCATTGATATATAAAAAAACATTTCATACTCTATTACCTTCGAGCACATAAATCGGCGTACAATGCAAATATTAAAACTTATTTAATCTCAAAGTGAATATGGAGAAAAGTATGTCGGACTTGCCCACACTGACCTTAATGCAACTGAAAATTTGTATGTGGGTAAGTAAGTACCTACTTAAGTATAGGTATTATTTAAATAATTTTAATATTTGTTTTATATTTTCAGGATATTTTGCAGTTCTGATTTTAAAATACTCAGAGTTGCTTTGAATAGTTACCTCAAGAACGTTATTCTGGTACTAAAAACTATGAAACAGTTTGAACAACGCTAAGGAGTAGAGGCACCATGCCAGAGCACACTCCAGCGCCTACACCTGCACGATCTCTTTATGGCTTTTTAATGTATTTGATTTTTAATACTGCTTTAGGTATATATTGTACATGGGCTTTTATACCCAATGAATATCTGCATTATTTTAACATATATTACTACCCTCTTAAATATTGGACAACTGCTGTACCAATACAATGTTTAGTTGCACTAACTTTATTTGCATTTATTATTTATCCAAGTTCAAATTTTATGTTACATGTTGATATTGACAGCCCAAATACATTAAAAGAGAAACAGAAACTTATATTTTATCAAAACCGGTTGCATGACTATTCATTGAAATGTATCTGTAAAGATTTAGAGATGTGTTCAAAATATAGTTATCATTTTGCACCCCACGATAAAGATAATAATGTAATTCTTCCATTAAACAATTTAAATATAAGACAAGTCTGTAGAAACATTTACTTAGGTGATGCATTATAAAACTTAATTAATATGGAACATGTTTTTCTTCGGACTAATTTACATGCTTTGAAGATTGTTAAATATATTTCGTAGTAAGATTTGATAATTAGGTTTTTTGCAAAAAACCTAGGGATTTTGCGAAAACCCGGATAATTTGATATAAGCATCAAGAAGTGACGTCGGACAGTGTATGAGTGGGTGGGCGTGGCTTCTAGTCGGGTTGCTAGTCGAGCTAGGAGCTAGGCGTTGGCCAGAATCGTGCTTTCACCGACATAAAAAAAGGAGGTTATGTATATATATGTTTGTACGCGATTATCTCGAGTTTGGCTGAACCGATTTTGATGCGGTTTTCACAAAAGTATTTTTTACATTACAAGAGTTTAGTAAGTAAGTACCTATTACCACTTCAGGAAAGAGGAAGTTCTCAGTTTATGTATGTCATGTACTTACTTACTTATGTATCAATTTATTGAAGGGTCTCTTTGTAAAAAAGAAATTATTTTAACTCGTAACGGCCTTAACTAGCACATACATACCTTTAGTGAACTATTCATACACAGTTACGCAGGCATATACAAAACGCACACATAGTGTGTGTCCGGGGAAGTTATAACATAATTTTAAGCGTGTATTCTATGACCAATTTCATCGACGAAATCGGTTATTTCCAGTTGTCGCCACTGGCAACGTCCCCACTGGGGACAAATGGGAATAAAATTCCCAGTTGTCGCCAGTGGTGACAATTAAGTTTTAGCCTTCAAACAAGACATTAATGAAGGTTCTGTGAGCCAAAGTTCTTTAACCTTTTAACCGCCAAGCACTTGATATGAAGTAGTCACAAAGTTCTCCCACCACGCCAAGCACTTCTCTGGAAGTAGCTTACATTTTTACATTTTATGACCCAACTATATGTTCTAAAGAGAAAAATCCAATTGGATACTGTTCTTGAAGCTTCTATGAAGTAATTCATGTTAACAGATTTTGTGAAAAGTTAATAAACTTAGAATAATAAGACGATAAACTTTAAGAAACTTTCAAATGAAAAATAGTGTGCTCTCCCACGCCAAGTACTTTACTGGAAGTGGTCTAGTGTTGTGACATTACTCGGAATTTTCGATGATTCCTAACAAATATATTTTTTAAATTATTATAACTATACACTTTTTCAACTATCTCATAACGTGTACGCATAGTGCGGACTGGAATAATATAATTTCTATAAGAATTTACTATTGATTCCTTTATTGTAGACATTACAAATCCTCGCCTTTGAAAATGTCGACAACAATTAATAAGGTAGGCGGGCGGCTCTAGCGTAGCAACCCGTTCATCAGTTGTTTGATATATCCCGTACGCCAAGCACTTGAGGTGAAGTGCTGCTGTGACGTCACATACGCAAGACAAGTTTTTTCGTGCTGTGCTAAAGAGTGGACATTTTGGTACATTGTGTCTAGACTGTTGGTACGCTCAGCGTAAAAAATAGTGAAAGTACATCTACAGATGAATTGCGCTGCGCATTTTCCAATGGTTCTAATTAGAAACTAATAAAATATTGTTGAATTGAATTAAGTCAGTTTGGATTTGGTCGTAAAAGTACCTACCTACTAATACTACGTTTACTTTACGAAACGTGTACACTTAGATCTACAAATGGTCATCACAGTTTTTTTACAAACATCCATACATAGCTGGGTAAACGCTTAAATAGACACCATAGAATTGAATATTATACTATAGAACAAAATCACGTCTTTTAAAAAAAGCTTTCAACATTTTAAACGGTATTCACAGAGTAATAGGTAATTAATTCCATAAATGGGTTTGATTTATTTGCTAAAGCTTTAGGTAGCAGTGCTCAGAGACAAATAGATGTCGCATTATGTTGCCTTTGTGTGTAAGGTATGTTGGATAACGCCCTGCAGTACCGGGCCGAAGAATAGGACTGAGGTATCCCCTGCCTGTCGTAAGAGGCGACTAAGAGGGGACCCCGGGGTCGTTGGGTGCACGAGGCGGGGGCCTCGTGTAGTCATATAACGGCCCCGAGAAGGACGGTGGAACGCGGTGTCCCGATTCCGCCGTCGAGCGTAGAAAGAGCCATCCGCGCTCAGGGGGGACTACCACCACTTGTCCCCCCGTGAAGAGGCTAAACAGCCAATGCTGGAGGGGGTCGCGGAGTTGAACATAACGATCGAAAGATCACCCGTGACCCCTTTGCCAACAGCCGAGATGGACACCGGCGGGGTTTTAGTGGGTGCGAAACCCACATAACCCTGCAACTCCCCCCGGGGTCGCAGGGTACTCGTTAGAAGTTTCCCCGCCTAAAAAAAAAAAAAAAAGGTATGTTGGATAGGCACCCCGCCTATGCGTTTATGCTAAAACAAAAGCGTCGATTCCAGGTAAGAATACTCTGCAAAAAACCCTTTACAATAATGTGATTTATGACTTTGTTTACCTTAAAAATTATTCTTTCCCACGGCTTCTACTACTGGAATACAGATTTGCAGAGAACTATTGGGACCTTACCTCATAAGTTGTTTTTTTTTGAACTAGTTAAAAGTTCATTAAAAAAAACTCTACAACATATATTTGTTTACGTATGTAAATGAGATACTTAAGAAAATTCCTGATGAAAATTAAAAAATCTCTTTGATGAAGTGTAGAGGTTGTAAAAAGAGACTTTATAGTATTTTACAATTATTTGTAATTTTTAATTTAAATGTTATTTATGTCCTCAAAATTAAAACAACCTTTGATTTTACATAGTTCTTTATAATGACGTTTTGGATACGATGTTATCTATGATTGATTTATGGCAATGGTCGAGGGACGAACAGCTACAAACATAAATTATATTAATTTTTAGATTTTAAATTTATAGAAAGTATAGTTTTAATTTTGTACATTTTTTTTTTTTTTTTACTTACTTAAATAAACTGTTTTCATTTATTTAAATTATAAGTTCTATGATATAATTATTTAATTAGAAATAAGTTATAATTAAAAAGTAATGTATGTACATATTTACAGTATAAAATTCCGGTTAACTAAAAAAAAAAAAAAAACTTAAAATAAAACATATACCTACAAGTAAAATATTTCGTTCAAATCGCCGCCACTGGTCGGAACCGTGCCCAGCAGGCTGGCTGCGTTCCCACGCTGGATGGCCAGGCTTAAACGCTGGCCAAGATATGAGCCGGCCCGCTGGTCACCTGACTGGTCGATCAGGCGCGTCGACAGTTCTTTAAACAATCGGCGCGCCGCCGGCCCCCAAGGCCCTAGGGTTTCGACCCCAAACGGCACAAATTCGTACTCCCCACTAAGGATGCCGTATTTGTGCCGTTTGAGGTCTTCAGCAGCTGCGGCTGCCGCGCCCGCGCCAGCTGCCGTGTGTCTGACGTGACAGGCCGCCAGTGTGTCGACACATGTGGCGTCCCACACTAGGGGCCTGCCGCGCTTCCACGGTATGACAGTCATACCGTCGGGCCGCTTGCCGTCGTCACGCACCAGCCCATTGCGCGGCACCAGCGCGGCAGTCGCCCCGCACTGCGCGCGCAGGAAAGTCCGTGGAGGCCGAATCGATCGACCATGCCACCGCAGTGGCAGCGATGTGGAGCGCAAATCGGTACCCCCAGCCGCAGGCACACCGACAGCGATAGGGTAATCCTGTCTAGCAGGGTCCCTATCGCTGCCGATGGAACAGCTTGCAGCCAGTACCCCGACACCGGATCCGAGGCGGCAAGGAGGCGAGCGCGCTCTACAGAACTGCTGGCAGAGTTTTGAAGATTTTGTTGGACAGCCCTGCAGAGCGGCTCGTCCCATTGTACATATTTGTATTTGAGGACGAAAGAGAACAATTAAAAAACAATATATAATTTGCCAAAAGAAAACTAAGTATAGGTACTATATATTTTTTTATCCAGAATTAATTACGTATTTATACAAAAATAGAAAGAACGCGCGTGCGGTCGGTGCGAAGCCTAGATCCCTCTGGAGGGGCACGATAAGGACCGATGCGCTCGCGAACCTATAGGCTCCGTCCGCCCCATTTATATTGTCTCCGTAATGTAAGGCCCCTGCAAACGCAAAAGCGGAGCGTTTTCTAATGGTGGCGAAAACGCCAAGGGAACATTATTTTGTTGTTACGAGTGTTAGACAAATTTACCCAACAACTTCCATGTCCCAATACAACTCAATTTAATAAAGCTTGACGGCTATTGGTTTTTTCAAATTGTTAGCTTTATAACACTAATACTATACGTTTTTTTAACTAACAACTATAGCTTTTGGAGTATAAATTGAGGTGTGTTTCCATGCCCATTGTCCAGGTATGATTCAATGAAATATCCCGCCACGCTCATGACAAAAATGGTGCCTTAAACTGTAACGAGAAATGCATCACATGACATGTGACTCATGAACTTAAAATTATTAAGTTACTTGAGTGAGATAATTTTGATTGGTACATACTTAAATCGTTTTATTAAAAACTAGTCCACCCGGCGAACTTCGCACCGCCTAACCTATCACTATCTTGTGCACGTATTAAACTTATAAACCTTCCTCTTGAATCACTCTATCTATTTAAAAAAAAACCGCATCGAAATCCGTTGCATAACTTTAAAGATTTAAATACGATTACTTAAATAAAAGATAAAAAAATATAGTACAAAAAAACTATCGACTCTGTGATTAACAACCCTTTAACGAGATCGAACTTCGCAGTTTTTGTGTCTCTCCAGCGCCGAGTACTTGATATGAAGTAGTTAGTGACGTGCCACCGCTTTAGTTTGTTATATAATTCAGTTGAAAGTAATCAGACAAAACTCCATAAAAGCAAATTCTAATTGGGTTCTAGCATTACAAAAGTTTAAAAAACGGGAAAATGTTTAGCTTTTCGTATATTAATCACTCCATTGTTTATTTATCTCACATAAAAATTTTGGTTGATTTTTGTGTGTCGATTGAATTTTGCAATCACTAATGTTTTTGAAGGTAAAATGCCTTGGCGTGGGGGAGCAACCTTCGTTTATTTCCTGCGGCGCCGAAAAGGTTAACTGTGAGTTTAAAAGAAGTCAGGGTCGACTTTTGCAAAAAAAAAAACATACATCGGTGAGGCTGCGACCCCCCTTATGGGGTGTTTTCGTCGGTGAAATTGGTCATAGAATACACCCTTAAAATTATATGTTATAACTTTCCCGGACACCCTATATAAGCTTAGCTAAGCAGAAAGAGGCTATATAAGCTTAGCTAAGCAGAAAGAGGTTTAAAGGTAATTAAAAAATAGTTTTGGAGCTCAATGTTATATTTTTTAAGGATAAAACAACTTGGATTAGTACAAAATAAAACTAAATATAGTGTTAGTTTTTACATACATACGTAGATAAAATGTATTTAAAATTACAGAACATAATATGATATATTATATCATGGAGAATTACACACTGAATTGAGAATAAAATACTTAGTTAATAAATGACTTTGAAAATCATGTAAGCCACTTTTAGTATATAAGTATTAACAATATTTTATGTACTTATTGCATCAATTAATGATTATTTGGCAGACCAAAAGAGATTTTCCAACAGTGCATAAGGTTATTAAACCTAATATATAATTTTAGTAAAATTTTGAATCAAAGCTGTAAGAAAATCTGCAATTTGACTAGCCAAAACTACATCTTATATACCAAAACATTTGGGCTAAGAAATGTTTAATGGCATGTTCCAGCATACAAGTTTAGCTGCATGCAGGCAACAAGAGGCCAGCATACACCCAAATTTATCAATTAAGTATTTAAGAATAGTTTAGATAGTAGTTAATATATTTTGTACAATAAAATACAATTAAGTACAACTTGTAGCAAAGTTAAAGAGAGTAATATTTATCTCAAGTGTTAAAGCTGCAAGAATCGTGTGTGTACTCACGAGGCATATTTACAGAGCACACACGCACAGCAACAACATACATTATGTGTGCTTAATACACACTATTACAGTAGGTACATTAATCTTGTTATTAGTTACTCAATTGATTATAAAGTATAAAGACACCAAAGCTGAGAAAATCTCCCTTACTTTACATATTTCAATGCATGATTAGCCAATGAGCCTGTACTTCTCTAGCGGACCGCTATTAAATAATACATTGATCTTTGCTTAATATCACAGCTAATTATGCTTTGAAAATTATAGACATGTCTAATTTTCACTAATTTAGATAACATTGTAGAGTATAGGTAAAGTAGACAATCTGAATAAATTTACGTTACAATATCATGTCTTTTCAATTAATTTTTATAAATTGCCAAAAATTAAACAGTGCAGCTCATTATAAATAAATGTGCATACCTTATCATTTAATTGACTAAACAAATTTGTTGCCCGCAGATCTGACATATTTTAAATATCGAGAGGTAATATCTTAAAGAGAAATATTAATTTTAACTATTGAAAAACAGTTTAAATTGAAATTTAAAAATATGTTGCATTTATTTATGTAAGTATGACAATTCCCTTCAAATCCACCTTGTTATAAATATATGTGAAATATATTCTGTAAGTGGAGTCCCTTTTTGCATATTTCACTGCCATGTTGGAGTGGATTAGCTTGCTAGGACAGAAGAGAAATGGGAGCTGACTCTTCATGAGTGAGCATTACTGTTCACATGTGTCTTCTTTTCCTGAGGGTCTGGCGTTCGCTGTCCATCACGCCGTGGTGGCATACGCTCATTTATAGCATCCAGCCCTTTGGCTTCAGCAAATGAAGTGATCTTATGATTTGGTGAAAACCCTTGAAGTGCATTCTTAAGAGAGGTTTTCCCACCCGATAGAGCACCTAGTGGCAGTGCACCTGTTGGAGTCAAGCCTTTAAGCTGCAATACAGATTCGCTTTCTTCACGCAGCACAGAGAATACATGAGCCATTTTACCAATTGCTCGGATCTTATTGCGAATAACTTCTTTTCTGAGATTAGCTTCCTCCTGGGCATCCTCTCCTTCTGTCATTAATTCATCATCAGAACAGATATTTAAGACATTGACAAGCATTTCGGTCACTTTCTCTCCAACAAATGGAAGAGACCAAGTGAACACATCCATGAAGTTAGGCAGCCAATATGGGTGAGGTGAACAGTTGAACTGACGAATGTTCATGACATTGTTTTCATACTTTAATACAGCAGCTTTGTTGTTGTAGACATCCAAATAGTTGGGTGCAGAGAAAATTGTAATCAAACTTGGGAAACCAGTGGTTTGACTCTTGCGGTACATTCGATATCCAGCATCTTGAGCTTCATGGGCTCTTATGATTGAGAGCAAATTGTTTCTTTGGAGAAAATCGCAACAAGCAGCATAGCTATAGAAATATGAGCAGCCTCTTACTGAGTTGTGAGAGAAATGTTCAGCATTTTTTTCATTTCCAAAGTCTTCAAGTGGATCAGACCACAGTAGGTCGCACATGGCTCCAAATGCAGGAGGTTCTTTGAATCTATCTAGTTTACGGATATCATCTAGGTTGTTGATTTCAGGGGAGAGGCCGCCATGCACACACAGGAATTGCTGGTTCATAAGAGCTGCTAGGGGAAGGCAGTCAAATGCATCCATGCAAGCATCATACACCTTCTCCGAATATTTTATTTTGCATTCTTGTTTGAAGGTGAAATACTCTGTCAAATGTCGGCACTCGTGATTGCCGCGTAATAAGAATAGCGTCTTGGGATAACACAACTTCAAAGCCCAAAGATAGAGAACACATTCTATGCTGAAATAACCTCTATCGACATAATCACCTAAGAATAAATACTTGGTGCAAGAAGGCGGCCCCCCAACCTCAAACAATTTCATCAAATCGTAAAACTGCCCATGGACGTCTCCACACACAGTCACCGGGGAATCGATCTCGATCATCGTTTTTTCCGATCGTAATAGGGTGGCACCATCTTGGATGATTCGTAAGGCTGCATTTTCTTCAATGCGACCTTCTAAGATAAAGTGTTGCTTCAGTACGTCTGGCAAAGGTTTTCCAGCTTTTTCATCGAATACTTCTGCTATCGTTAGCTTGTGGCTAGGAGGGAAAGCGACACTTTGGATCATACGCTGCGTAGTGGACACTTTATCATTGCTCCCGGACATATTTGTCACATAAAAAACACTACGTTTAATCCATACACGCCACTATTTTCAAAATGGCAGAATATATCTAAATACTAAAACGGAATCCTGATTTCACGACACAGATCCACTAGAACTACTGCGCACTGGAAAACAATGCGCAAAACATCTGGCGAGTGGTCAATAAAATAAACAGGGTTACAGGGTTGGTTATCGAGCGCGCAGCGCGCTATAATTTTGAAAATATTTAAACTAGTAACACTGTCTTTTTTTTTACAAAAGTAGGTTGAGGTTGCCAGTTAGCAAATTAGTCGTCACTCCAGTGTTGCCGTTTTAACGCTTTTCGCGCTAGATCTAGTGCATCATGTCACCTGTTATATCAACATGCTTAGTGTGCTTCAAGCTGTAATCCTCATGTTTTAAATCTTCGCTAAAACAAATGTTGAGAATGCAAGTAATTAGTCATGTATTGATCCAAATTGGTCCACATAGTAAAATAATTAGTCCACTTATACTTTAGAAGTTATAGCCAAATGTTTGTGAGGATTATGGCTTGACGTTCAAGCTGTAATCCTCATCTCTCGTCCAAGAAAACGGTAGGGCCTATCGACTTGGTTCAGGTCTAAATAATTAGTCCTCAATTGATCCACACGACATGCCAAATCTCAGAATTAGTCCTCAAGAGGTTCCGGAGTTATAAGGGCATCTTAGTGAGGATTATGGCTTGATCATTAGGCACCTTCAATTATCTCCGGAACACCTATAGCTATTGGTTTGAAATTTTGCCAAAAATTAATCCTCAATTGGTCCACCAGAATTATAATCACTTCGAACTAGGTTTTCTTTGAAGAAGTACGTTAAAATCATCAGTTTTACTTTTCCATACATTGCGATCCATGTACAGTTGTGCACAGAATAATTGATAAATTTGATAAGAATTGATTAGGTAACCGGTTAATACCAATGATTAACCGGTTACCTAATCAATTCTTTGATGGTAACCGGTTAATACCTTAGAAGAGTGAAAGAGTTTTTTGTAATGTTATTATGTTTAAGACAGCACCGATTGTATTTTCAACGGGTTTGTGATTCCTGGTTGCATTACAGGTATAAATAATATCTGCGGAAACGGAGGGCATAACACTTTTGTTTAACGTTTTCGTGCGCCCTAGGCTGTAATATATTTCTATTGTAATACAGAAAGGAAGTGTTACGCCGTCCGTGTCCCGTCACTATACCAAAATATTTGAGCAAAAAAACTGTAAGTATCAATAAAATTTTCGTATATTACAATTAAAAGTTTGCAAAAGTTAAAAAGTAGTTAGTTTGTTAAATCAATCAATCAATCAATCAAAGTTTCTTTACTTAACAATCTAATTACTTAGAGCGGGCAAGAAGTGAATGAACACCGCGTCCGTGTGTTGGTAGCACTGAATACTACCACCAACACACTATTTCTTCCTGTGGGTGTCGTTAAACAAAAGTTGCTCCTGTCAAACAAGTGTCACATTTCCCTTCGCTCGGAGGAGCGACGAGGGTATGAGTGGCTTGCATCCTGTAAAACCCCTTGGTGGCCACCGTCTCGGTGTTTTTGTGAAGAACCCCGGGAACCATTGATTATCAGCTTTCGGTGTCCTTTCCACTGTACTGTATGTGTCCATCACGGATCACGTCGGGGTCACCACTTTATAGGTAATCGTGCCACCCAGCAGTAAGGACATCACATGAAGTATTTACAGTTTATTTACACACAAAATTACAATAATATTCACAATTATTAAACTGAGAAATCGTCCATGACTTTTCGTTTTTAGGCGTAGAGAAACAGTGAAAAAGTATAGAGCGGGTATAGAGCACAAAAGTCTTAATCTAAAGAACATAGATCATAAGAAACATTTACAAACATAGAGTCCGATATCGCGCTGCCACAACTTCCTTTTTTCTGAATTGCAAAATAGCTCTTGTTCTTTGATAATACAGTCTAGGGCGCACGAGACCATAGACAAATCTTTTACGCCGTCTTGGACCACTACTGTACCTACATAAGAAAAAAGTCATCTTCTAAAATATCTATTAGGTAACCGGTTAATACCAATGTTTATCAATTATTCTGTGCACAACTGTACATGGATCGCAATGTATGGAAAAGTAAAACTGATGATTTTAACGTACTTCTTCAAAGAAAACCTAGTTCGAAGTGATTATAATTCTGGTGGACCAATTGAGGATTAATTTTTGGCAAAATTTCAAACCAATAGCTATAGGTGTTCCGGAGATAATTATGCTTCGAATGGATGCGTGGCATAAGTTGTTGCTTGCTTCTTTTCTTTTTGGCGTTGTAAAGTCGAAATCCACATGCTATCTTTACGACAAACTGTCTTGGCGTAGTTCAATTAGAAAATGCGATATCAGGTCACGTTCAATCCCACTTTCGATTCAAAAACACAAAACCACAGCATTCAGGGGAAGCTTTAGGTACGCAGCTACAAGTTGTTGGAATAATATTCCACCACCAATCAGAGACATTAACAACATGTACAGTCACGGACTAGGAGGCCGTAACAGATTTGTCTATGGTTTCGTCAGCCCTAGACTGTATTACCAAAGAACAAGAGCTATTTTGCAATACAGAAAAACCGGAAGTGTTACGCCGTTCGTGTCCGCCACTGTACATACACCTTCAAAAGACTGTTTCGCTCTTATTTAATCACTCAGCAGAAACTGCGTACCCAAACATTACATATTGTAGTGCCTATTCATAACGAATTTATATATTAAGTACATACTTTATTTATTAGTAGTACTTACTAAACACTTACAATATTACATACACACCTTACTTATAATATGTATTTTATTTTATGTATATATACTTACTTACTAACATAACACAAAAAATATATATATTTACATGGTTCCAGCAGAATCATCAGCGCTTTAGACTTAACCACTGGTCTGGAGCACGAGCTGAGTTGGGACCCTTTTGCAGTGTTGATAGACGAACACATAATGTGCCATTTACTGTTTGTTTTATTTCTTATCTGGTGTATACATTATTCTTTGTGTGTATGTATATCATTACATTGGAAATAAATTTAATATCTATCTATCTATCATTTTTAATCTTCAGCGCATTTTTTTTTACAGAATTTTTTAAACAAAAACAGCATGTTTTGTTTTGTCACAGAAAAAAGCAGTTGTTTTTTTGCGAAAACAAACCTAGTATAATTGAAAAAAAAATTAAACTTGCATAACTCTGATTGGCTAGATTATTGTTTTTTTTTTATTGCAAATTGTCAGGATGATTAAAAAAAAATCTTTATGTCAGAGTATCCCTAGTTTTTTTTTTGCAAAAAAACGAATGATCAAATCTTCCTACGACATTTTATGCAGTACCGTAAACTGGCAAGCTTTCTGCACCGTGTGCGACAGTGGGGCCGAAAAAGTCACGGCATCGAAATTTTGAAAATGCCAATATTCAGTGCATCGAACGAAGGATTAGTGCGCGAAGTGTCGAATTTGTGCATCCAGAGTTTCTGGAGTTATAGACTAAAAACTAATTCTGCTGGGATGACGTCATCCTGGAAACACTTTTTTGAACCGCTGGGCCTAGGTCTTTGAAACTTGGCAGAAATGTAGCTTATAAATGTGCCTAAATGTGCGCTGAATCTGGTAAATGTGCCTCTTCAGATAACAGAGTTATTCCATCTGTTGCTGGACTGACGTTTTGCCGGAAATCTATTTTATTAAATATTTCGGAAACTGCTGACGCTAGAGAACTGGATTTTTTCATAAGCATTACTAGTCACTTTCTTGAATTTGTGTCAATATGTCGGTTCAAAATAATTGTTAGTTTTCGTGAAAAAAAAAATAAACAACAAAAAGAGAAATACCCTGATCACTAATTAAGGACGATACTTGGAGACTTCAAAACTCTATAAACCCTTCCTTACCTTGTCCTTCACGTTATTCTGAAGTTTTTATAACGCTAGGTCAAATACTTTTCGAGAAATAAAGCTTTAACTAAATGTTTGACCGCGCGTTAGGTTTACCAACCTCTTACGCAAAAACCAAAGCAGCGACGAAATTGGTAACCTGGCACTAATTCGAGTATTATGTAATAAAGATTTACTTTAAATTTCAGTGTGATATTCTTATGAAATCCGCAGTTATTCAAGAAAAACAAAAAATTTAGAACTAACCGACCAAATTAAATGGACCACTAAAAAGCGGCCATTGCATAGTGTGCCAACATTTTCTAGATGGCTGGATTATAGTGTACCTTTTAGCTGAAAAGTGTATTTCGAGGTTGCAATATGTACTTGGCTAAGTAAAAAATACGAACTTCCTTTCTCTAAGTATACTTTTATGATATTTTGAGTAAGTACCTAATGCCTAACTACCTAGATACTACTATTATCATTATTTGACGTAAGTATTAAATATTCAAGTAAGTACATAGTTAGTTAGGCATTAGGTAATGACGATTCACTAAGTATTAATTTCTTGCTAGGGTTTAGCGTTTAGCCTAGATATAGAGTACCTACCTACTGAAGTAGGGTGGCGGCGGAGCGCTGGGCGGTCCGCTATCCGCTACGCACAGGGCACAGGGACTCTAGTCTCTTAAACTTACGATTAAACTTCTATTCTATTATTATTCTACTATTACTCTACTACGATGGGGTCAAAAATTGCGAGTCTGGTAACTTTGATCGATCATAATAGTATAGCAATAGAATATGAATAGCAAGCTATAGAATAATCTGGGTTTTTTTACCTAAATAGTTAATCCTGTTTTATTAGACGAAATTGGACCGGGCGTAGTGCAACTGTCACTTAATATCAATCAGTATTGACATTTATAATGTCAGTCGAACGTAATCATAACATTATCTTATTATGGAGCAGACTACCCTTTTTGGTCAATTCCAATCTATTGCGATACTACTGCTATAGTTAAAGCAAAATTCATTACGAGACTACCAAATGTGTATTTTCTTGGGATTAACCTGAGGGATTAACGTACTGTTCCTACTCTACTTTTATTCGATAGTTACGTTTTGCGCGATGAGACTGAGCGCCCAGGTCTGGTATTCTTTTAGTCCATACAATTAACCTTTTAAGCGCCATTTACTCGGATAGAGTTTTTCAAAGGATTTGGGACGAGAATCGGATTTTGAAACTTCTTTGAAGTTAAATTTAATGAACTAGCTTTAGTGGTGAGATGTTCTGATGATTCCGATTTTGAAAAATTATTTTCCTGTTGTAAAACTAAGTATAACTTCCCTGGGTGACATAGGCTATAGAATATTCCCAAATTCTGAATACCTAGCACAATAGTATGTACAAAACAAAATCAAGTATAGTAAGTAAATTTATTTTTTATTTTAAACGCTATAAAAAAACATTGTTAACCTTTTAACCACCAACCATTTTTTTTTATAATATTATTGCAGCAGTGGTCCTTTCGTCTGTGGATAGTCCGAAAAACTGATTGTTTTTCAAATATATTTCAACCCCTGTCTGTGGAGATTCCGTTTTTCGGAATAAATACTTATACATATATATTTTTTAATTATATTCCAAAATTTCTTTAAGTTCAAAAATGTCAAAAAATACAAACATCTTATCTCACTCACACTAGCATGATACGCGTGCACGTTACACGAGTTTCGGCTGTGCGCGAAGTAACGCGCTTTTTCTATCATTGTGTCCGAGGGTGTGGCGATGTAGACTGGAACAGCTGCTTTATGAAAAAAAAAATTAAAGGGGGGTTTAAGCGGTATAATAGCGGAAAGCGCTTTGCAAGAAAAATCATTAAAAATACTTGTTTCCGCTTTATTTATCGGCCTAAAAAAAGATAATGTTACGATACTGTCCCGACGAACTTTATAACATAAAAACGATTTATTGCCATAATAGACACAGAAATAAATGACAAATAAAATAATACATACTTACAGTAATATGTAACATCTACATAACATTTCATAACATCTACATACATAGTCATGTCTATTTTACATCTAACTTCTAACCTACATTGCCTCTAAAACAAAAATATTGTAAAAGTCATTCAATTATCAAGATTTCAACCAAAATATCTTTCATTTCCTTTGTTCACAACACAAGCGTGAACAATGTTGATGATAAAAAGGGCAATGGGCGACCTTATCGCTAAAAGCGATTACTTCCAGGCAATCCAAACTTCTTCTTTTTTTGGATTTTTGTTGTTCTGCATGACTTCCAACTACGGCTGTAACCAGATTGCTCATGAGAATAGAAAATGATGAATTATATGAACTTAAACAAGGATAAATTTTTACATGAACTGAAGGTAGGTAGTACAGTGGCGGACACGGAGGCCGTAACAGATTGTCTATGATTTTTTATGCGACGCAACTGAGCGAGCAAGATAACACTATTTTTGTCAACCTCTCCACCGACACGACAACGAACTTCACGCCGTGCAAAAGACGCATGTGTGTGTCTGTGTGTAGGTGCAACCCATAGACATAGTAGAACGAACGCTAGGTGTTTTTTTATTCGCCTATTCTGAGCAGGCAAAGTAACATTGTCTATACAGCCAAGTCTTCAGAAAATATATTTATTAGTAATAAAGTTGTCAGGTATTATGTAGTAGGCGTGTTGCTTTGTTTTCCCTATTTCCCTAACCAGTTCCTAACTTATCCACATGCATTTAAATGTCTAAAGATGTTCTAAGGTCTAAAGCAATCACAAGTAGGTATGAAAGTATAGGTATAACTAATAACTATACTTACATACTCTTTTTAAAGTTAACAGAAAGATTCGACAAATGGTCCGTCATGCTAAGCAATCAGCTGTTTTCGCGCGAAACAAAATAAATAAATTGAAATATGTTTAAGTGAAAAAACTAGGGATTTTGCGAACACCCGGATAATTTGATATAAGTGTCGTAGTAAGATTGGATAATTAGGTTTTTTGCAAAAAAACTAGGGATTTTGCGAAAACCCGGATAATTTGATATAAGCATTACTTTTTTTCAATCATACTGACATTAAGCAGTTTTTTTGCAAAAGACCTAGTATAATTGAAAACTTTGAAACCTTCCTTAACCCTGATTGGCTAGATTATTGCTTGCTGGTAAACTCTTATTCTGATTGGTTCGTTAAAATGTCCTTTGACGCTACAGAGAACCAATCAGAATAAGATTTTACTAATCTAGCCAATCACGGTTAAGGCAGCTTTCAGATTTTTCAATTATACTAGGTTTTTTGCAAAGCTTACTGGTAAACTCTTATTCTGATTGGTTCGTTAAAATATCCTTTGACGCTACAGAGAACCAATCAGAATAAGAGTTTACTAATCTAGCCAATCACGGTTAAGGCAGCTTTCAGATTTTTCAATTATACTAGGTTTTTTGCAAAAAAACTGCTTTATGTCAGGATGATTGAAAAAAAAATTAATGCTTATATCAAATTATCCGGGTTTTCGCAAAATCCCTAGTTTTTTTGCAAAAAACCCAATTATCAAATCTTACTACAACAACATTACTTTTTTTTCAATCATCCTGACATAAAGCAGCTTTTTTGCAAAATACCTAGTTTAATTGAAAAATCTGAAACCAGCCTTAACTCTGATTGGCTAGATTATTGCTTGCTGGTAAACTCTAATTCTGATTGGTTTTCTGTAGCGTCAAAGATATTTTAACGAACCAATCAGAATAAGAGTTTACCAGCAAGCAATAATTTAGCAATCAGAGTTAGGAAGGTTTTAAAGTTTTCAATTATACTAGGTTTTTTGCAAAAAAAACTGCTTTATGTCAGAATGATTGAAAAAAAAAATTAAATTATCCGGGTTTTCGCAAAATCCCTAGTTTTTTTGCAAAAAAAACTAATTAATAATAATAATAACACATCACACTCAGAGCCCCTAACTAGGAAGAACCCTGCCAGTCTGCTTCAAAATTTAGTTTCAAGATTTCACCCGAACATCATACATACATACTAGGGTTTCCTACCTGGGATCCCGGGATCGGGAATTCCCGGGAAATCGGCCGATCTTCTTCCCGGGAAAAAAATCCCTAATTCCCGGGAATCCCGGGAAAAAATAGCATAGAAAAATTCGAATTAAATTCTAACGAATCAATTTTTATATAGCGTAAAACTGTATTGGACTATTCAGACCTTAGAGAAATCCTGTTATTTCCACAAAAAATAGATACTTACATTACTTTAAATCAAACTTTTACTGCAATTTTAATTAAAACAATCATACATTCAACGACAAAAAATATGGTCCAGTCAATCTATAGGAAAAGGGGTCCCATATAATAGTTGTTTTGTGACTTTTACATAATAAGAAGCATTATTACATGAGTTTTTTAATGCCTAATTATGTACAGTTGCATACATAACTTTTTCTACATGCATATCATAAGTTTTCTAGCATATTATGTTCAGAATTTTTTCTGGAAGCATCTTATTTCACGGAAAAATACAAAACATACAACTAAAATAACTTTTCTGATCTTTAGAAGTTCAATCGAAATAAATAACTGACATTCAAATTTTTTTACTTTTATTTTTAAACAACTTGAGTCGATTTCGATTCTCAAATTAATTGTTCTATTTCGAGATTAAAAAATAAATATGGAGCAAGAATTTCATATCGAATGAAATTTTAAATCGACGCAGTCGATAATCACAATCAAACATTATTATAATTTTTTAGGAAGCTGTTTTAAATTTGAACGTAACTAAAGTTTGCTTACTGATAAAGTAAAGTGAAAATTAAGATGCACCGATACAAGTTACAAGTTTCTTCGTTTCTGAACATATTGTAGGGAAGTTATGATAAAAACAACTAAGCACTCGTTTTTTTCTCTCTCAAAATTCGCAAAACTATCGGATTTGTAATGGCAATGATCAAATCTTCGAAAAAGTGATGGAAAAAAACTAATAAAGGGTTAAAATTAGTCAATCCTTAACCCAATCTTTTGATTGATCAAAAAACAAGTGTTAAACCCCGCTTAAAACAAAAAAAAATACAAGTCCCAACTCCATACGCAAAGGATCTTTTTATTTGTCTGTTTTCTGTTAAAAAAATAAAACACATTTTTAATTACGTTTTCGAAGAATTGTTAATCACACACAATTGCCTACCCGATATTTTGGCGCATTTTGAGAAAGGAAAATCGAAGTGTTTTATATGGGACCCGACCTACATTTTTTGCCGTTAAGGTATGATTATTTTAATAAAAATTGCAATAAAACATTGATTTCAAGTAATCGATCTATTTTTGTAGAAATAAGACGATTTATCAAATGTTCTGAAAATTCCCGGGATCCCGGGAATCCCGGGAAATTTTTATTTTTTTTCCCGTATCCCGGGAAATAGGCCGGGAAATTGGACACCCTAATACATACGTAAGTTAAATAATAATAAATAATAACACATCACACTCAGAGCCCCTAATTAGGAAGAACCTGTATCTAGGGCGCCCGAAACACACACAGAGACGAACATCACACCCAGACCGGAAACAAACATCGATATTCATCATATCAATATTCGCCCCGCCCAGGAATCGACCCGGGTGCTCACGCTTACTCAGTCCACATCACTCACTGCCAACTGAGCTACGGAGCAGTCAAATTTTAGGCTACGAACGCACAGGCGGGTTTTTGCCGCGCGGATTTTATGTATGGATGCACCAGCGGATAAAAAACCGTAACAACACGCTTGTGCGTTCGGGGCCTATGAATAAGGTTGAAAATTAAATAACAAACTTTGACATACATACATACATAACGTCACGCCTGTATCCCATCGGAGGGGTAGGCAGAGACAATTGATTTCCACTTGCTACGATCCTGACACACTTCTTTCGCTTCTTCTACAGTCATAAGCCTTTTCATACACGCACGTCGGTTTCGTGAACTCTTCACGCGGCCTTTCCTCAGAACGTCACCAATTTGGTCGGTGAACGTTGAAACTTTGACACCGCGCGGAAATCAGGTTTTGAAGTAGTAGGTGAACTATTGCGCGCGCAGCGCAGGGCGGCGGGCGGCGGCGGCGGGCGGCGGCGGCGGCGACGACGACGACGAAAACAAAAATATTGTTTTGGTAATTTCAGAATTCTAGCTAGCAATTTAATTGGCAAACGATTTTCAACTGTATTTCCATTGTTTTAAGTCTCAACTCAATGCATACTATCGCTAATTTCGCGTTAAATATTACGAAATAAGGATTGTAAATCATTGATTTTTAAGTATGGATGGATGTTGGTTTCTGATTCACGTAAAAACGACTTGATAAAGATTATAAGCTCCTCGAAATACGCTAATCCTGCGCAGACAAAGTCGCGGGCACCAGCTCGTAAGATGCCTAATAACGCAACACACATAAGTTTGAGATGACTTGTGCCATGGATGCAATTAGATTTATCAAATACCTACTTACGATAAATAATACTCAAATACTGTGCGTAGGTATGCGTATAGGTATATTATCCACCTGCCACGTAAACAGTGTAGCGACGACGGACGGCGGCGGCGGCGGCGGCGGCGGCGGCGGCGGCGGCGGCGGCGGGGCGGACGCAAACGACGGTTTCGGTGATTTCTCTGAATTCTACGATGCTTGGCGAGGCTTGCAATTTTATTGGCAAACCATTTCCAACTTTATTTCTATTGTCTCAATACATAGTATCGCTAATAACGCGTTAACTATTATTTAACAAGTTCTGTTTTTATTGTATGACGAGCTTTCCCGGCTTACTTCGTTACGCCATAGAATATAAGATACTACAAAAGACTTGGCTCTATAGACTATGTTCTTTTGCCTGCCCAGAATAGACTTGATAAAAAAAACAAACAACAACAACAAACCACCTGTCAAAATATGTAAACAACGGAAAAAATATTGCACCTTGGGTTACATTATTTGAGTTTAGGTAAGGATCCCTAATTTTTTTGAAAATCTAATATAGCCTATGACACTCGGGGTTAATGTAGCTTCCTACCAGTGAAAGAATTTTTCAAATCGGTTCAGTATTTCCGGAGCCTATTCGTTACAAACAAACAAACAAACAAACAAACAAATCTTTCCTCTTTATAATATTGGTATAGATAAAGATATGGTGGTTTTTGAATTTCATGATATCTATATTAATATTGAGGACGTCCCTGTTAATATAGAAATTAACAATAAAGATTTCCTTATTTTAGCTATAATTGAATTTATTCCGAATGGAGCTACTATAGGTCATTGCAGAACACATTGCTTCAGAAACGCAACAAAAGCATTTGAATGTTATGATGATTTGTACAGTAAAATTCAACGTGGAACCAAACATATTATGCCACATTTAATAATATACATTTCTGAAAATTAACAAATATTTAAAATTACATTTTTGACATTCGTGAAAATTGTATTATAGTAGTATTTTTTTTTTTTATTGTTTGTAGTATTTTTTAGGGTACTGTTGTATAGCTTTTAGGTAAAAAACCAAAGAAAGGTACAAACTGTTGCTAAAAGTGGCCACAAAATACAAGCAAGCTATAGCAAGATTATCTTGTGTGATACTGTACCAAA
Source organism: Euspilapteryx auroguttella (assembly GCA_951802225.1). Lineage (NCBI taxonomy): Eukaryota > Metazoa > Arthropoda > Insecta > Lepidoptera > Gracillariidae > Euspilapteryx > Euspilapteryx auroguttella. The sequence continues at coordinate 6,721,516 of OX637644.1, read as the reverse complement.
TTTTTGATATTTGCCTTAGAAGATTATTTTTTTGTCGAGAATGGCACTAGCATTGATGTTAACTGGTTCTTAAGTAGTCCTGTAAAAATAACAAAATAATCCACAGATTGAGCAACACTTTGTAGCTTTCTTTGGTCTTTATCCTAAAAGCTATACAACAGTGCACTAAAATACTAGGGTACATTATCTAGTGTCATACTGTGCCACATTTTTGATATTTACTTAGATTGTTATTAGGGACATAAACTTGACCTTAATATTATGATGATTAATAAAAAAGTGATAAAAACTTTTTATCAAAAAATTAAACCGCCGAAAAAACTGAAAAGCATTAAATAATAGGGAAACATTTTCTATTAGGCCTTAATTTACTCACTTCTTAAAGTAATTTTGGATTACCAAGAAATTTTAAGTCGGTGCCACACCACACAAGCAAATTCATTATCTACGTAAAGCGCGATGCGCAGCGACACACGTTTTTCGGTTATTTCCTTGAATTTCAGGTAATTTAGTGATCTGTGGCACCGACTCAAAATTTCTTGGTAATCCAAAATTACTTTAAGAAGTGAGTAAATTAAGGCCTAATAGAAAATGTTTCCCTATTATTTAATGCTTTTCAGTTTTTTCGGCGGTTTAATTTTTTGATAAAAAGTTTTTATTTTTTGCTTTTCAGTTTTTTTGGGCTTATTTTTTTTGACCCCAGCTAATCACCCTTCACAGCTTGGTCGCACCCCACAAGGTGGCCACACAACCTGGTGAAGGTTGAGGGACTAACAGGATGAGGTTCGATCACGACCGGTCGGTGAGGCGATTTGTGAGGGAGGCCTATGTCCAGCAGTGGACGTCTATCGGCTGAGATTATGATTATTAAAGTTCATATAAAAAGACTCATAATTATACCTAGCAGTTTTCATGTAAATCACAACACGGCAATGTAATCTGTGAGTGAACAATAAAGTCACCCCTATTTTTCCACCCTTAGGGTTGGAATTTTATTTCCAAATTTTTATGGGACCAACTTCAAGGTATACCCTGTCGTTTAAAAAAAGAATTATCAAAATCGGTCCACACAGTAAAAAGTTATGCGTGATCATACATAAAAAAATAAAAAAAAATCCTTTTTGTTTTTTCGTCGGTTAAAAAATAACCAATTTTTTCTTATATATAGGTATTTACAAAAAAAAAATACTTAACCTTTTCGGCGCTGCTGCAAGGTGTAAGAAATAAACGAAGGTTGCTCCCCCACGCCGAGGCATTTTACCTTCAAAAACATTAGTGATTGCAAAATTCAATCGACACACAAAATCAATAAAAAAAAATATGTTAGATAAATAAACAATGGAGTGATTAATATGCGAAAAGCTAAATATTTTCCCGTTTTTTTTAACTTTTTTTATGCTAGAGACCCAATTAGAATTTGCTTTTAAAGGGGCCACCGGCTGCGTAGTGACGCGATAATAGCGCCACTTTCGAAACATAATTAATATCTTCTATTGTGTAGTTTTCAGGTTCAAAATCTCAGGAATATACTGTTTCTTGCCTAAAGTAGCCACTTTTAGAACAGGCGCGCACTAGCGGCCGGGCTGCGGCTGCCTGGTCGCGGCGGCCAGCGAAATGTATGGGGCATTTACACATACCAATAACCAACCTCCTCCAACCTCTCTTAGGCTCCGAACACACAGGCGGATTTAATTTCCGCCCGGTTATAAAGATTGTTATTTCATTTTCAACCTTATTCATAGTCCCCGAACGCACAGGTGAATGTTTATCCGCGCGGAAATAAAACCGTCCCAGCGGATTTTTATCCGCTGGTGCGGACACTTCCATAGGATTCAATATGTTACATAAAATGCGGGCGGAAAAAATCCACCTGTGCGATTGAAGCCTTAGGCGCACACAAACGACAGGACGGGGGAATATTTTTTCAAAAGTTTGTTGAAATCAAGCAAGAAACGGCTCTGTGACCTTCGCCACTTTTTGCGGAGGCGTAGTAAGTAAGTAGGTGTAGGTAAATAACTCGTGACCTTGAGCGAGTGACGGTACTCTACCTGGCTTAAGTACTTATTTAAGGTTCGAAATTATGTCCCTACCCTTTCTATGTGGGTGACATTTGTAGCCATTTTATTTTTTAAATTCTTTAAGTGGATACGAAAAACGGAATCCTCCAGAGATGCAGTTTAAAATGTTTTTTTTTTTTTTTGCTATTTCAATAATTTGTTTGTATTTTTTGACATTTTTTTAACTTAAAGAAATTTTGGAATATAATTAAAAAATATATATGTATAAGTATTTATTCCGAAAAACGGAATCTCCACAGACAGGGGTTGAAATATATTTGAAAAACAATCAGTTTTTCGGACTATCCAAAGACGAAAGGACCACTGCTGCAATAATATTATAAAAAAAAATGGTTGGCGGTTAAAAGGTTAACAATGTTTTTTTATAGCGTTTAAAATAAAAAATAAATTTACTTACTATACTTGATTTTGTTTTGTACATACTATTGTGCTAGGTATTCAGAATTTGGGAATATTCTATAGCCTATGTCACCCAGGGAAGTTATACTTAGTTTTACAACAGGAAAATAATTTTTCAAAATCGGAATCATCAGAACATCTCACCACTAAAGCTAGTTCATTAAATTTAACTTCAAAGAAGTTTCAAAATCCGATTCTCGTCCCAAATCCTTTGAAAAACTCTATCCGAGTAAATGGCGCTTAAAAGGTTAATTGTATGGACTAAAAGAATACCAGACCTGGGCGCTCAGTCTCATCGCGCAAAACGTAACTATCGAATAAAAGTAGAGTAGGAACAGTACGTTAATCCCTCAGGTTAATCCCAAGAAAATACACATTTGGTAGTCTCGTAATGAATTTTGCTTTAACTATAGCAGTAGTATCGCAATAGATTGGAATTGACCAAAAAGGGTAGTCTGCTCCATAATAAGATAATGTTATGATTACGTTCGACTGACATTATAAATGTCAATACTGATTGATATTAAGTGACAGTTGCACTACGCCCGGTCCAATTTCGTCTAATAAAACAGGATTAACTATTTAGGTAAAAAAACCCAGATTATTCTATAGCTTGCTATTCATATTCTATTGCTATACTATTATGATCGATCAAAGTTACCAGACTCGCAATTTTTGACCCCATCGTAGTAGAGTAATAGTAGAATAATAATAGAATAGAAGTTTAATCGTAAGTTTAAGAGACTAGAGTCCCTGTGCCCTGTGCGTAGCGGATAGCGGACCGCCCAGCGCTCCGCCGCCACCCTACTTCAGTAGGTAGGTACTCTATATCTAGGCTAAACGCTAAACCCTAGCAAGAAATTAATACTTAGTGAATCGTCATTACCTAATGCCTAACTAACTATGTACTTACTTGAATATTTAATACTTACGTCAAATAATGATAATAGTAGTATCTAGGTAGTTAGGCATTAGGTACTTACTCAAAATATCATAAAAGTATACTTAGAGAAAGGAAGTTCGTATTTTTTACTTAGCCAAGTACATATTGCAACCTCGAAATACACTTTTCAGCTAAAAGGTACACTATAATCCAGCCATCTAGAAAATGTTGGCACACTATGAAATGGCCGCTTTTTAGTGGTCCATTTAATTTGGTCGGTTAGTTCTAAATTTTTTGTTTTTCTTGAATAACTGCGGATTTCATAAGAATATCACACTGAAATTTAAAGTAAATCTTTATTACATAATACTCGAATTAGTGCCAGGTTACCAATTTCGTCGCTGCTTTGGTTTTTGCGTAAGAGGTTGGTAAACCTAACGCGCGGTCAAACATTTAGTTAAAGCTTTATTTCTCGAAAAGTATTTGACCTAGCGTTATAAAAACTTCAGAATAACGTGAAGGACAAGGTAAGGAAGGGTTTATAGAGTTTTGAAGTCTCCAAGTATCGTCCTTAATTAGTGATCAGGGTATTTCTCTTTTTGTTGTTTATTTTTTTTCACGAAAACTAACAATTATTTTGAACCGACATATTGACACAAATTCAAGAAAGTGACTAGTAATGCTTATGAAAAAATCCAGTTCTCTAGCGTCAGCAGTTTCCGAAATATTTAATAAAATAGATTTCCGGCAAAACGTCAGTCCAGCAACAGATGGAATAACTCTGTTATCTGAAGAGGCACATTTACCATTACATAACCCTGAGACATAACCTAACCTAACCGCGACCATGCGAAAGCGACAGAGAGAGAGCTTATTTTTTGATGAAATTTACGTTTCGGGGGAAAACGTTTTTCACTACCTAAATCTTAGCAAATCACAATGATTTTGATGTCCAACGCTTCAGAATTCAATACTTAATCTAGGTTTATACATTTTCCTTATTTTTAAATATGCGTTGGGTTTTGTAAAACATACAACTTTATTCGACTAATTTTTTATCACAAAATCTCTGTATTTCAGGGAATTTCTTATAGGCATGAGTCTGAATCTATAGCAAATTTTGAAAAGAGGAAAACGTACAAACCTAGATTTTTATAGTGTTAGTAGGTAACATATACTAGGGGTGCTGGCCAGAGAACCTCCACGCGGTGCACCCTGGGCAACAGCGGACGATCACACTTTTCGTTTCCCGTTTGGTGTGATCATCCGGTGGCTAATAATCTGGCGGGAGTGGCGCTCCACATGCTCTCTGCCCTATCAGAGAGCATAGTGTGAGTCGAGAAGGAGAGCGGGGCTTGAGACTTCCACCACGGCGTACTCCTCGGCACCGTGGGGGGACTAACAAGCCCTGCTGAACGAGGAGGAAGAAGAGAGGAAGATAGAAGTGGAGGAAGATGGCGACGCGATGGGTGCGGGGGTTGGGAGCTCCCCAATGGCGCGCCCACGTGGAGATTGATGGCTCGGCTGATTAGAAACCCTGCGTTATTAGATGCCGGGATTCCCCTTCCCCGAGGTCGGCTCGTTGCTCGCCGATCGTTGGGAGCAGATGCCCCGGGCTGATCCGAACGCGCAGGGGAGTAGATGCCGGGCTATCATTTCTCCACGCTTTGCGGTCGGCTTGATGTCGCCGTCGCTGCCGCAATGGGCGTGCCGATGGGGCGCTCACAATGCCCCGTAGGAGAGGGTGGCAGTGTCCTATCCAGGGCACTGTCACACACGATCGCTGGGTGCTGCGGCCAAGGTGGAACGGCTGGTAGCACCTGGCGGTCGAGGAGGAAGGAGCGAGGACTTGAGACTTCCACCATAGCACAAATTTTCTGGGTGCCATGGGGGGAGTGACAAGCCCTGCTCCGGCTCGACTGCCGACTGGGGCGGTCGAAGAGGAGAGCGGGTCAAAGGTTCCACCACGGTGGATCACACACGCTGTGGCGGAGCCGATGGGTCCCGATCCGCCCTGCAGCACCGCTGCAAGACCCCGGGGTCGTTGGGTGCACGAGGCGGGTGCCTCGTGTAGTCATATAGCGGCCCCGAGAAGGACGACGGAACGCGGTGTCCAGTTCCGTCGTCGAGCGTAGGAAGAGCCATCCGCGCTCAGGGGGGACTATCACCACCTGTCCCCCCGTGAAGAGGCTAAACAGCCAATACTGGAGGGGGTCGCGGAGTTGAACACAAAGTTCGTGAGATCTCCCGTGACCCCCTTGCTAACAGCCGAGATGGACACCAGCAGGGTTTTAGTGGGTGCGAACCCCACATAACCCTGCGGCTCCACCCGGGGCTGCGGGGTACTCGTTAGGAGTTTCCTCGCCTAAAACAAAAGGTAACATGGTAACATATACTAAAACTTCATGGCGATTGAAAAATAATTAGCAGTGGAAAAACGTTTTCTCAACGCGTTCGGGGTACCTATACGGTCCTTTTAACCATTGCTGTTTTCTTTTTGCTAAAGCGGCAATGATTAACGAAGTCGCAAAGTCGATCAAATTTTTTTAAGAAAATTACCCTCAAGTAAGTAAAATAATAGGTATATTAAACATAAGATTTAATATTACAGAAAAAAAGTAATTATAATTTAATTGCATTTAAAAGATTTGCATATTATAACGGTTAAATAGAGCTGAATTTAACTAATATACTTTCTGAAAAAAATATTTTTATCTGCTACTCTCAGTTCACAGATACTGTTGGGTCTACAGTTTTGTACTTTGGCTTGTTGTGGGTGAAGGGTAGATATCGGTACTTGATCATGTGCTGAAACAAATAAAAACATAAAATATTTTATCAATTAAATGTAAATCTGCTACTGAATATAAAGAAACCCAAACAGCCGTGGACGAGGCGATCGCTATTCAATAACTTAATGTATGTTTTTTTCAAACCGTTCTATTTATAGCAATAGAACGGTTTAAGGTGGTAACTCTCGCTATGGCGCGAAATTCAATTTTTTTGTGTTTTTTATTTATTCTGGCGAAAGTATACATTTTAATAAAGTTTAAATGAATTCGCGTATGTAAAAAACCATCTCCCACATTGAAATACAACGTTTTTGGAAGACAGACCTACAGATTTTGTGTCTAAGGGGTAAAAGGCAAAAAAACAAGTTCCTTGAATATACACAAAATCGGTAACTCTGTCTTTCAATAACTCAAATTTATAAATTTTAAAACCCCCGACCCAGTCAGACCCCTCATCAATTTAAGTAGAACTAGAGAAAATATCATGGTTACTTTAACATATACTTTCAATATCATTGAAGTAACACTGTACCAAATTTTTAATTGATAGGACAAATGGAAGGTGGTTAGATCCTCTCATCCATTATTCAAGAGCTGATCATCTTCAAACGGCAGATCAGGTTATGGTTACCTTAAAATATACTTTCAATATCAAAGATGTAACATGGTACCAAATTTCAACTCGATCGGACATAAGGAAGCTAGTTAGATCCTCTCATCCATTATTAAAGAGCTGATCATCTTCAAACGGCTGATCAGGTAATGGTTACCTTACCATATACTTTCTATATCATACATGTAACATGGTACCAAATTTCAAATCGATCGGACATAAGGAAGCTAGTTAGATCCTCTCATCCATTATTCAAGAGCTGATCATCTTCAACCGCTGATCAATCTTCATCAGACATGGCTAAGAACACTCGGCCTGAAATTATCTATGATAAAAAAAAAACATAACGAAAATGGGTTCAGCCGTTTGGGCTCTACGATGCCACAGACAGATACACAGACAGACAGACAGACAGACAGACAGATACACACGTTAAAATTATAACACCTATCTCTGATTTTTTCGTTCGGGGGTTAAAAACGATATATCACAATGTGGAAATAGGTTTTTACGTACGCGAATTCATTTAAACTTTATTAAAAATGAATACTTTCGCAAAAATAATTAAAAAACGTGAAAAAATTTGAATTTCGCGCCATACCGTGAGTTACCACCTTAAGGTAGGTAAAAGAGAAAGGTGCCGCTGGGGCGTGTCACCTGCCCGTGTATTCTACCACCGACCGCGGTGCGATCTAGTCCGCACACGAATGACGCACCACCGAAAAAGTTGGCTATCAATTCTCGCCTTTTACCTTTTACCTTTACATCCTTTCTACCCTCAAAATCTGTCAGGCCCTAGTTTATCTAGATTCTCTGCACCTCATATCGTTTCGATTTACTGTCTTTACGGCGCGGCGGGGCGGCGCTTTGACGTTACGTCGCTTCTAGCCAACGCTTTAAACCTACTGTCACTACGTCGCTCTCCGTTCTTCAAGTACTGTCGTAATGTCGCTCCTAAAATTTATTAATTAAGAGCCAGTTTACAGCGATGTTAGCGCCATTCTTATTTAAAAAAAAATCGAAACTAAGGAAAATATCAAAAATGTGGCACAGTATGACACTAGATAATCTTGTTTAGTATTTTTTGAGCACAGTTAAGTACTTATTCCTAATTAAAAGGAACAAAATAATTTACCGATTGTTGCCAATAAGGCCACTTTTAGAATAATTTTGATATTATCAATGAGGTCTTAATACTTTTTTCTAAGTTTTTGCCATTTGATGAGTTTGGACTGGAAATTTTTTTTCAACTATAAATCTATACTAATATTATAAAGAGGAAAGATTTGTTTGTTTGTTTGTTTGTTTATAACGAATAGGCTCCGGAAATACTGAACCGATTTGAAAAATTATTTCACTGGTAGGAAGCTACATTAACCCCGAGTGTCATAGGCTATATTAGATTTTCAAAAAAATTTGGGATCCTTACCTAAACTCAAATAATGTAACCCAAGGTGCAATATTTTTTCCGTTGTTTACATATTTTGACAGGTGGTTTGTTGTTTGTTTTTTTATCAAGACCATTCTGGGCAGGCAAAAGAACATAGTCTATAGAGCCAAGTCTTTTGTTGTAACTTATATTCTATGGCGTAACGAAGTAAGCCGGGAAAGCTCGTCATTACATAAATAGGGAAAAAACAGTGCGATATATTTTTGTTAGTAAAAATTTAGAAGAGTTTGCTGACCGTCACAGACTGGGCAGATACGATAAGATATCTGTATCGGCGCAGATCATCTTTCAACATCAATTTCTATGTAATCCTATGGACGACCACACACTGCGCAGATAATGTAAAAGATATCTGAGCCGTGACATATAAATTGAAAGATCTGCAGATAACATCTGCCGATACAAAATTTTAACTGCAGCTATATACAGGATGCTTGCGCAAGGGTAGGATCTGCGGTGCGGTGAGGCAGAGGGAAGCAGGGTTGGAATAGTATAAATTATACTATTTTGTTCGATATTTGCATGCTATATACCTAGTATGTTGTTTAGTAATACAAGTATACTACGCGACAATATCATATTTTATTAACAGCTTAATTTAAATTAATATTTACAGTTAAGTATATTACATTACATATTTACAAAAAAAAAAGAAAAGAAAATTAATTCATACAAATTAAATCAAAGTCGAACAAGCCTACAAATAAAATATTACGTTTGTTTGGGCTATGTTCCTTTGCCTGCCCATAATGGCCAAATATAAAAAAAACAATAACCAAACAAAACAAAATAGCTTTTTTGACAAGGCAAAAAAATAAACTGATTGGATTTAAAAAATTCTCTGTGCTGCGCCTTGCCATTTGTGCGCCGGCCCTAAGTCTTTAAACTCTCCTCTCTTCCGAACGAACCCGCCTGCACTGAGCGCCTGATCCCTTTCCCGGTGCCCCAACGCGGCGCGCAAAGCGAAGCGGGCGAAGAGCCGGTTGCTCCGGGCCGCGGGGCGGAAAACAAGACTCCCGCTCTACTGCTGATTTAGGCAGTTTTCTGCTGAGCATCGAAACGGGCGGACGGAACAGTCATAATGTGTGGCGTCATATTTAAGGTTTAGGGTACTCGGCCCGGGACCTTACACACTTACTTACTTACTTTATATCACAGACTAGCTTTTGCCCGCAGCTTCGCACGCGATTTTTCATTAAAATTGTTAATTACTGGTTGATTTACGACTCAGGATTTTGGTGAAATCATTTCTGATCGCACCCATACCCCCTAAAAATATCTATCTTTATTTCAGTGCCCGTGGCAACTCCATAAATTCATTTCTACACTCCACCATTCAGACAATGAAACTTCTAACATTTCTGTTAGCTGTTTGGGTAAAAGAAGTTGGAAATACGTACCTACATACCTAATATATGTACCTACTCGAGTAAAAAAACCATGTGAAATTTGGTTAATTTTTTCTTAATAGAACTCTAAATCTAATTATACCCACTGAAGAACCCGTTTTCCTATTTTTACGTGGAAATAAAGAAATATATATATATTGTTTTAATACTAACTAAAGAGTCCCGTTTTACGTTCCCGTGGGAATTTAGTATATTTCTTCCTTCCAACACCCTTACACTTACTTGTAGACCAAATTTTACGTTGGCATACTCAAGTAAATCGATTTTTCATACTAAATAATTAGTCCTCTAACCCTATTCCCATGGGAATTTAGTAAATTCCTTTCTTCAACACCCTTTCATCCACTGAGGAACCTGTAAACAAATTTCACGTCGATACACTCAAGGAAGTCGAGATTTCAATCTCACAAAAAGTCCCGTTATTCCAGTTCCCATGGGAATTTTGTAAATTACTTTTTTTTCAACATTCCTACATTTACTGAGGAACCTGTACATCAAATTTCACGTCGAAAAACTCAAGGATGTCGATTTTTTATTCTCACTAAAAAAGTCCCATAATTCCCGTTCCCGTGGGAATTTTGTTATTTCCTTTTTTGCAACACTCTTTCATTCACTGAGGAACCTGTACACCAAGTTTCACGTCGATGCACTCAATAATGACGATTTTTCATACTAACTAAAAAGTCCCGTAATTCCCGTTCCTGAGGGAATTTTAGGAAATCCTTTCTTAGCGGATGCCTACGCCATAACATCTATCTGCATGCCAAATTTCAGCTTAATCCGTCTAGTAGTTTGGGCTGTGCGTTGATAGATCACTATGTCAGTCAGTCAGTCAGTCAGTCAGTCACCTTTGAGTTTTATATATATAGATAGATAATGTAATCAATATATATAAAACTCTTCCGTTACTGACTGACTGACAGACAACGCAGAGCCGAAACTACTGGGCGTAGCGGGCTGAAATTTTGCATGTAGGTTCCTACGGGAGTGTAGGTGAGCACTAAGAAAGGATTACCCGAAATTCCCATGGGAACGGGAAAAAACTGGATTTTGTGTTTATGAGAAATCTGCGCGAGTGAAACCGCGGGACAGCCTCTAGTCATCAATATATATAAAACTCTTCCGTTACTGACTGACTGACAGACAACGCAGAGCCTAAACTACTGAGCGTAGCGGGCTGAAATTTTGCATGTAGGTTCCTTGGGGAGTGTAGGCGAGCACTAAGAAAGGATTTTTCGAAATTCCCACAGGAACGGGAAAAAACGGCATTTTTGTGTTTATGAGAAATCTGCGCGGGAAAAACCGCGGAGCAGCCTCTAGTACTTATATATATTTATATAAATTTTCCGTCCGTACATATGTCTGACTGTCTGTCAGTGACTATCTCCGAAACGGATAAATCAATCCAAAATATATGTTTGCACGATTTTTTTCTTGTTTCTCAAAGAATACTAACAAAATAAAAAACTTAAAAAAATTACGTTCATAAGTTGCACTTGGTCGTTTATTTTAATAACACCCACCACATTACACGCTCATATCAGTTCCAGTCGGTTAAAATAGCTAGGTACCAAAATCTTGTTAGAAATAAACAATAACAAAGACGAAGCACCCAGAACCGGAAAATAAAAGTAAAGAAAGAGTTAACTTCTGCCGTGCCGGGGATCGAACCCGGAGCTTCGGTATCGCAGTGTACATAACTGCGATGCTACGCAGTGCCAATTGATCCACGAGACAGTTATTTATGCTTGTCAATATTGTTGTATATTTGCAATTGAACAAGCAGAAAAACTAAACAAGTACTCTGTGCAACGCAAACGTGTAAGCGCCATCTAGTGCTAAATAAGATTTAGTTGTTTCTGTGGTTGTTCGAAGGCTAATTAGAAAAACTTTTATTTTTCAAATTCTCTTTTTAGGTGCATACTTTTACATTATTTTGCCTTAAAAAAAATTCTCATAGATAGTTATGTACATATTTCGATACCAATTTATCTATTTTGAAAAATGGTTTTATTTTGTAATGAGCATTGATACTTGTGGAGCCACCTATTGTATTTTTGTGAAGTTAATATGCTCCATAACCTGATGACCACCCAGTGGCATTAGTTAAGAATTAATTTTTTTTCGAGGATGGCGATGCTAGTAAACTGGCTCTTTAATGGTATCTAATAAGAAAACAACTAAGAACATATATTAACATTTTAGAAATTTGAGGGGTAGATTATCCATCACATTTCTTGCGGCATTTCTACTACTACTTACCTACTTATCAGATGGACCGCACGGCATCAACCGTGCGCAGTCGACCCCTCGAACCGCATGCAGTCGACGCTGTCAACCGAATGTGGTCGGCTGCAGTTCAGCAGCATCAACGCACTGTCAACCGCTTTTAGTCAAGGAGCAGAGCGCTCTAAAATTGTTGTAAAATTTACCTTCATCTTGTCTTTACTATAATGCGGTTAAGACTGTCGACTGCATGCGGCTGAGGTGTCGACTGCGCGCCGACACCTGAATCAAATTAAAAACGGGCGAACTAGTCTACTGGAACCAGGAACAAAGTATTAGAAAAATTTCACGGATTGTTAGCTTCTGGTATTTGACGCAAAATCCATTTTTTTTCGATTTACCCGGTATGTGTGGTCGGAATCCGACCATTACACAGACACGCATGCGCAAAAACCGATTTTTTTTTAATCGTTTTTTTTTTGTATTTATGGGATGAGGCAAAGGAAACCAGTCCAAAACATTTAAAAATAGCGAAAAAAAAAAAAAAAAATGGCGGATGGTCGGCAGGCGGACGGAAATTCCTGTTTTTTGTTTTGTACAAAGAGTTCTCCAGGTCAAGCGACAGTGAAAGTAAGAATTAAGTCCTTAAGTAGTAGAAATGCCGCAATAAATGTGATGGATAAGCTTTAGCCCCGAAAATTTATCGAATGTAAATATAATTTTTTAGTTGTTTTCATTAGATACCTACGATTCAATTTCAATTAAGTTGTTACTCCTCATTTAATTATAAATTTTTTAATTAATAACAATATATAATTGTCTCATAGACGGTGATGAAAGGTAGAGATTGCTGGAGATAACACGGAAGCAAATATTTTTTTGGCTCGGGCGACGTTCCTTGAATCCCTTGCTTTGTTCGGGATTTTACTACAGAATCCCTACTTCGCTCTGGATTCAAAAAAGCGCCCTCGCCGTAAAAATATTATTTTGCTCCCTAGTGATACAATCTACTATTTTTATCGAGATACGCGGGTAGGCGCCGCCGTGATATCCTAGAACAAGAAAATGGGTAGGGCGAGGTGTGGCCTACCACGCCTACATTAATATCAAACATTACATTTTCTACGAAATATTTAAAGCGTAAAAGTAGAGGTACCGATTCTTGTTACCTTGATCTGTCTCTTCATGGTAATGCAGAATAATGTAATAAAATACAGGACCAATATTGGCCAGAACACAGGAACATTGAAGGCATCAATAAATGTGCAGCAAAATCCAAATATCGTGCTTTTAGTGACTGAGAGCCAGAATTTAAATTCTGGCAGCCTACGGATAAATGGTCTAAATTCCTCAGTGGCCCTGGTTGGCAGAGCAGGACCATTCTCATCATCTCCTGTAAATTTTCAAAATAAAAATCCTATTTATTAATCAGTAATAATACTAATAATTAATCATCATCACAACCGCAAGAAGTCCACTGATGGACATAGGTCGACCTGTCGCCGTCGACCCACAGTTCGCCACAAAGACAAGCGTGGTGAGTAGGGTTTTCCTCCGCGAGGGCCAAGGTTGGCAGACGAGTTGGCTATCGCAGAATGGCCCTTCAAGTTTTTAACGAAGGACGCTGCTGTTGTCCGTCCAAATAAATAACTGGGATCTCTTTGTTATACAGACAAGATACCGTTTTCCTATGTCTATTGCAGACAATGTGGCCGCCCAATGCACACATTCTAACTAAAGATGGGCTTGTATTGTACCACTTACAAGCCCCTCAGAGAAGCACAGCCTGGCTAGTTTCAGTTCAGACTAACTGTAGATGCTTTTAAAAGGCAAGACTTGTGAGGTCAAGCAGGACACAGGCACCTTTATCATCATCATCTCAGCCGAAAGACGTCCACTGTTGGATATAGGCCTCCCAAACACATCGCCACCGGACCGATCTTGAGCGACCATTATCCAACCAGTGTAATCCCATAGTATTGACCACTATGTGGGGGATCTGCCTAGTTTACGTCTTACGGTGCGCGGTCGCCAATCGCGAACTTTCATAGGTAGGTATTTAACTAGAGACCGACCGAAGGTTCGGTTTCGGTTGCGGCCAGTTTCGGCCAAATAATCAAGTTTCGGCCACAGTTTCGGTTTCGGCAAAAAATGGCCGAACCTTTTGCCGAAACCGAAACTCGATGTTCGTGCGTCGCTCGGCTAACCTCAGAAGAATTCGGCGATACGCGCCTGGACCTAGCACGCACGAGCTGCCCCGCGCGCCAATATTTTACTAGGCTACGAGAGTTTCGGTTTTGGCCGAAACTTAGGCCAGGGCCGAAGGTTTCGGCCAAAATCGTGTTTTGGTCGATCTCTATATTTAACACATATACAGGGTGTTTCTGACAAGGCGGTAATAAATCAAAGGAGGGATTCTGGTCACCATAACTAACAACTTTCCCAAAGCAACATGGGTCAAAATCTCAAAAAAAAACAGCTGTTCCATACATTGGTTCGATCAGCTGACGGGGTCAATGTACTGGACGGCTGATTTTTGTTTTGAGATTTCGACCCATGTTGCTTTGGGAAAGTTGTTAGGTATGGTGAGCTGAATCCCTCCTTTGATTTATTACCGCCTTGTCAGAAACACCCTGTATATTACTGTAACATTTTAGTCTTTTAAAGTCCAATTTGTCTAAGCCTTAATGTATGTTATACTAAAATTTCAGATTAATTCATAGTTGACTAAAATTCAGGGCAGAAAAATATTAGATATTTAAAGTGCATGACCAATACAAATAAGCCAAGAAATCATATTTTTAGACACTGCTTATATGTGCCTACAGTTTCTGCATTTGACTAGACTATAAATTCAATTTTTCCTACAGTAAGCCTACTTCAGTCCACAAACCAAAAAACATAGTTATTTGAACTTACCGTCAAAATCCATTGCAGGATCAATTTTTGGTGTCAGAAATGCAATAAACAAATTCAAATGATAAATACCAAGAGCATATGTAACTATGTACCAACCCTGAAATTAGAAAAAGTTTAACATTATTTTAACCAGGCGAATCAAAAAAACTGTTAACGCCGTTTGTCCACCCCCGTCCGCCACTGTGCCGTAATCGAAAACAAGCTGACAAGAGCAGCACTATACCTTTATCGTCAACTTAGAACTCGGCCCAAAATACGACTGTGACGGCGGGGGGGCGGCGCGGCGAGGGAAAATGGCCATAAGCCCGCTCTAGATTCCGTTTCATATTTTAATTCCCTTCGGCGCTAGGTTGGTAGGTAGAAAGTATATCCGGTGTAGGTACTGTTTGAAGAAATCAAATTACTCAAATCTGGGAAAACTAAAACTACTGCATCCTGATAATTAACATTAGTTTTATTGTATTTTAGAATTTGGTTTAAAGATGATTCTCTCTCCGAGGGTAGAAATATATACAGTAAAAAGAAAACAAAAAGACAAGTCAAAAGGACCTTCTGCGTCCGAAACATGGCTTTCATTTCATCTGTATTATCGAATTATAAACTGCACTATCCAAAGATATGCCTTCAATTTAATATTTATCTTAAAAAAAATTTTCACATGTTCACATTCCTTTTTCAGCCTTAATACTCTATGACCATGTTTTTCAAGCGTCATGTCAGTTTCATATTTATTTAATAATTGGTTCCTTGTGTTTTGTATGATGGTATAGATATTGTGGGAATTGATAAGTCTTTTGTTTGAAGCTGGCAATCATATTTTCCTTATATTGTATGGCGGCGACCCGAAAACTTACGGATGCAGTGGTGTCATCATAACGTCGAAGGGAACTATCTAATGAAACGAACTCTTCACTCGCGGTGCAAACGTTCCGCGAGCGCCCGCGAAAACCAAGTGTGGATGCCGTTCAAGCCTACGCCTACATTCATCTACTCGGCGTAATGTTCGCGGCGTGAATTCTCGGCGCGACTCGCGCGCAAATTAAGAGCGGGCTTTAGACATTTTAGCTACACTTCAATACATAGTATAAAACAAAGTCGCTTCCCGCGTCTGTCCCTATGTATGCTTATATCTTTAAAACTATGCAACGGATTCTGATGCGGTTTTATTTTAAGATAGAGTGTTTTAAGAGGAAGGTTTATATGTGTAAATCATGCAAAACAAAGTAAAGATAAGGCGGTACGAAGTTCGCCGGGTCGACTAGTATATAAATAATTTTGATTAAAATAAATTATTATTATTTTTATTAATATACAGAAAAGAACAGAAAAATCGATAGCATATACAATTTTTAACAGTTTTGATTATGTACCTCAGTTGCTTCCCTATTTCTCGCAAAGAAAAATTTTTTTAAAATCTACCAAAAAGCTATAATGTGCTGTGCTGTAGTTAGCGATGTGCCGTTCCCGGGAATTGCCCTACACACAAGAAATTTTTCGGGGCATTTAATTATTTTTTTTACAACTCATGACAGATAATTAGGGTGTTTTTTTTTTGTCTTAATATGAAATTTATTTATTTAAAGGAACACAAAAATATTAACAGTACATTACATATTTAATGATTTATAAAATTTTAGCCCTCTACGCCCAGTAGTTTCGGCTCTGCGTTGTCTGTCAGTCAGTCAGTAACGGAAAAGTTTTAATATTGATTAGTAATGTGCAGCATGAATCGAAAGAAAAAACCTAAGTAGTTAAACTATAAATACACTCATCAGCAACACATAATTAGCATTTTCATTTGGCAGTTATAATTTTAGTCATGAGAAATTCGTCACATAATAATATATATGTTAAGGTAAATGTGAATAATCGGTAATTATGCATAATTACTGTTGCATAATACTGGTAATTATGTATAATCACCAACGCACTCAGTAAATCTAAACAACAATCAATTATAAGTGACATGTTTTATTGTATTATTGAAAATAAAAGTTGCTTTTAAATTTTATAAAGATGAATGAGATTCTAAAATGGATGTAAATTTGTTGAGCCTTTCTTTAATTTCCGTCAGTGGTTTACTATAAGTGATAGAAACAACGGGGTCATCATCATTAATTCACAATTTTTTTTTTTTTTTTTTCACACTCAGAGACTAGGAAGAACCTGTATCTAGGGTGCCCGAATAATACACCCAGACTGGCAAACAAACATCGATATTTATCATAACAATTGCCCCGCCGGGAAGCGAACACGGTGCACCCGCGTCTTAGGCAAAATCACAGTGCTGCTAACTGAGCTACGGAGCAGTCACTAACGAAATTTGTAGCGGAACTATTACGTAAAAACCATTTTTAGTAGTGTAGTAATAGGTTAGAAACAACAAAAAACTGTCAATCAAAATAATTGCGCGTGCCGAAAGAAGATGCAATGTTAATAAGGACACCCATATATAAAATATCCTGAAATAAAAAGAGAGGCCAATAATCGAAATGGCGAGCATGCAACTGCTCGCGTATAAATTGTAAGTAAATAGAGTTTTGGAGGGCTTACTCCGATACATACACGATTAGTCCGCATGCGTACTGGCACTGTACATTAAGGAGCCAGATAAATTTCAACGTAACTACGAAATATACGTGAGAATTTGCGTACTGCTCTTGTATGCATTGTAATAAAAGATTTTAAAACAGCAGGTTTTTGGTTTATCATCTTTAAAAAAAAAGTAAAAGCAATACTTGGTTATTTTGTTAGTAACTTAGGTAGCCCAACTACTTAGCCTTCGATCAAGACCATAATGAAGGTTCTGTGAGCCTTAGATCTTTCACTGTGAATTTAAAAGAAGGCGGGGTCGACTGTCAACTTTTGCAAAAAAAAATTAAAAACATCATACTGAGGGGGGGGGAGTGAGTTTGCGACCCCCCATATGGGGTGTTTTCATCGATGAAATTGATCATAGAATACACCCTTAAAATTATGTTATAAGAGGCAGCCAATGTGCAAATGATTTAGTATAGTTTTTCTTATTTTTACATTTTTGAAACGTTGTCAATTGAAAACGCAGGGCCACCATGTTGGCAGACTATTTTTCCGAGGTCCTTTTTATTGTTTTTATTCAAACTATACACGTCTGCCAAGCGTGCAATTTTTTTTTTTAAATCATAAAAATAAATTTAAAAATTAATAACTACAAAATTTAGAGCCCTAGATGTCTGTTGATTTGATTTAAAACTTTTTATTGATCAAATCATGAAATTTCTCTAATTCGAATTTAGGACCTGACCCCTTTGGTGAAGATTTACTCCGAAGATAATGCATGTTTGACCCAACTATGAAAAAATGCTATGAAAAAATGCCACTGAAAAAAATACCTTAATTAGAATAAAAAATAAATTTGGAGTTCAGAGGGCTATAAAACTCATATTCTTAAAGGATTTTTTTATTTTTAAGTATTTTTTATTTAAATAATTTATTAAGGATTAGATTAGCATTAAAAAAAACATCCTAATACTTAAAAATTTAAATTTAATTTAAAAAAATGTTCTCAAGGTGACGATTTTATGAAAAAAAAACTAAAAAGTTCAATAACTCGAAAACGGTTGGCTTTAGACCTGGGTACTTGAGGGCTAAAATGATTGGTAATGACCCCTACTATCACCTCCTGAAATGGTCTGGTCTACTTACCAGTAACCCTGTATTAATTGGTAATGACCCCTACTATCACCTCCTGAAATGGTCTGGTCTACTTACCAGTAACCCTGTATAGTTACCGGTAAATGTTAATAATTCAGAGTTTTTTATTACATTTACCGCAAGTGGCGGCAATTATTCATAATAACCGGTAATTATGCATCATTACCGCATTTTTCACATTTACCGTAACATATATATGTACCTATTTAAAAATATATTTAACAGCTGATGTACCTGTTTAGCAAATATTCGGAGCAGAAAACCTGCCAGTAGTACAGCCGAACCAACCCATCTTGCTTTTGTATGTGGAGTCCATTGGTCTAAAGTGCTTTGATATATCTGGAAAGCAATAAAAAAAGAGAAGAAAGGCACAGTATAAGTTAATTAAAATAACTCTTTATTTCTTTAACATAAATTAACCTTCTTAAAAAAAGGATGTTCTTTGACCTGTAATTTTTGGCTCCGACTATCTCGCATTTGGCTGAACCAATATTGTTTGAACTTGCTTTGAAATTGCTTTATTTACCATCATGCATACTGCGAAAAAGCCTTTTATATGGTACCGAATGTTCGGCATTTAAACCGAATTTCGGCCGAATGACGAAGTTCGGCTCAAGCTGCCGAAATTCGGTTAAACCGAATGTAAAACGAATTTCGGCCCATCCCTATTACAGACCGAAATCGCACATTGAACATAAAAAACATAAAAACCCATAAAATATCCAACTTGGACCTGAGATTTTTTTTTCTATTTTTCCCATGTCTAGAATGAGATCTTCTATTTAGTGTTTTCTTTTTGTGCACCAACCAAAGATTCACCCTGTATGTGTATATCTACTTATAACCTAACGAGCTTTCCCGGCTTACTTCGTTACGCCATAGAATATAAGATACTACAAAAGACTTGGCTCTATAGACTATGTTCTTTTGCCTGCCCAGAATAGGCTTGATAAAAAACAAACAAAAACAACAAACCACCTGTCAAAATAGGTAAACAACGGAAAAAATATTGCACCTTGGGTTACATTATTTGAGTTTAGGTAAGGATCCCTAATTTTTTTGGAAATCTAATATAGCCTATGACACTCGGGGTTAATGTAGCTTCCTACCAGTGAAAGAATTTTTCAAATCGGTTCAGTATTTCCAGAGCCTATTCGTTACAAACAAACAAACAAACAAACAAACAAATCTTTCCACTTTATAATTGGTATAGACTACTCTATGCACTACTTTTTATTTCTCTGAGATTGCAGCAATCAGCAATGGATTGAGAGCTTGAATATGTTTTTTTTTTTGTATGGAGGACATTGTTCAGACTTGCTAGCAAAAAGGTTTAGGGTACGTAGGTATCCCAGTTGGACTATAGGAAAGGGGGTCCCTTATAGAATACTTAGTTTTTTCTGAAAATGCGCAAAGTCATCGTGTTTGCAATGGCGATGGACAAATTTTTTGTCCATGTTGTATGGGAAAAAGACTGACGAATTTCGGATTCACTTTAGTATGTAGTTGGGACTTGTAAAATTTTCAACTTTTTTTGTCAGCTACTAAAGGAAAGGGGGGTTCATACTTAGAAAATTTTCGGAGTTTCTTCAGTATATGGAGCTCGGACTTGATACTTAAAACTAAGGAATACGCAGAACCGACTCGCTACGGTTAGGTTAGCAAGGAGCGACCGAAGGGAGCGAACTTGCGGTATTGTTGTAATATACACATGCACGAGCCGAGCGAGCGTAGCGAGCGCCCGCGACAGCGGGCGGCGAGTGCCAGAAACACACCCTAAGGCGTTTTAAAGTAGATCCAAAAAATATGGAAAATTTATCAAAAAAATTCCAAGTACTATTTTTCAGTTCAAAAAAAATTTTTTTTTTTCATTACTATTTTGAAAATTTGTCGATCTATATTGCAAACCCGACGTTATTACGTATTTTGAGAAAAAAAAATCTAAGGTCATTGCGGGCAAGTCCGACATACTTTTCTCCGAATTCACTTTGAGATTTAATAAGTATTGATATTTGCATTCTATGCCGATGTATGTGC
This sequence comes from Euspilapteryx auroguttella, assembly GCA_951802225.1. Classification (NCBI taxonomy): domain Eukaryota; kingdom Metazoa; phylum Arthropoda; class Insecta; order Lepidoptera; family Gracillariidae; genus Euspilapteryx; species Euspilapteryx auroguttella. The sequence goes on along the minus strand of OX637644.1, from coordinate 6,701,017 downwards.
TCGAAGGTAATAGAGTATGAAATGTTTTTTTTTTTTTATCAACGCAGAAAATATATTCGTTTCATAAGCTTCGAGATATACATATTAAAAAAAATATTGAAAATAGACGGACTTCACGCACATGAAGCGCACACTAGACTCCAGTGGTTTATTATCAGAATCTTCTATGGAAATACCCTTGAGAAATTCTTTCAGATGATAACGACAAATTTAATTCCATTGTAAATACAGTTGAGATTTCCGTTGTAAATACAGTTGAGATTTCGATGATAATCTAATTTTATCATTTTTAGGGCAAGACCGCCATATCCAAGCAAGCAGGGGTTGTAAACTTTTTTTTATATCAAACTAAATAAATAATTGTGTATATAATTGACCCCCATTATAATGAATTGTACTGAAGGCGATTTTGCCGTGAAGTTCATCTTCATTATTCAATAAAATCTTGCACTATACTCAAGGTTTCGAATATCTGATAATAAGGGAATTCTGTCATAGACGGACTTTCCGATTTTTACTTGACGGACTTCCCATATTTTATATTTGAATGTTATGATTATTTTTGGATAAGAAAATTGTTTAAAACAAGTGATTTTATCAAATCTAGTGTTTAACAAAGGTAACCTAAGCTCCGCTCGCTACGCTGGTAAAAGATCACAAGCCAAACCTAAACTAACCTACACAGTTTTGTTAAGAAACCGCCATTTTTGGGTCTATATTAAAACGCCTTAAGAGGGTTTCAATGTAGCTCCGGCTACTACGGGGCTTCGGCGCTGCGCCCGCGCTGCCTGTGCACCTACGCTTGCCGTCTTCGCAGCCTCGGCTTGTTGCCCGGCAGCTACGCCGCCGGCCAGCCTCGGTCGCTAAGGCTCGCTCAGTGCCGGGCAGCGTGCAGTCGCCAAGCCCCTTTCGTGCCTCCGGCTTATAAAAAACACTCTAGAGACATGAAAAGTATTCAAAGCGACTCAAACGAAAGAAAACGATTATTCAATGACGCGAGTACAGGCGATGAATGATTTGGAATCTAAATGGCCGACTCAACAGTTCATTGTCAGTACTTATTGCGTTCCGTTAACATCAATTTTAACAACTAAAAGAAGTTTCGTTAAAGAATCAGATTCAGAATAGTAAAATAATTTTAAATTTAACTGTATAGAAGTGATGGATTTGTAATGATCCTTAGTAATTTTTTCGCGTAAATTCAGATATATTCAAATTTTTTTGGAATATTATATCTGATCTTATCATATGTGATATGCATTCATAGAAAACGTTCTGCTTTTTAACAGCGATAGAGAACACATTCCATTACAACATTTTAGAAAAAATATATGATTTTTCAAAAATTAATTCCTGAAAAACTATTGATCGCCGTAGCCTGAAATTCCATAAATATGTTTATAATAACCTAATCTATAATCGAAAATCAACTAGAATGCTCACCAGTTTCAGTCTAGACCTATAGGTGAGCCGTAATTTACAGATCTGGGGGTCAAGTTTCTTAACTAGAAACGAGTGACTCGTAATTGTCTTGTTAGCGATTACATGAACCATTGCCGCTTTAACAAAGGTAATTCTGTTGCACGCTCAAAGAAAACAGCAATGGTTAACTAAGTCTCAAACAAGACAATTACGAGTCACTCATTTTAGTTAAGAAACTTGGCCCCCTGCTTTACCGATCGAATCGTAACCGCTAAATTCCTTTTAGAACAGAAGTTGGTCGGTGGGTCATTTTAGGGGAAGTTATTGCGGCTAGACGGACTTACCTCCCAGACGGACTTCCCCAAATTGACCTTAAGTTTTTTTACATGGGACCCCTTTCCTATATAGGTACCGGACCGGTATCCCTAATAATAACTGTAAGATATTCCTACGGTTATCCCAAGATATTTTGGTAAGTAGGTCGTTTAAGGATTTTGTCATGTTTCTATAGTACTTAGTAAGAGTAGGTACGTACCTTGTATATAAAACATTTTTATTATAAAGTGTTACCTGGGAAATTCGTGTCCATGCTTGCGAAACAACGCCTTTTCTCAATGCTTCAGTCGACAAATCATTACTATCCATCATATCGCCACAGTATGCTCGCAGCGCATAAATTTCCACTGGGTTGGATGGAACTTTTATTACATTACTAATCAGGTAGATGTAGCTATTTAATTTGCAAACAGATTAACTAAGTACCTAGGTAGTAAAATAGGTAGGTAGTGCGTTTAGCAAAACTAAAAAACCACTAGGATCTCTAATTTATTGTAGGTATGTATGTAGGTACCTATGTAACGAGATTGTAACATTCTGTCCACAGACCAACTAGAGATACTACGTTACGTTTATTCTGTCATTCATTCGACACGACACACAATCTAAGGCTGACATTCACAGTCAGCGCGCAAAGTTCAACTTCGACCTGACTGGCTCAAGTATCATATTAGCGACTCGGAGTAGACTCGCAATCATTCGTATTCAGAGACGAGTTTCGCTGCCACTTGGGCTTGACTTCGCAAAGTTCAAACATTCGGCACAGATGCAATAGTTTTCATCTCACAATGGTAAAACACCACAAAATTTTATCGATTGTCTATGCTCATGGACACCCTATTTAAAAAAAAGTTGAAAGACAGAGAGAGTATGTTGTATTATTTCGTACATCGAAAAGGGATGGCACATTGAAGTACCTATCGCTACCTTATAGGTTAGAAACGTTTGTTTTGATTTCAAAGTATTGGGTTGTATTAAAAAACAAATCACTAGAAAAAACACGCTTTACAGAATGGAATTCCAGTGCTTATCTTTCGGCTTCTTCATCAGACCTTGAAGCCCTAATCGTGGTCAAAGTTACAAGACTTTTCTAACAACTTCACACACAGCTTCGATACCGATGTTTCATAAAGTTTCAGTTTATATCCTCCGAGTCCGGCTCCATCATCAGATCAGTTCGACAGTACATGTATTGTCATCAGAAATACACACTGCTGCCAATTTTCATGACGCTTCGCTACGACCCTTGGAAGATGGTTCCATTACATAAGGAGCAAAGGCAAAACGATCCACTGACCAAGCCGTCCCCGAATGGAGAACAAGAGAAGGGAAAGGAAATGAGGCAGACCACCAGCCAAATGGACCTACAATATAAAGACCGTTGCTGGGGAAACATGGATGAGACTGGCAGCCGCTGAAGCGAACTGGAAAATACTTGGAGAGGCCTTTGCCCAGCAGTGGGCTTATATATGAATAACGTAAAGGAAGAAAAGGTTAATACAGGTCAACTTCATTCAAAATTTAGGTTTTTGGACTCATTCTAAAGATTGTTTTGTGAAATTATAAATCTTTATAAAAACATTAAAAAGTTTTTTTTTAAATTATGAATTCTATCTAACCTAAACACATTTTAACAATAGCTACCACAAAAGCATAGCCTGTATTGTTGCAATTAATAAATTTTAGTTAGCGGGCCACAGTTAAAAATTACAGTTAATTTTTTTATTTTGGTTAGTGGGTTGTGTGGTAATTATACAAAATAAAATGGAAATAATATTAAATATGTAACACTAATAAAATACATATTATTATTATAATAATACAGAATAACTATTCGAAAGAAAAAAGTATCACACCAAGTTTTTAATATGATCAGATTTTTCTATTGAGTCACAAGGACATGATTAGACATGAGAGCTGAACCTAGGTTACTACAGTTGAGGAGTTTATGGAATTTAGTTTACTGCGGGAAGGTGTGATAGTTTTAGGAAAAGGAATTTAATTTATTAGAAATTACTACCTACCTAGATTTTCTTGAAGCCAAGAGGTAACAAGCAGCAGTTTGGTACTTACAGCTTAGGCTAATAATCAATGTATATAAGAGATAACAAAAGTCAATCCAGATTCAGAGTGAGCAACAACTTATTCGCTACATATATTTTGAAAAATTATTGATTTGACGCAGACCTATACCCTATCAACTTACGTACCTCCAACCAGAATAATAAGTGGGTAAATAAAAATTACATTTAAAAATAGGTGTTTCAATTAGATTCTTTAATTTCTTTTCAAGTAAGTACTTAGGTATAAAATAGGTCTAAAATATAATTCCTGAAGGCGAGACCAAATAAAGTTTTTTATGATTTTTCAAACCATTAACCGCTGGTGGCTGCTGCTGCTGTATCCAGCTCCACAAATCATTCATAATACTTATAATGTTTATAAATTCTTAAACAAATATCTAACAACAAAATTCTTGGATGTGGCCAGTCTTGTGTTTTCCGACCTGCAAGCATCATGGGTCATCATCTTTTCCAAACACAAATGGTTATCCATTCTTTAGTGGTCCAAACTATAAAGAGGGTCCTGGTAAGACAATTTCCGCAGTCAGTTAGTTAAGTAGATTAGCAAAAAGAACGAAAAACCGAAAAACCAATCAACTCAGATCAGAAACAAAAACAAGGACAAGGAGTGATATTTTTCAAACAATTGATTGATTACTTTCGTGACTGTGTGTGGTATTGATAGAAATGTCTTGTCCTAGCCGTCGCGAGTGCTAGCCAAGTGCTAAATTTGGTGACTCGGGGCGTCTCATGCTTCGCCAAGTGACAGGGCACTGAGATCACTACGATACTCGACTGTGAATATGAATTTCGAGCGGGGAGCGAGTTTACGGGCGATTTTGACAGTTCGGAGTGATACTCAGTGCTGCAGCTCGACTGTGAATGTCAGCCTTAGAGTATACAAGCCACACTTGTTTTTGTACGGCTGTTAACCATTACCGCAGTTAGATTTTTTTTTTTTTAATTGTTGGGTTGGCCTAGCTATTTATGCTTTATTCGAGTGATCCCTCTTCTTTCTGCAGATCTTAAATTAGGATGCACCAATTCGTAAAATCACTAAGTCCAGTTTTTGCGTTTTGAGATACGGGCACTTTTGTGTTAGAAAAAAATCGTGAAACTTTCTCTTTGAGTTTAAAAAATAAATAACCACTGAAATATATGGCAAATATCCTAAACTTTGTTTTGCCAAGATCACAAAACTGTAATATTTGAAAACAAATTTATTAAAAATCATGAAAGTTTCTGGACTTAGTTCAAATTCTAGGACTTAAGAGGTTTCTTAGCAGTTTTGTAAGGACTTAGTTAGTTTTCAAGAGTATTCAGTACTTTTACTATGAGAAAACACGTGTTTTTTTTTGATAAAAAAACACAAAATTTTCGGTACTTTTTACTTTCCAGACCAATTAGGCATGATACCAATATAATTTATGTCAGTAAGTGTATCCGAAATCGACGATACAAAAAGTTTTTCTAAACAAAAATAAATTATTAAAGCAAAAAGCAGGTATCATGGCAATTAGGCAAAAAAAATGTTTTAGGCTTTTCTCCATTATAATTATTTTTTATTGTAGTTTTTATAATGAGTATGTACTGAAAAAAATCTAATTCTAATGAACAGTTTTGCTGCATATACCAAAATAATTTGCTACTGTTAGTAAATTAGCTGTGTATACCTTTCCCTTCTAATGAGTCAACACGATTCATTATGTATATTCCACACACCTCCATATGACTCAAAAAATAAATATAGGTTCAAACCTGCAATACTTGCTAAAAAAAACTTATATTATTATTATATTACACCACGAAAAAAAATTCATATCCCACACTTTTTTAGGCCTAAATTATTTTTAATTTAGGCCTATTTTTTAATTTTTTATTTAGTACTTGAATGTAAAAAAAACCAAAAAAACCAGCGTAAATAAAAAAAAGGTCACTTAAAATTACGTAGGTATGTACTTAAGTGAAACAAATAATATTTGTTTTGCATACAAATTCCTTAAGAAGGTAGCTGGACTTAGTGATTTTATTCAGTTTTTAAGAGGACTTAGAGATTTTATGGACTTAGCGGTTTTACGAACTGGAATTCGAACAGATTTATTTTTTTTACATTTTGAAAATCGGGTTTAGAGATTACTGAACAAATATTTTCAAATACAGAAATATAGATAAAAATGCGCTCTTTTCAATGGTGTAGCTAGTTGAAAAAAATCCCTAACTGTGACTTAGTGATTTTACGAATTGGAGCGTCCTATTTTTCTACTATACTCTATCATAGCTCTGATGTGTCTGACATGACCACTCTTTTGTTATTGTGTGATTGTGACACATGACATGACAGTTTTCAGAATTGATATTTTTCTAAATATTGGAATTGATAAAACTGTTTTATATTTGAGTTAAAATTGCGAAATGGGCATTTTACAAATTGAAAATACATCTGGTTGAGTTCTACTCTTGTGTACATTAAATATCTGGTGCTGGTTTACGTCTCAAACTGGACCGCTGTTTTGTGCAATATTCGATCGGATTTGGGAAGAATGAACGTGAATCGTGATGGATGTTGAAGCTGAATAACCCTTCAACAAGGGCGCTTTATGTAAGCAAGGGCTACTAAATGGAGTAAACGTATTCTTAGACTGCTGGATAGAATCATTATTTCTACTAGGCTTTCAATATAAGAAACCTTGTATTCTACATTATGAATATTTTTTTATTTTCAATATGTACAGTGGCGGACACGATCGGCGTAACACTTCCTGTTTTTCTGTATTGCAAAACAGCTCTTGTTCTTTAGTAATACAGTCTAGGGCTGACGAAACCATAGACATCTGTTACGGCCTCCTAGTCCGTGACTGTACTTATAATCAAGGTAAATTTAAAGTTATACTTTTCTATCTATCACTTTTTAGGTCAGCATACTATTAAATATATATAAATAAATGCATTCTAATAACTTTGTTTGTTTTTTTTTATTTTATTAATACCACTGCTGTTCATCGATATATCGATATCGATAAAAGGCGGTTATATCGATACTTTTAAGCACTAGGTATTATCGACTACGTACATCACTACGTAGGTGTCAGTGATCAGAGAGAAGGTAAATGCCAGTGATGACAATAAACGCTTGAAATAAACTTTGCTCCCTCAAGTAGGCCTAAAGAAACGTGTGCTTCAAGCTGTAATCCTCATGTTTTAAATCTTCGCTAAAACAAATTTTGAGAATGAATGCAAGTAATTACTCATGAATTGATCCAAATTGGTCCACAAAGTAAAATAATTAGTCCACTTATACTTTAGAAGTTATAGCCAAATGTTTGTGAGGATTATGGCTTGACGTTCAAGCTGTAATCCTCATCTCTCGTCCAAGAAAACGGTAGGGCCTATCGACTTGGTTCAGGTCTAAATAATTAGTCCTCAATTGATCCACACGCCATGCCAAATCTCAGAATTGGTCCTCAAGTGGTTCCGGAGTTATAAGGGCATCTTAGTGAGGATTATGGCTTGAACATTTGGCACCTTCAATTATCTCCGGAACGCCCATAGCTATTGGTTTGAAATTTTGCCAAAAATTAATCCTCAATTGGTCCATCAGAATTAAAATAACTTCGAACTAGGTTTTCTTTGAAGAAGTACGTTAAAATCATCAGTATTACTTTTCCATACATTGCGATCTATGTACAGTTGTGAACAGAATAATTGATAAACATTGCTAGTAACCGGTTACCTAATCAATTTTTTGATGAGGTAACCGGTTAATACCTTCGAATAGTGAAAGAGGTTTTTGTTATGTATGTTATGTAATTATGTTTAAGACAGCACCGATTGTATCGTTTAAAATACAATCGGTGCTGTCTTAAACATACCAAAGTCAACAACATCAGTACATAACAAAGTCAATTAAGGCAATTCCCAAAAGTAGAAATTTAATAGGTTTTCTTTCTTTATTATAGCATTAAAAATAAACTTGTTTTAAAGTGTTTCTTATTTAAGATGGCGAAAGGGGACACAATTTTTAGGTATGCAATATATAGGTGGCATTTTCTAGTTTTTCAGTTGCGCTGATTGAAAATGACATCCCTTTTCAAATAAAAGATGGAATATTTAATTTTACAAAAAATCTGAATAATTCAGTCGGATTAGATAATGATTCAGAAAATGAGGTTATCCAAGCCAGAAAACATTGTTTTTAACATCCAAGCTATTCAACAAAATGGCTCAATTTAAGTATCTTTATCGGCAGCAAAAACAAAAGGTGCTCCTATCAAACAAGTGTCGCATTTCCCTTCGCTCAGAGGTAACCGGTTACTAGCAATGTTTATCAATTATTCTGTTCACAACTGTACATAGATCGCAATGTATGGAAAAGTAATACTGATGATTTTAACGTACTTCTTCAAAGAAAACCTAGTTCGAAGTTATTTTAATTCTGATGGACCAATTGAGGATTAATTTTTGGCAAAATTTCAAACCAATAGCTATGGGCGTTCCGGAGATAATTGAAGGTGCCAAATGTTCAAGCCATAATCCTCACTAAGATGCCCTTATAACTCCGGAACCACTTGAGGACCAATTCTGAGATTTGGCATGGCGTGTGGATCAATTGAGGACTAATTATTTAGACCTGAACCAAGTCGATAGGCCCTACCGTTTTCTTGGACGAGAGATGAGGATTACAGCTTGAACGTCAAGCCATAATCCTCACAAACATTTGGCTATAACTTCTAAAGTATAAGTGGACTAATTATTTTACTTTGTGGACCAATTTGGATCAATTCATGACTAATTATTTGCATTCTCAAAATTTGTTTTAGCGAAGATTTAAAAGATGAGGATTACAGCTTGAAGTACACGTTTCTTTAGGCCTACTTGAGGGAGCAAAGTTTATTTCAAGCGTTTTATTGTCATCACTGGCATTTACCTTCTCTCTGATCACTGACACCTACGTAGTGATGTACGTAGTCGATAATACCTAGTGCTTAAAAGTATCGATATAACCGCCTTTTATCGATATCGATATATCGATGAACAGCAGTGGTATTAATAAAATAAACACCGGAATCGTGTACTTCAAGCTGTAATCCTCATCTTTTAAATCTTCGCTAAAACAAATTTTGAGAATGCAAATAATTAGTCATGAATTGATCCAAATTGGTCCACAAAGTAAAATAATTAGTCCACTTATACTTTAGAAGTTATAGCCAAATGTTTGTGAGGATTATGGCTTGACGTTCAAGCTGTAATCCTCATCTCTGGTCCAAGAAAACGGTAGGGTCTATCGACTTGGTTTAGGTCTAAATAATTAGTCCTCAATTGATCCACACGACATGCCAAATCTCAGAATTGGTCCTCAAGAGGTTCCGGAGTTATAAGGGCATCTTAGTGAGGATTATGGCTTGAACATTTGTCACCTTCAATTATCTCCGGAACGCATATAGCTATTGGTTTGAAATTTTGCCAAAAATTAATCCTCAATTAGTCCACCAGAATTATAATCACTTCGAACTAGGTTTTCTTTGAAGAAGTACGTTAAAATCATCAGTTTTACTTTCCCATACATTGCGATCCATGTACAGTTGTGCACAAAATAATTGATTAACATTGATATTAACCAGTTACCTAAACGATTTTTTAGAAAAGTTAAAGTGGGTTTGGTTTTCGCTATGTACTTATGTTTAAGACAGCCTGATTGATTGATTGCATTACTAGTTGCAGGTGAATCATTAATGTACAGTCACGGACTAGGAGGCCGTAACAGATTTGTCTATGGTTTCGTCAGCCCTAGACTGTATTACCAAAGAACAAGAGCTATTTTGCAATACAGAAAAACCGGAAGTGTTACGCCGATCGTGTCCGCCACTGTACCAAAAAAAACTTCTATGTATAATTTAATTTTTTTTTAAGTTTATATTCAATTAAAAGTTTACAATAGTTTATTTTCTTACTTAACTTAATTAAATCACCGTTTATATCACAATACTTATACTTACTTACTTATTTTTAATAACTAACAATAATCTCAGTTAGTTAAGTTATAATAATAACAAAAAAAAATTGTTTTAATAATCACAGTTGCTTCATTGCAATAATCACAGTTTTTTATGGTTAGGTGGTAACTTTCGGTATGGCGCTAAACTATACTTTTAATAAATAAACGAAATAATTTTATCAAGTATTTACATTGTTTTTTTTTCATCTCCCGATTTTGGCTACAAATATACACGTTTTAGCTACATTCTAGTCCTGTTCTAGTTTAGCTAATACTAGCTCTTCGACATTCGAGAACCTGGCTCTATTTTCAAGTGCGCAGTTGCGTGCGCACACGCTGCCTTTGAGTGGAGACAAGGATACCGCTATTTGGCCAATACCGGGTTGATAAGAGACAACAGTCCCGTGACGCGCGTCAGGCGCTATACTCGTGTATATATTATTTAATGTAACTCTACAGGAGTATCGCGCATGATGTCTCTTATCAACCCAGGATTGGCCAAATAGCGGTATCCTTGTCTCCACTCAAAGGCAGCGTGTGCGCACGCAACTGCGCACTTGAAAATAGAGCCAGGTTCTGCGCGGACGCTGCTTTTGAGTGGAGACAAGGGTCTCCACTCAAAAGCAGCGTCCGCGCAATCGAAGATAGAGATCAGTGTTACAATATATACATATAGAGATAGTAGACGTAAGCTTCCCTTACACTGTGTTGTTTGTTACTGTAGTCATCAATATCATCAATACATAGTATAAAACAAAGTAGCTTTCCGCGTCTGTCCCTATGTATGATATCTTTTAAACTATGCAACGGATTTTGATGCGGTTTTTTTTAACAGATAGAGTGATTCAAGAAGAAGGTTTAAAGTATAATACATGCACAATGTAGTAAGAGGTTGTACAAAGTTCGGCGGGTCGACTAGTATTTTATACAATAGTAGTAGGTACCTAATAATACTAATATAAATAGTACTTACTTACTCCCCGCAGCACCGTCTCCCCTCCGCGTTTAAAACACATTTTGCGTAATGGACAGAAAGATCCAATGTCGCCCTTACAAAATCGCTTATTATTGCTTACATCCAAAATAATAAAAATATGTATACATACACATAGATAGCAGTTTACGTTGACACATACACATAATGTCAAGCATAGGAACACTGGTTACTTTAAATAATTAATTAATGAGGGGTGCAAGCGCTAGTACATAACAAATTTTTGTTGTTGTTTTATTTACACTTGAACCAACTGTGATTTTGTTAAAACTTAATAATTTTAGCAATATAAACGGTGCTGTAATTAAGTTAAGTAAGAAAAGAAACTATTGTAAACTTTTAATTGAAGTACATGCAAAAATATAAATCATAGATAAAGGTTTTTTTTGGTTAAATATCTTGGTAAGTACATTTACGTAATTGGGAACTCGTCAAAATAATAAGAACATACTTTACCCACTTTACTCTTCTAAAGAATCGTTTAGGTAACCGGTTAATATCAATGTTTATCAATTATTTTGTGCACAACCGTACATGGATCGCAATGTATGGGAAAGTAAAACCGCTGATTTTAACGTACTTCTTCAAAGAAAACCTAGTTAAAAATGATTATGATTCTGGTGGACCAATTGAGGATTAATTTTTGGCCAAATTTCAAACCAATAGCTATAGGCGTTCCGGAGATAATTGAAGGTGCCAAATGTTCAAGCCATAATCCTCACTAAGATGCCCTTATAACTTCGGAACCTCTGGAGGACCAATTCTGAGATTTGGCATGTCGTGTGGATCAATTGAGGACTAATTATTTAGACCTGAACCAAGTCGATAGACCCTACCGTTTTCTTGGACCAGAGATGAGGATTACAGCTTGAACGTCAAGCCATAATCCTCACAAACATTTGGCTATAACTTCTAAAGTATAAGTGGACTAATTATTTTACTTTGTGGACCAATTTGGATCAATTCATGACTAATTATTTGCATTCTTAAAATTTGTTTTAGCGAAGATTTAAAAGATGAGGATTACAGCTTGAAGTACACCCGGAATCACCTAAACTTAGCTAGGGAAGGGCTAGAGTGGCGACTCTTAAAACGTAGTGATTTACCTTCTCTCTGGTCATTCACCACAAGAAATTGATCTGCGTTGTGCACTTGTGCATTGTGCACTTATCAATTTAGTGAAGAGGTCTATTGTAGAACAATTACAAACTTTATTTCATCAACACAATCAATTGATTATATTGTTTAAAACTGCCCTGGATCTGATGCCATCCGATAATCACAAAATTGTAATCAGAGCTGATAAAACACCTGCAGGTCAACATACAAGACGTTTTAATGCACCAACTATTGATGAAGTTGCAATACATTTGCAAATATGTAACCAAAGGGAGTGATATGGCTGTGATTGGAATTGGTGCAGATAATTCCAATGATGAAGTTACCCAATACCAAATGGGCCGCTATGTCAGTAGTAATGAAGCAGTTTGGCGAATATTTTCTTTTCCTATTCATGAGAGACACCCCTTCTGTTGTTCACTTAGCTGTGCATTTAGAAAATGGACAAAGAGTGTATTTTACAGCACAGAACGCAGTACAAAGAGCTGCTCAGCCACCATCTACTACATTAACCAGTTTTTTTGAGACATGCCAAAACGATGATTTCGCACAAACATTGCTATATTCTGAAATGCCAAAATATTATACCTGGAATCAATCCTCAAGGAGATTTATACGACGGAAACAAGGAAAACCAGTTCCAGGATATACAGATGTATATTCCACCGATGCGATTGGCCGGATTTATTCAGTACATCCAAGCAATGATGAATGTTTTTATTTACGTTACGACTGCTATTAGTCAATGTACGTGGCCCAACATCATTCCAACAGTTACGAACTGTTGATGGTGAATTGTGTGGATCCTACAGAGAAGCCTGTCAACGTTTGCAATTGCTTGAAAATGACGCTCATTGGGATCAAACTCTCAATGATGCTGTAATATCATCACACGCTCATCAAATACGAACATTGTTTTCTATAATCATATCTACATGCTTCCCATCAAACCCAATTGATTTGTGGATCAAGTACAAAGATTATATGTGTGATGATATTTTGTATCAAATACGGAATAGAATGGGAAATCCAAATATACAAATCAGTGAAGAAATTTACAATGAAGCATTGATTTCAATTGAGGACATGTGCTTGATAATGTCGAACAAACTATTAATTCAATTAGGCCTGACCGCGCCCAATCGTCCAATGCATGACGCTTTTAACCAAGAGTTGCATCGAGAAAAACTGTATGATCTCAACGCTTTGAAAGAATTAATTCAAACAAATCTTCCACTGTTAAATGAACAACAGAAGTATGTATTTGAAACTCTTATGAAAGTAACAAATGATGAAACTGGAGGGATTTACTTCTTAGATGCACCTGGTGGTACAGGAAAAACTTTTTTGATTTCATTAATATTAGCAACAATTCGCTCACAAAATAAAATTGCACTTGCACGCGCTTCGTCGGGAATCGCAGCAACTTTGCTTGAAGGTGGTCGAACAGCCCATTCAGCACTAAAATTGCCATTAAATATGCAAAGCAATAAAACTCCAACCTGCAACGTTTCGAAAAACTCTGCAATGGCAATGGTTTTGCAGCAATGTAAATTGATTGTTTGGGATGAATGCACGATGGCACATAAAAAATCTTTGGAGGCTTTAGACAGAACTTTAAAAGATCTACGGAGCAATAATAACCGATTTGGTGGTGCAATGATTTTATTAGTAGGAGATTTTCGTCAAACATTGCCAGTGATTCCACGATCAACGCCAGCTGATGAACTCAATGCATGTCTAAAGTCCTCCAATTTGTGGAAACATGTCAAAGTACTTCATTTAAGCAAGAATATGCGTGTCGAATTGCAAAATGACCAATCTGGAAACATATTCGCTAAACAACTCATTGACATTGGTAATGGCAAATTTCCTATAGACATGTTGACTGGCTGCATTAATTTTCCTCAAAGTTTTTGTCAGTTAACTCGATCAAAAGATGAACTTATTCAGAAGGTGTTTCCAGATGTTTCTCAAAATTACAGAAACCATGATTGGTTGAGCGAACGAGCTATACTGGCTGCAAAAAACATAAATGTAAATGAATTAAATTTCAAAATTCAAGAACAAATTACATGCGAATTGAGGATATATAAATCAGTTGATTCGGCTACTAATCAAGATGATGTAGTCAACTATCCACCGGAATTTTTAAACTCGCTGGATTTGCCAGGATTGCCACCTCACAATCTTCAATTAAAGGTTGGATCGGTGGTTATAATGCTGCGAAATATCAACCAACCGCGTCTTTGCAACGGTACACGGTTAGCGATAAAAAAATTACTAAACAATGTGATAGAAGCAACTATACTCAAAGGAAAGTATAAAGGAGAAGATGTTCTCATACCGCGCATCCCAATGATTCCGACTGATGTGCCATTTGAGTTTAAACGACTACAGTTTCCAGTGCGGCTTGCTTTTGCTATGACTATAAACAAGTCCCAGGGGCAATCATTAAGTGTTTGTGGTATTAATCTAGAAAACCCATGTTTCTCACATGGTCAATTGTATGTTGCCTGTTCCCGTGTTGGAAAACCATCAGATTTGTTTATCTATGCGCCAGGTAATCAAACAAAAAACATCGTATACCACAAAGCACTACAATGATAATAATAATAATTATGATTCACATGATTAACAATAAAGCGATTACTTACTTTTAAATCCTTATATCGACGGTGGAAAGGCAAGATTGCTGATCTCCAAAAATGCGAATATGAGTTATATATACCGTTAGAATCGGCTGATTTTTCTCTATCCAATGATCTGGGTCTCATCTCAATACGAGCCAATTTCATGGTCGTTAAGCAATCTGTAATTACTGTTTTTTTGGTTAATAAGAGCTTTTTTTTAGGCCTTTTTATATTTTTTGGCACTTAAACTACCCCTTTAATGACCAAATTACCGATAAGCAATTATTCCAGTTTGTGTAAATTTACATTAAATTAGATAAGAAAATTTGCTTTGCCGTGAAAAAAAAGCAAAGTGCACATAAGAAAACTAGCCTCGCTGAGATTATTCATGATATGGCACTTAAGCCAATTATGCTCTACCGCATTTTTTGGATTGTTTACAGATCAGCAATTTTATCGGACAAAACTAATAATCACTATGGATATAAGCAATTTTGGCAGGGCAAGAATTTTCTTGAAGTGGTACTTAATGCAGTTTTACCCCACTTAACATCAATAATATTAAATTTTTAAGAAACTTTATCCCTACTTACTTGGACACATTCAAGCTACTTAAGCATGTCTTCCGTGCAAAGAATTTTAATATGTAGGGCGTTTAAGCTATCCTTTAAGGGTCTTATATTGCGTTACACACAGAGGGTATGTATTGACCCAGGTGCGCGCGGGCGCATCAGTCACTCGCATCTTGTCGTTTGGGCTGGACGCCCGCAGCTCATTCATACAAGCGCACTAAATATTGGTTCGAGCGTACCCTGCGATTATTAGCTATCCTATACAGCTACATACTTTACATAATTGTGTTGAGATATTTTTTTTTTTTATAGGTTTGAATTTTGTAATCCCACTTAATACCCTAAAAACTGGAGTAAGCACATTTTATTGAAATGAAATATTCCTTTATTTTTGAAAGAAACAAAACATATTTTTTTAATTCTACATATTTTTGCATGGCCTATGGCCATTCGGCATAATTCCACATATTCATTGGTATTCCTTTTACTTTATTTACCAACTTTGTTAGAGGGATTTGATTCTTATGATTTACCCTATTCACCATGCCATAAAAATAAAAATAAATATAAAAATTGTTACTGTACAAAACTAATTCAAAATTTGGTCAGATTTCACCAATGTCCTTCTTTGTAATAATGTAGGCGGTTTGATTCTCAGATGTGAAAAAGAAATTAAAATATCGAATGCAGGTTTCTTTCTTTTCAAAAAAAAAAAATCTATATGTACCTTTAAAGAGGAAAGATTTGATTGTTTGTTTATTTGCATCGAATAGGCTCCAAAAATACTGAATTGATTAAAAAAATATTTCGCTGTTAGGAAGCTTCACAAACCCCGAGTGACTTATGTTTTATTATATTTAAAAAAAATAGGGATCCTTACTTAAATAATGTAACCCAAGGTGCCACAAAAATGATCTCTTGTTTAACATTTTGATGGTTTGTTTGTTTAGAAAATTTTGAACAGTTTGTTATTGTTTTTTTATTGGAACAAAGTCCATACAGCCAAGTCTTTTTAGTACTTCACTAATATTTTATAGAGGCCAGATTTTATTCTTTGTTTGTTTGCTTCAAATAGGCTCTGCAACTACCGACCGAACGGATTTTAATAGTAGTTTATTCAACATGGGTGTAATGTAAAGTGATGTATTATGAACGAGGGTGGTGTGATAAAACCCTAGCGCAGTGACAGTTTCAAGGGTTCATTCCCGAACGTAGTGAGGGAATAATGACTTGAAACTTGAACAAGGGAGGATTTAACCTCACCCGAGGCAGAAAAACTTTACCCCCAAGTTGTATATACTGCTTTTTATTCCATCCGACGACAAAATTTACATATAAAAAAGAATCGCCTATGTACCTACCTAATTTTGCTGACCTTATCAGCTAGCTTGTTTTCAAACACACTTCACTTCAATCATTTATTTTCGTAACTATATTACAATAAGTACATCATATTTGCCCAGAGGTCGATAAAAATGTATGGAAATTCATTATTGAGCGGCTACAACCCGCATGTGAATAATTAGGAACTACGACCTAAGAACAGTAATAAATAATTTCTTTTTTTTTAAAAGAGACCCGCCTTCAACGAACTGACACAAACATAATCTGAGAACTTCCTCTTTTTCGGAGTCTGCTAAAATAAGTACTAAAACCTTCTCCTGAATGTAACCAATACATTACTGAAAACCGCATCAAAATTGGTTCAGCCAAACGCGAGATAATCGC
Source organism: Euspilapteryx auroguttella (assembly GCA_951802225.1). Taxonomy (NCBI): domain Eukaryota; kingdom Metazoa; phylum Arthropoda; class Insecta; order Lepidoptera; family Gracillariidae; genus Euspilapteryx; species Euspilapteryx auroguttella. Next base: position 6,684,158 of record OX637644.1, on the reverse strand, counting down.
GGACAAACATACATACATACATACAGGTCAAACTGATAACCTCCTTTTTTGAAGTCGGTTAAAAAGTTAACTTTTCGAGTGGATGGGATAAAAAATATATTTCACGTTATTTTCAAGGAAGCTACACTATCATCGAATGACATATATTATGCTATATAATTGAAAAAATATATAATTAGGGATCCCTAATTAAACTCTATCATTCTGGGCAGTTAAAAGAACATAGTCCATACAGCCAAGTCTTTGATGTACTTAAACTTACATTCTATGGGGCGGCTGGTGTATTACAAGAAAGGAAAGGTGTGGAAAGTCTTTGTAAAATTTTATTTAGTTTATTTTTGATTATTTAATACACCTCTACGTTTTAAGTTGTTTTTTTTTTTATTAACTATTATCATTTAGGTTTAAGAGAAATAGCACAGCTAAAGTAGCTAAAGTACGGTCTTTAACCGTAAAGCTATACAACAGTGCCATAAAAATACTAGGCCACATTATCTAGGGGAATACTGTTTCACATTTTTGATATTTGCCTTAGTTTAGAAGATATTAAATTTTTAAAACTTTAGCTGTACTTTCCTCTTAAGGGAACCTTAAAAGGGTATTTTTTATTATTTTAAAATAACGCAGTTCTTAATAGCAAAAGTGAGGGAGGGAAGTATATTATAAAAACAATAACGTACAGGTATTCGTTTTTTTTCTTATTTTGTAATAAAAATATTCATATTTTAATTTGCTCTCCCAATTATTTTGAATACGGCCACCTATAAGCCAAATTTGCTAGGCATGACTCTCGGCCAGTTGGAGATCATCGTTTCTAGACCGTCCAATTTTGAGAGGTTTTGTGATATAACCGAATTTTACCCTGCTGTGTTTCTGAATGCTTGCAGACATAAAACATTCTGTCTGACTTGAAAAATATACTTTTTGGCACATAAGCAAAAAGCGCAGAAATGGTTTGAGCTGCACTTCACGCTATCAGCAATTTAGCCTTGCCGTGGCATAGGTAATAATTGCTGAACCGCCACCTAACTCTGTTTCTATAAGTTTTATATATTATTTTTGATTGCAAGGCTATGCTAAACTGTTTTTTAGACTATCGTACTAATTTTCAGGTTAATCTGACACTCAGTACCTTTTATACGATTTTTTATGTAAAATTTGAAACTTTAAATCGCTCTCCTCATAAATCGTCAAATGGCGCTTCAGCAAGGTTGCCTTTCCAGCGTCGATATATGTTTTATTTAATTATTTTTTATTCACAACGCCGCCCTATCACCAGGGTGACGGCAGGAGAATTTTTTAAAATACGTAGGCAAAAAAACTGCCACATTACAAATCTTTTTGACAGGACGAAGTCTGTCGGGTCAGCTAGTTACATTATAATTGTAAATGCTCTTGGTACCTATGAGATGAGCTTCTGATATTAGGAGTACATCAAGGTTTTTTTTTTCATATTAAATCGATAGCTATAATTATTATTCTTTCAATAAAAACTGGCTGGTAACTCTTTATTTAATTTTACTTATATTTTTATTGAATAATAATATAACAATAATAATAATATAAGGTGCTTGCTTAAATAGTAGGTACTTACATAGGTGATGAAAAGCGGAGTGTATAACTCGGAAGCTATTTTTTTATGGATTGGGCGACGTACAGTCACGGACATCGCCAGCTTATCTGAACGAGTCCGTGACTGTTACTTTGAATCCCTAGGGATCATCGTTTTGGATTCAAAAAAGCGCCCTAAAAATATTAGTTTGTTAGTTTGCTCCATATACAATCTATACTATTTATTTAAACCTATTATTTTTTTGTAATAGCTATTGTGACGGAAAAACAAACGATTACTCCTTTTCTTGTTACAAATTCCACTTCGAAGGTATAACTGAAAAATAATGATGATAACGGTATTAATATAGGAAAGTATAGAGATTGGTTTTAGGTTTACAAAATCTTATGTAGATTTAAGTAGGTGGTTTACAAAATCAAATCTTAAGTTAGTTTGGTGTGGTAGGTATACACACCTACTTACAAGTTAAATTAATATATAGGTAGGTATACCTACTTACTTATTAGGTTTATGAAAACAAAAAACTTTTGTTTTTTTTTTGATAGCAATTCTTGAGCTCGGATGGGTTTTATTTTTGTAGTTAAAAAACAAGTGAGACTTACGTAGCTGTTCCGTAAACCACATGACTATAGATTTTCAAGAAGTCTTCCATGTTCACTTTTGGTACCTCATACTGGCCCTGAAATGTTGAACATTCTGGTTAAGTTGTGTTACTATCACTACCTATACAGTGTGCCCGGAGAAGTTTTAACATAATTTTAACATTATTTTAATTTTTTTTATGATTCATTTCATCGATGAAAACACCCCATATGGGGGGTCGCATCCTCACCCCCCTCAGTATGATGTTTTTAATTTTTTTTTTGCAAAAGTCGACCGCGCCTACTTTTAAATTCACTATTAAAGATGACAGAACCTTCATTAAGGTCTTGATCGAAGGCTAAGTCATTAGGCTTCCTAAGTTACTTACAAAATAACCAAATATTGCTTTAACTTTTTTTTTAAAGATGATAAACCAAAAAAAATTTTTTTTTGTTTAATTAAGTTTTACTATACTTTATTTTTTAATAAAAGTGGGTTAAACTGAAATCTTATATTAAAAGTTCAAAGCGAAGGGTCTTTTTGGTAGTTGATAATTTCTGAAGTAATAGACTGTAGAGAAAAAAATCTAATAGCATTTTGGAGAACAACTCAAAAGCTAACAAGAAAACACAAAAAATAAAAAATAGTATCTGCATTTTTTGTGGAAACTTTTAAAAACCGTAACAAATGCACAAAAAAAAAATTTTTTTTTTGGTTTATCATCTTTAAAAAAAAAAGTAAAAGCAATACTTGGTTATTTTGTTAGTAACATAGGTAGCCTAATTACTTAGTCTTCGATCAAGACCTCAATATAGGTTCTGTGAGCCTTAGATCTTTAACTGTGAATTTAAAAGAAGGCGGGGTCGACTTTTAAAAACAAAATTAAAAACATCATACTGAGGGGGGGGGGGTGAGACTGCGACCCCCCCATATGGGGTGTTTTCATCGATGAAATTAATTATAGAATACATCTTAAAATTATGTTATATCTTCCCCGGACACACTGTATAACTAAAAGGTGTTTAAGTTTATAAAGTTGACAGCTTGACTTGACTATGTTACCAAAACCCCATCAGACGCAAGGGGCATATAATGCGGCTGCGTGGTGTGTGTGTACAAGATATCTTACCGGATTTCCACTGCAGTCGTCGTTATATTTCACTTTAATTTTCTTTAATACAGCATCTATGACTGGATGTTTGCATGTTATGTTTTCAATACTGACATCCAGTTTTTTTGAGGAGTTAGACAACCTGTACACTCTTAGCGTATACTGAAATTAACAAGCAGTTATGTAAGAAGAGTAGGTGCAGAGTACAGACAGTAGCGGATGTCGTTCGATGCCGATGTGAAAATGCATGCTGGGTAAGCAAAAATAATCGCATTCGTTTACCGGTTATATTCGCTACCTTTTTTTTTGTAACGAGGAGAAATGCCTTACGCACTTCCCGTCGCTCGGGGGAGCGACGGGGGTGTGTGGGTATTGCACCCGACTAAAACTCCCAGGTGGCCGCCTCAGCGATTTGGAAATGACCCCGGGATTTGCCTCAAAGCCTTCCGCCAGGACCTTCCCACGCATAGCTGCATTCCAGCTCCTGCCTCGGAGCGGGTATGTTTTTCCCTCCCCTGCACCACCACTGGTGCTGCAGCGGCACAGTGCCACAAACTTTGCTGCCGCCCGTCTCGGGGCCGTTTTCATAGATGTGTAGAGCCCCCGCTCTACACCCACGACCCCGATGACCCCTTTTAGTCGCCTCTTACGACAGGCAGCCTCTTATGCCCGTAACTACAGGGCCGTGATGGTGCTCAGTCTCTCGCACCATCACGGCGGCCTCTCCTCCTGCGTCGGGAGGGGTCGGCCGCTTCTCGCTCGCGCTCTGCGGTCCCCTTTGCAGACATAACGTGTTCGCAGAAGGAGACAATCGCGCGCCATGCCTCAGCATTATCTAGCATTGCCTTAACGACCGCAGGCAATGATAGGTCGGTTCCTACGACGGCTGCAAGTTCTCGTCGCTTATCTGCCCAAGCCGGGCATTCTACAAATGTGTGAACATCTAACACAATGATTACAAGCCTCGGAGCCCTCTCTCCCCAGCCAACACAGGAACTTTCCAAAGCAGCCATGATCCGTAAGGATCTGTGTCATTCGGAGAGTCTGAGCCCCATGTTGTCTGTTCAGCCATTGTCGCAGGACAGGGCGCACCGCCTCCACCGTTCAGAAGCCGGCAGGTGGAGTTGCCAGCCTTTCCTCCCATGCAGATATCGCTATCTCGTCAATCTCCTGCCGATGAGCTGCTACCTCTCGAGGGGCGTGACTGAACCCTCTCTCCCGTGCCTCTTCGCGCCAATGAAACATTAGCGCGAGGGATCTCGCGTCCAAGTCCCATGGCATGGACCCAGCCAGAAAGCAGGCGGCCTCATAAGAGACCGTGCGGTAGCCCCGGACTATTCTCGTTGCAATCACCCTTTGCGGTCGTCGCAAGAGGGCAATGCTATTCTTATTCCTGGCCAGGCCATCTATCCATACTGGGGCTCCATAAAGAGCCATTGACCGCACGACCCCTGCATAGAGTAAGCAGGCAGGGCAGGATGCCTTTGGCCCCCTGATATTCGGCAGTAGCCTTCCGAGTGCCGCAGCCGCCAACAACAGACGCGGAGCGAGCCGCTCTAAGTGAGGGCGGAAACTCCGAGTCGAGTGTTATGCCGAGGTACTTCATCGTTGACTCGAAAGAAATGTTGGTTCCGCCCACCACAATGCTCATCTCTGAGGCTGGCGGCGGATTGCGTGCACCGTGAAACCAGAGGGCTTCTGACTTATCTAGAGCCACCTTCAGTCCCAGCTGACGGATCCGCTGCACCACCTGTGCCACACCTGCAGTGGCGAGTTTCGCAGCTTCACGATATGACCTGCCACGCGCGGTGACAAGAGTGTCATCTATGCCCCGGAGGTTAGCGCCACGTAACGAATAAAATAAGTAGCTCAAAAAAAAAACCCCGAGTCAGACCCCTCATCAACTGACGGGGGTGACGTCACGAGCGTATTACGAGTGCGAAGTCTTTCTTGCTACAACATCTTTCAAAATAAAAATAATAAGTTTTACTTAAAAGTATATTGTGGCGTATTGTTTAAAGTAAAGTTGTTTAACTTCTTAATATATATTATAAAAAGCATCACGAGGATTGCGTGTTTTGGGTGTTAAAAGTGAAATATTATTTATAATATTAGTGTCAGTAAAACTGTTAGCCGTAATATTAAAGTTACTGCGACGAGTCAGCAGGTAGGCGGGCGCCGAGCAGTCTGCCATAAATAATTGATTGACGACATCTAGCGGTGGATCATCATAACACTTATTGATAGTCCATCGATCGATATCATTTATAGTCAGACCAGTCGTCGCGAAAGCCAACTCTAGCGATGCCACTTTATTGCGAGGCTTGTAAGAAGTTTCTGAAGGCGCGCACAGATGGCGTCTGCTGTAATATTGGGCAGTGTAAAAAAATTACCACCGCGGCTGCGTTGGTTTAACTGCTTCGGCCGATGTTGCGGATACGTGGGTGTGTCCGGAGTGTCAGCGCTTTATTCCGCGCGATAATAAGAAGGACACTCCAGTTAAAGGGCTTCAGACACAGACCCAAGGCACCTCGACAGGGGGAAGAGATGTGACGAGAACTGCATCTTCACCGGTTCCTGAGTCGAACGTATCTGATGACGCACAAACTTCATCTGTCTCAGGCGCCATCAATAAGTTGGCGGCAGAAATTCGAATGATGCGGGACGAGATGCGCGGTATGCGGGACGAGATTCGAGGGTGCAAGGACGAGATACAGGACTTTCGTCAGTCCTTGGCAGCCTGTACGCAGAGGGTCGATCGCATCGAATTGCGGATGGACGCCATGGAAAAATCGGCTTCTGAGGCGGTAGTGGCAACCGGCACAAGAGTCCTGGAAGAGGCTATTCGTAGCCTCCAACTCGAACTTCAGGATCGCGACCAGGACGCATTATCAAACGACGTCCAGATAGCTAACGTTGGGGAAGATAGTGGAGAGAACCCAGGCCACGTAGCTATCTTGGTTGCGAAGAAGCTGGGGATCCAACTGGACGAGCGGGATGTTGTAAGTGCGGAGAGGGTTGGTCCGCGTAGCGCCTCGGCGGCGGGAGCGGGCGACGAGACCCGCCGGCCGCGGCCGCTGGCCGTGCGGCTGGCGCGGCGGACGACGCAGGACGACTTACTGCGCGCGGCGAGGGTGCGGCGTGGCGCTACTACTGCCGACATGGGCATCAGCGGAGAGCCACGCCGTTTTTACATTAACGAGCGTCTCACAAAGGTGAACCGCCAGCTGTTCGCCATGGCGCGCGAGCGAGCTCGAGTACAGGGTTGGAAGTACTCCTGGACTCGAGACGGCAAAGTATACGTCAGGCGCGGAGAAGGACAGCAACGACACAGGATTCGCGAGGAATCTGATATTAATAAAATTTTTGACGTTGTCCCAGTTTGTGCTGCCTCTGTATAAATTCCTGTTATTTACAAAAGTGTGCCTGCAAAAACAAAAAAAAACTTTTTTTATTTATGTTGTTATCTTTCGTTATTTTGTGTTTGTAATTTCTCTGTTTCTGAATTTAAAATATGAGTTCAATTTTAGACTTCCGTTTTGTGCTGCTTTGTTTTTGTTTTATTTATTGTGTGCTGTACTGGTGGTGCGGTTGTCGTGGAGTGTCGCGGTTTCGACTGGTGCCGGCGGCCTCACGTACTGCACTATGCTATGTTGTGCCTACAAATATTTAAAAATTGAATTCACTTTAAATATATTAGTTTATGTTGTTATTATATATATATACATAAATGGGTACTTACTGGTAGCACTCACCTATAACTTTTTTATTAAAAATGATTAAGTCCTAGTCAATACGAGTTGGACTTTTCAATGCTGGTTCGTTAGGCACAGGGCACGATGAGTTCATAGCTGCGATGTTGCACCTTTCAGCGGATCTCGTTGCGGTGAACGAAACATGGTTGCGCGAAGGGCAAGAGGGAAAAGCTCCTATCCTACAGTCCCTGGGTATAGGATGAAACACATTCCAAGACCGCCGGGCAAACGCAAGCGTGGTGGCGGCGTCGCTTTTTATTTGAAAAGTGGCGTGAGCGCTCGAGTTTGCCCCTACCCGCCAACGCCAAATATTGTTGAACAAATGTGGCTTCGGGTAAATGTTGCCAGTAAAAAAATTATTATCGGTACAGCCTATCGTCCGAGATGGGTGAACGCAACGGTATTTTTTGATGCGATTACAAGCTCTATGACTTGGTGATTTTAATATTAACATCCTAGACAAAACTGACCATAACTACTTTTGTTTAGATCAATTTATGACATCGTTGAACTTGACACAACTGATAGACCAACCGACTCACTTTACAGATCATAGCGAGACTACTATAGACTTAGTATGCACCGATGCACGGGTCTCTCGTGCTGACGTGCATCATCTACCTGACTTGGGACACCATGCATTTATAACAGTTGACCTGAATATAAAAAAAATTAAACCGACCCCGACCTTTGTGACATATAGACCTCTGACAGATATAAACATGGACGACTTTAATGTGGATTTAAAATCGATAGATTGGGACATAATCACTTCTTTTACAGACGTAAATGACATGTTGACAGTCTTTAATGAACATCTTACTGGACTCTATGAGAGACATGCGCCAGTTAAGACTACAGTTGTGAAGGAATCTCCGAAGCCGTGGTTGACGCAAAATGTTCGGTTGATGATGAGATTACGAGATCAAGCACATAAGAGATACAAACAGACTGGACAAGACGGACATAAAAAAATATTATCTTGATCTCAAACATCTCGTCATCGAAGCCATACACAGCGAGAAACGGGCCTTCTTTGAAGAGAGTATAAATAACTGTTCTCAAGACTCTAAGCGCCTGTGGAAAAACCTCAAGCGTAACGTCCTGCCAAATACACGTAACGCGGAGTTACCCCCGCACTTTACCGACGCTGACGCAATAAATGACCAATTTCTAAATGTGCCTGGACAGACAGACGTTAATATCTCAGACATGACTTTTTTTGAATACCATAGACATGACAAAGCGACAAAGTTTTCACTTGATACTGTTAGTATGGACTGTGTGTTTAAAATCTTAACTAGCATTCACACAAAAGCTAAAGGCGTTGATCTAATTGACATAGACATGATCTTACTGACATTACCAACTACACTACACGTCCTAACTGCCATAGTTAATTGCATTATACTGACCCAGACATTTCCGACCGACTGGAAGATTGCAAAGGTTACACCCCTTCCTAAAAATCCTAATCCCGTCTCAATTTCCGAACTCCGCCCCATTAGTATCTTACCTTGCATGTCTAAGATAATAGAACGGGTTGTATGTGATCAGCTCTCGAGATATCTGGAGGGGAACGGTCTGCTACCGGAGTTGCAGTCTGGATTTCGAAAAGGACGTGGAACGAGCACGGCGTTGCTAGACGTCGTGGATAACGTGCTCTCAGCGCTCGACGGTGGCCAGAGTACAATTTTGGTGCTGCTAGACTTTTCCAGAGCTTTCGACTGCATTAGCCCTTCTATTGTCGAAGATGTCGTATTACGGGTTTGACATTGCAACAATCCGGTGGTTTGGTGATTACTTATCAGGTCGTTTGCAAACTGTAGCTCTTCAAAGGTCAAATGGTACGACACAGTTCTCATCAACCAGGTTGGTTTCAAGGGGTGTACCACAGGGTTCCATACTTGGCCCTTTATTGTTTATTTTGTACAGTGCTGACATTACCAAATCTATCACAAACACCAACTACCATCTTTATGCTGACGATGTGCAAATATATAAGTCAACAGTCCCTGGTAAAGCAGCCGCTGTTGTGCAGTTAATGAACGAGGAGCTGGATAGGATTGCTTTGTTGTCTAGTCGTAACTGCCTGGTACTTAATCCCAGTAAATCCAAGTTCATGGTTCTGGGCACTAAATGTCAAATCAGTAATACGGTGCAAGCCCTCTCCGCCAATGATATAGCTATAATGGGTGAACCAGTGGAACGAGTTGAAGAAGCAAAAAATCTTGGTTTGCTGATTGATGGTGAGCTACGCTTTGAGAAGCACATCACAAGCATCGTTAGCAATTGCTTTTATCGACTAAAGATTCTTTATAATATTCGCGATTACCTTAGAACGGATTTGCGTGTCCGTCTTTGTGAATCTCTGATATTATCAAGATTAAACTACTGCGATGTCGTTTATGGTGGCTGTATACTTGAACGGACCAAGAGGTTAATTCAACGTGTACAAAACGCATGTGCACGTTTTTGTTTCAAAGTCCTTCCCCGTTCCCACATTACTCCACACTTGAACAATGCGAAGCTACTAAACATGGACTCTCGTCGGCAGCTGCACCTCGCCACGCTGCTGTTTGGCGTAGTGCACACCCAGCAGCCTAGCTACCTGTTTAAAAAGCTAAAATTTTCAACACGAGAGCGCCACGTTCACAGGACTAGGCTGCTCATCCCTGCGCATCGGCTGACGGCCTTCCGTGGTAGCTTCAGGTATGCGGCGTCCAAGTGCTGGAATAATATCCCCCCTCCGGTCCGTGAAGCTGCAAGTAGGTATACCTTTGGGCGCAAGCTCAAGGTGTATTTGCTTGACCAGCAGAGGCTTTTATAACTTCAAACCCCAACCATTGCCGCACGATCTTCAATGACCTATGACTGAGACGTAATCGCATCCCTCTTGTATATTTATGTACCTAATATTTTATATTTATAATGGTATGTATTCTGTTTTTATTTGTTTTTATTTATCTATATTGGAGCAATATTTTATTTTTATTTTTATTTACTTGTTGCGCACTTGTGGCACGCTTGTGAGTTACGCTGGCACTAGCTGAAAATCAGCGCTGATGGTACAAACCTTCAGCACATGCTGAGCTAGTACCATTTTGCGGCTGCAGCGGCACACCACGGCATACACCTCTGAAAGTCGAATTTATTTATGTGTAGTCATACGTCTTGTATTTTTTTTTATGTTTTAATATTTGTTATTTTTGTAATTTTCTGTTATGTTTTTGTTTAATTTGTTTTGTAATGTGTGTCGTTGTTGTTGCGAATAAATATGTTTTCTTTCTTCTTTCTTTCTTTCAACTAAACTAGAACTAAAGCTGATCATCTTCAAAAGATCGTGTTTACCTTACCATATACTTTCAATATCATTGAAGTAACACGGTGCAAAATTTAATATGGATAGGACATGGAATGTAGTTAGGTAGTGGATGAGGGAATCTAACTACCTTCCAGATCAGATCTAAACACTCCAAACTGATGAATATAAACGGGTTTATTACATTTACTAATGGGGACTGGGAAATCTATATACATACATACATACATACATAATCTCACGCCTTTTATTCCCCGAAGGGTTAGGCAGAGGTACCAGCTCAAGAGCCGGACCCACGTTTAGCCGAGTTTATGCTTTATTACCAACGTGACAAGGGGCCAGCTTGTCGCCGCGGTTATAACGACCACTACTGCGGCCGGGACCAACGGCTTAACGTGCCTTCCGAAGCACGGAATCATCTTACTTTTCGGACAATCAGGTGATTCAAGCCTGCAATGTCCTATCCAACCGAAAACAACCACAACGTGATTTTTGTGAGAAATCAATATGTGGTGTTTTCTGCGGGGATCGAACCCACAACCTTCCGAGCCCTAATCAAAGGCGCGACGCGCTACGCCACTGGGCTACGGAGGCGGCGAAATCTATATAGTTACCAGTAAATGCGATTAATTCAGAGGTTTTTATTACATTTACCGCAAGTACCGGTAATTATTAATAATAACCGGTGATTTTGCATAATTACCGCATTATTCACATTTAACGTAACCTATACATTCTTAACTCGACCAAACAGGGTTTCGTCTCGTATCAAGAGATCAAGTAGCTGGCTGAGAACCGGGAGGTTATGAAGAAGCTCCGCCGAAAAGAGCGAAAAAAATACTTTTAAAGTGATACTTACATATACAGGCAAAGTTTTCTTCTCTATTGTAAAGTTCGCTTTTATCATAGGCTTGTCATTTTTGTCACGAAATAGTGCAAAATGGTGCCTAATTAAATTATCGGAATCGTACTTTTCTTGAGACAGTTTGCAATCTTCAATATCAAGAAGTTTTTGTTTTATTCTCTGAAACAATTATAAAAGGTACGTAAGTAATCAAAACTGCTCTACTTAGTCTTTTTTTACAAGGGAGTAAAGAAATATTTTTACGGCGAGGGTGCTTTTTATTAAAACATTTTTAACCGACAAAAAAACAAAAAGTATGAGGTTCTCAATTCGTCCTGTACATGTTTTTTTTTTAAGCTTTTATTTAACTTGTACTGTATGTATATGTCACCGGAAAATAATAAGATTCGCAAGTGTATAAATTTCCTAGGAAATTTATAAACTTTCGTAGGATTCTAAACGAGAGATAAATTGAATTATTTTACGCCCACTTTTTTGCAAATTTATAAATTTTCGACGCGTCGTGGTAAATTTTTAAACTAACGGATATCAATTCGTAAGATTCTAAACGAGAGAAGAGCTTTTAATTTTACGCTTTTTTTAATACGGAAAATAACACACTGCTTTTTGATTGGTTGATGTTGACAGTGAAAATGCTTGCGTCCATAGTCTTACGTACAATCAGACTTGCCAAACAATTCGATTAGACTAACAGTATTTTTAATGGTACTAAAAACTAGGTAGGTTTATAGGTTAATATGTTACCGCTAATGTCCGAAACTCAGTAAAAGTGCAGAATAACTAGTTAAAATGCAAACTGGCTGAATCCGTTCGAGCTCGAAATAAAATATTGTTCGCAACATTACCTAGGTACCTAATCTGCAAAATCCCTAGGTAAGAGAGAGAGAGTAACAACCAAGCATACAGTAAAGTTCGAAAAACTGTTGCATTAGATTTCAGTTAAACACAGGTAACCCAAGCTCCGCTCGCTTCGCTCGCTACGCTGGTTAAAGATCACAAGCCAAACTTAACCTAACCTACAATTTTGCCCTAGATTAAAATTTTCGGTCGGAGTTTTCTGTTTTCCGCACTTTAACGGCGAGACATTCGGTAATACATTAACTAGGTAAGTGCGGATATCCCATATTTCCATAATAAAACATTTTGGTCTTGGCTACCATAAAACTTTCATAGCTCTGTGGTAAATTTCAATTCGTCTCATACACGGCGTTTGGTTATTGGTTACTTATTATTTTACGTGTGAGTTTTGTAAGTTTATCAATTTACGAAAATGTAGGCGTAAAATAATACAATTTATCTCTCGTTTAGAATCCTACGAAAGTTTATAAATATCCTAGAAAATTTATAAATTTACGGTTCTTGTTTTTTTCCGGTGACATATAATAACCTGCGCAGATAAAGAAAAGCTTTAATTATGGCGTCGATCCGCATGTTATCTCGCTCACACAATGAAATACACGCTGCAAAAAAATAGTAATTAACGCGTAATAAATTTAGCCATTTAATATTGCCATCGCTTTTAGCGATAGCAATATTATTTTATTATATATTACTAGAGGCAACCCCGCGGTTTTTCCCGCGCAGATTCTCATAAACACAAAATTCCCGTTTTTCCCGTTCCCGTGGGAATTTCGGAAAATCCCTTCTTAGTGCTCACCTACACTCCCTAAGGAACCTACACGCAAACTTTCAGCCCGCTTCGCCCAGTAGTTTCGGCTCTGCGTTGTCTGTCAGTCAGTCAGTCAGTAACGGAAGAGTTTTTTATATATTGACTAGAGGCTGCCCCGCGGTTTTTCCCGCGCAGATTTCTCATAAACACAAAATTTCCGTTTTGTCCCGTTCCCGTGGGAATTCCGGGAAATCCCTTCTTAGTGCTCACCTACACTCCCTAAGGAACCTACATGCAAAATTTCAGCCCGCTACGCCCAGTAGTTTCGGCTCTGCGTTGTCTGTCAGCCAGTCAGTCAGTCAGTCAGTCAGTCAGTCAGTCAGTCAGTCAGTCAGTCAGTCAGTCAGTCAGTCAGTCAGTCAGTCAGTCAGTCAGTCAGTCAGTCAGTCAGTCAGTCAGTCAGTCAGTCAGTCAGTCAGTCAGTCAGTCAGTCAGTCAGTCAGTCAGTCAGTCAGTCAGTCAGTCAGTCAGTCAGTCAGTCAGTCAGTCAGTCAGTAACGGAAGAGTTTTATATATATTGATTACTTGTATTATGTATGTGGCAATAAAGAATTTTGTAACATAATTTAATCTTTCTTGATTAATGTTTTCAAATGACAACTAATAGAGAATAACTCAAATAAAAAAAAAAACCCGACCCAGTCAGCTAGAGCTAATCATCTTAATAACTCAAATTTAAAAATTTAAAAACACCCGACCGAGTCAGACCCCTCTTAAAAATATCTATAAAATATCATGGTTCCTTAACATATACTTTTAATATCATTGAAGTTACACTGTACGAAATTTCAAATTGATCGGACTTATGGAAGCTAGTTAGATCCTCTCATCCATTATTCAAAGGCTGATCATCTTCAAACGGCAGATCAGGTCATGGTTACCCTAACATATACTTTCAATATCATACATGTAACATGGTACCAAATTTCAATTCGATCGGATATAACGAAGCTAGTTAGATCCTCTCATCCATTATTCAATTCAAGAGCTGATCATCTTCAAATGGCAGATCAGGTCATGGTTACCTTACCAAATACTTTCTATAACATAGATGTAACATGGTACCAAATTTTAAATCGATCGGACATAAGGAATCTAGTTAGATCCTCTCATCCATTATTCAAGAGCTGATCATCTTCAAATGGTAGATCAGGTCATGGTTATCTTACCAAATCAATATATATAAAACTCTTCCGTTACTGACTGACTGACTGACTGACTGACTGACTGACTGACTGACTGACAGACAACGCAGAGCCGAAACTACTGGGCGTAGAAAGCTGAAAATTGGCACGTGGGTTCTTTGGGGAGTGTAGGTGAGCACTAAGAAGGGATTTCCCAAAATTCCCACGGGAACGGGAAAAAACGGTATTTTTGTGTTTATGAGAAATCTGCGCGGGAAAAACCGCGGGGCAGCCTCTAGTACTTTCTATATCAAAGATGTAACATGGTTCAAATTTCAAATGGATTGGACATAAGGAAGCTAGGTAGATCCTCTCATCCATTATTCAAGAGCTGATCATGACAGCCTGATCAGATCTTCATCAGACATAGCTAAGAACACTCGGCCTGAAATTATCTATAATCAAAAAAAAACTTAACGAAAATCGGTTCAGCCGTTTGGGCTCTACGATGCCACAGAAAGACAGACAGACAGACAGACAGACAGACAGACGGACGGACGGACGAGCGGACAGACGGACAGACGGACGGACGGACGGACGGTCTGTTGATGAGAAGGTCTGACTGGAGGGGTTTGTAAATTTTTAATTTTGGTTAAGTTTAGACTATGTATTGATGCTGATACTTACTTACCTTACACGTAACTGACTGTATTATAAATGTAAACAGCATCATTGAATGGCACAAAATAAAAATCTTCATCGTTTTACCTGAAAAAAAAATTAAACGAAGACACTTGTTGTTTGGATTGTTATTATTTTGTATATAGTCATGATCGCTTAATGATGTGATCATAATAATTTATTATATAAGTATTTACCTACATATAATACCTAACATAATTTTGATAAGTGCTGTCCATTGGCAGCCTTTAACAACTGTAATATGACGACATAATAATGGTTTCAGATGTTATCTGAACCATTGAACATGGCTCTAAAATTAGCTTAATATCATCATTGCTTAATACTCTATTAGGGTGCGTCCCGCGGCTTCACCTGTGTATTTTTTCTTTGAAACGATTTTTTTTCCTTTCTTGTGGGTATTTCGGGATAAAAAGTATCCATGGCTGTCTCGTGGTTTTAATAAGCTACCTACCTTAGTGCCGAAATTACCATTGATCTTCTGTGTTGACTGCACATGGCAACTGCAACGGCACAGTGCTACAAAGTGTGCCACCGCCTATCTCGGAGTCGTTTGATGAGTGTTTTAGGTCTTGTGCCCCACACTCGGATTCGCATTACGGAATTTCCACGCCTCGTCCACCTCAACAGTAGACTCTTGCCGTCGCGCCAAATTTATTCCTGTCACCCTCTTTAAATCAAAATAGGATATTATGCGAAAATCTGAATTATCTTTAAATAATTTGCGAAAAAGGAACAAATTGTACATTAAGTACATACCAGTAACATGAAAATAGGACATTCGTGTATTCTTCAAAATGTAATAAAAATGTACTTTACATTTCATATACTTACTTACTTTCAATATCATTGAAGTAACACGGTACCAAATTTTAAATCGATAGGACATATGGAAGGTACTTAGTTAGATTCCCTCATCCACTATTTAAGAGCTGATCATCTTCAAACGGCAGATCAGGTCATGGTTACCTTACCATATACTTTCAATATCATAGATGTAACATGGTACCAAATTTCAATTCGATCGGACATCATAAGGAAGCTAATTAGATCCCCTCATCACCTAGAAAAGAGCTGATGATTTTCAAACCGCTGATCAGATCTTCATGAGACATGGCTAAGAACACTCAGGCTGAAATTAACTATGATACAAAAAATAACTAAACGAAAATCGGTTCCGCCGTTTGGGCTCTACGATGCCACAGACAGACAGATACACACGTTAAAATTATAACGTGTCTTTTACCCCAGCCGGAAAGAACATCTCATCGAAATTTTGAAAATGCCAATATTCAGTGCATCGGACGTAGTAAATGTGCGCCAAGTGTCGCATTTGTGCATCCAGAGGTTTTGGAGTTATAGGCTAAAAACAAATCTTGCTGGAAAAAAGGTTCTCCTGGAAACACTTTTTTGAACCGCTGGGCCTAGGTCTTTGAAACTTGGCAGAAATGTAGCTTGTATTTGTGCATAAATGTGCACTTCAAAATCCTGCTGGGGTAACGTTTACCAGTTTTCTATATCTCGGAAACGGCTCACGCTAATGAACTGAATTTTTTTATAGGATGATCAAACGAGCTCACCTAAATGAAGTTCGATCATTATTGTACGAAGGCTTTGTATGAAGATGTAAGTATATTGTTAAACATGCAGCTTCTCCGAGTTGCTTGGCACCTTACGCGCTTTAAATCCTTCCCTATACTTACTAAAAAAAAAACAATATTGATTGTCTATGGTCTAGCTGTCAAACGTCATTCTTTAGAGCCTTACTGAGCTACTGAGCTTGACTCACAACTTGGGTTACTTACAAATTGTAAGGGGCGGGCGGGACAATATACATCTTCATACAAAGCCTTCGTACAATAATGATCGAACTTCACTCAGGTGAGCTCGTTTGATCATCCTATTGTACATCGGCTTTGTATTCGATGTAATTATTTAACATGCAGATGTTCAGAACCAATAATAATATCCTAAAATAAAAGTTGTGAGGCTTCTGTCGAAGATAACCCCTTCTAATATAGGAAAGGACAAAAAAAAATTTTTGAAACCTAAGTTGTTTTATATTCTTATCTTTGGTAAAGGAACATGAAAATTTAATAATACTTAAAAGAAAATCTAATAAAGTTAAATGTAATATTTAGTAACAAAACAGGGCGTATTAATAAAATATAATACCGCTTCCTAACTAAAACAAAAAGATATCACATTAGTACAGTTGTATTATGTGAACCTCTAAAAAGTTCAAGACCTACTGGTCCAGCCAGCTGTCTGTCTAATGACACACCTTTAGCTCTAGACTTGGTGGTTGCTAGATGGCTTGTGTTTGTCCTGCAAACACCTTAACTTTCAAATTTAAAATTAATTTATTCTACATAGGTACAAGGTATCTCTTATTTCAAGTCTCATATCATTATATTTATTAATATAGTATCCTATTCGCATGAGGCGCAGGCAAAACAGTCCCCAAAAGGACAGACCAGTCCGCATAGCAAAACATTGTACGTAGCTCTACGTCATGCTACACGAGCCAGACTGCACCCTGCCGCGGCACGCCGCCGATCGGACCCATCATCGAAGCCAATGATGGAGCCGCCAGGAGACGCACCCAAACAAGATCATCTCATTTAAAAGGTTCTAAGTACCTACTCCCTTTTTTCCCCAAAATAGCAAAATATTTTTGGTCCAGCATCCTATTGTTGATGAGGTCACAAATTTAAGTCGTTTTTTGAAAGAATTAAGAATGGGTTTCGTACGAATGTTTTCTCAAAATCTCTATTACCTTGCAAGATAGTCTTGCAACAGTTTCACAGAACAGAATTTTTTTCACGTTCATAAGCTTTGATTAGTTTAATTTGGTTTACAAAAAATCTAAGACTCAATGTCTTACTTAACAATATCAGTATAACTTAATGTATATTCATTCATTCATCGTCGCGTTTTGGCTTTGCCCAGACGTATCCGTTGTGTTCTAAAACCAGTTTGCCCTACCGGCTCAACTAAGGATGAGAAGACGTATCGATAGTTGGGAGTATCGATTAAATATCCAATAGGGAATAAAAAAAAAATATGGATAAGTTTATAACGAGAAGCTCATCTACCTCGAGTCTTAACAAGCGAACAAGAGAAGAGGAGGAAGAAGAAGATGGTTGGCAAAAGCCCAAGCGTACAGCTTTACCAAGATCGCAACCTGGAAGACCCAAGTTTGCTACTTCAAACCAATTTAGCAACCTAAATGTAGATCAGGTAGCTCAGCTACCAGAATCACTACAAAAAGCAATTTTAGCTCGTAAAAACCCGTCACGTATTCCACCAGTGGTAATCAAGATACAAGAAGATTGGACTCATGGGAAAATTAAAGGCTGTATAGACAAATACAGTAATCGTTATCACCTGCAGTACAGAGGCAAAAACAATGTTGCAGTTCAGTGCTATTCAGCTGAAGATCACCAAGCCGTTAAAGAGGGTCTACGTAATGAGAACATTCCCTTTCATACACATACTCGTAAGGATGAAAAACTTTTAAAAGTTGTGATCAGAGGATTACCTGCAAGCTTCGAGGGTACCTTAGCCGAGGAATTAAAGGAAATGGGCTTCGAGGGTATCATTATCTCCAAGCTTAGCTCAACTAGAAAACAAGATATGTCATTTCCACCATTCCTAGTCCAACTGCCTGTTGGAACTGATGTTAATAAATTTCGCCGGATCAAATACTTAGGAAACTGCGTTGTTGATATTCGACGGTTCAGATCGAATACTACAATAGGCACGCAATGCTATCGTTGTCAAGGCTTCGGTCACGCTTCAAGGAACTGTAATCTGCCAGCAAGATGTGTTAAGTGCACTGGTGATCATGAAACTAAAGATTGTAGCAAAAAAGATCGTACCACTCCTGCAGTTTGCTGCAATTGCAATGAAGCTCATCCAGCTAATTACCCTAAATGTCCTAAGCGACAAATATATATACAAAAAATCAAAGATAAACGCCGTGAAATTAGAGCTCCACATTCCGCAAATATTCA
The DNA here is from genome assembly GCA_951802225.1 of Euspilapteryx auroguttella. NCBI lineage: Eukaryota > Metazoa > Arthropoda > Insecta > Lepidoptera > Gracillariidae > Euspilapteryx > Euspilapteryx auroguttella. Next base: position 6,665,436 of record OX637644.1, on the reverse strand, counting down.
GGTGCAGCCAAGCAACAGACAACCATTGGCTCCATCGACAAATTTTCTGCAATCTACTCGATTAGATTTGCCTGTACCTACGCATATACCAGCGCCATCGCAGCAAACATGGGCCAACATAGCAACAGGAACAAGAATAGATCAAGCAAACAACACTATCATAAATAACCAAAACTATGATGAGACCACTAAGGAAATGCTAGAAATATTTTGTACAATCAAGAAAATCAGGGATCAATTTGTAGAATGTAAAAGTATGATAGATAAGATAGTGCTAGTGTTAACAAACATGCAAAACAAAAATGTATTCTAAGTCAAATACACTAAGAGTCATTTATTGGAATGCTGACGGCATTCGTAACAAGCAGAGTGAGCTCCTGGACTTGGTGAGTAGCCTAAATATTGATATTGTTTCTATATGTGAGAGTAGATTAACGCCACGTATAAATCTAAACTTTCCCGGGTATGTCTGTTATAGGTGTGATAATGTTGCTGGCAGAGGTCAAGGTGTAGCCTTACTGGTACGATGTAGCATAGATCACTCCCTGATCAGTACTCCTCAATTGAATTATATGGAAGCAATTGGTATCAAAATTATACTAGACACACACACGTATTCTATATTTTCGATTTATCAATCACCAAACTTACCTTTTCTTACATGTGACATTGATCGCTTGTTAAAATGTGGAGACCAGGTACTATTGTTAGGCGACTATAATGCTAAGCACGAGCATTGGTATCCTGGATTACGCAATACCTTTGGAAATGTTCTTTTTAATCATATGCTCAACCATGATTATACTATTTTAGGACCAGATGAGCCAACCTTAGTTCACTATCGTGAAAACTTAGTCCCCTGCCTTCCAGATCTTGTAATTTCTAAAAATATTAATAACATTGATAGCATAAAAACAATAACAGCACTATCATCAAATCACTTACCTGTTCTTTTGACAATAAGGGTCAACTTTGAGCGCAAATTCTTAAGTAGTTTTAATTACACAAAAGCTAATTGGTCTAAGTATCGCATGGCACTTAATGAAAGTATCCATCTTGATAGTAAAACTTTTTTAAGCACCGATGATATTGATAACGAAGTAGAAAAACTTACCTTAAACATTCTGGAGGCACGAAGTATAGCAGTACCAGTTACAAATGTAAAGCGTGACTTCGTACAACTACCGCGTAAAGTGAAAAGGTACATAAAATATAGGAATTGCCTGAGAAGACGTTTACCCACTGAAGCTGACATTGAACGCCGTAATCAATTGAGAACCCAAATAAAATACCTAAATAAAAACATAACACAAGCCATAAGATTACATAATGATAAAATTTGGGAAGATAAATTAAAACTAGTTGAAAATCCTCGTTCTGAACTATGGAGATTAGCTAAATCACTCAGAACAACAGCAAACTCCTCAGAAATACCTCCATTAAAACGCAACGACGGAACAATGACTGCAACAACGAGGGAACAATGTGACGAACTTGCTGATGCATTTTATGAGAACTTGTCTCTTACCACTGACTGGAACTCTGAAGAGACTATACAAACGCTTGGCGAAATGCAAACTCCTGAAAGAAAATATGAATTAGTGCATCCACATGAACTACGAATAATCATCAAAAATTTAAAATGGCGTAAGGCTCCTGGTATCGATGAAGTATCAAATGCACTTATCAAAAATCTTACACAGAAAGCTATAGTAAACCTAGTAAAAATATTTAATGCATGCCTGTCTCTTGGCTATTTTCCTTCCAAATGGAAAGTTTCAAAAACAATTGGTATAAAAAAACCGGGGAAAAAAGAAACGCTGCCTACCAGTTATAGGCCTATTAGTCTCTTGCCCTCCTTAGGAAAGTTATTTGAAAAGGTAATAAATAAAAGACTCTTAAAATCTACAAATTCACTATTGATAAACGAACAGTTTGGCTTTCGTAATTCCCATTCAACGGTGCTACAGTTGGCTCGAGTTGTTGAAAGCGCGGCACATAACCTTAATAGCGGGCAGTCCACAGGAATGTTTCTATTGGATATGGAGAAAGCATTTGACACCGTTTGGCATAAAGGACTCATACATAAATTAATAATTAACAACATACCTTACTATTTAATCAAAACCATAGATTCATACTTGACAAATCGTAGCTTTTCTGTTCATATTGGTAAGGAATCATCTAAATCACGGCACGTACCAGCAGGTGTACCGCAGGGATCTGTCTTGGGGCCTCATTTGTTCTTAATTTACATAAATGATATCCCAAAACAGACAAGAACACAACTTGCTTGTTTTGCAGACGACACGGCATGCTATACATCATCAAATGATGTAGATTTGATTGTTGATCGATTACAGCTAGCAGTCGATAAACTCATGGACTTCTTTAAAAGATGGAAACTTAAGTTAAATGCAGCTAAAACAGAGGCTATTCTTTTTACCTATAAAAGGAAACTTCCTTATAAATCATTAATGGTAGATGGACATCGCATTCCTTGGAGTAAGACTTTAAAGTACCTGGGATTAACGCTAGACCAAAAACTTACATGGACTGAACACATTTCTCGGGTTAGGTTAAAAGGAACGAAGGCCATAGGTGCACTAAATCCACTTTTAAATAGAAAATCAGTCCTTAGTAGCAGTACAAAATTATTAGTCTACACAACCTTAATAAGGCCGTGTATTATTTACAGCTGTCCAGTCTGGAGCAATACCGCAAAGTTTAATCATATTAAATTACAAGTGATACAAAATAAAGCATTAAAGTTAGCATATAACACACCATTTAAAACTAATTTAACTAGATTACATGAAAAAATAAAATTCCCCTTGCTCTTTGACTATATTATCAACCTAACAAAGCGTTTCTATCAGGGTATCAGAAATTCCGAACATGAAAATAAACTAATCTGCTCTATTGGTAAAACTAAGTATAATGATACATCATATCGATATCGGCGCGGCACAAGACTGCCCCATCACTACGCCCTGCACGACCTCGACGAATGATCGCGGCCGGCCGGCTGGGCTACCCGACTATACCCGGTGCTCAATCTGCTTGCTCTGTTAATCTACCCTCACCTTTAATTTGTGTTAAAGGTGAATCAGTATTTTCGTATGTGTTAAGTTTGTATTTATTTTAATAATTATGTAAGTATTCTTATGTGTTTTTGACTTAGTTATACAAAGATATCTTTGTGATGCCGTAAATATGTCCTATAACAAAGGATATATATCTTGAATTAAAATCAAATATACATTATGTAGTGAGTTTAAAACGATATTGTTATCATGTTATCATTTAATATCTTACCAATGTATAAATGTTTTGATAGACCCTATTTAGTCTAATAAACAAATTTATAAAATAGGCTTGCTTAACCTAGGATAACAAAACAAAATGTACACTAGGAATAAGCATGTAAAATAAATTCAGTAAATAAATGAAATTTTAAATAAATAATAAAATAAATGTATATTGAAGTCTGTATTTATTTAGTTCTAATACTTTACTTTTTAAAAGTTTCTTAATACTGGTTCTGTGTAGCAGTAGCTACTTAAAGCTTGTAACATGACTAGTAAGTTAATACTTGTTTTGTGTAGCAGTAGCTACTTAAAGCTAGTTACGTAACTAGTAAGTCAATACTTGTTCTGTGTAGCAGCAGCTACTTAAAGCCAGTAACATGTTTTTAGTTTAAATTATCATTAGTCATAATCATATCTTTAATCATATCTCATGTAACATGATATTTCTCTATAAATAAACTAGTCGACCCGGCGAACTTCGTACCGCCTAACCTATTACTATTTTGTGCATGTATTATACTTGTAAACCTTCCTCTTGAATCACTCTATCTATTAAAGAAAACCGCATCAAAATCCGTTACGTATTTTTTTAGATATAAGCATACATAGGGACAGACGCGGAAAGCGACTTCATTTTATACTATGTATTGATGATGATGATAAACAATGAAATTAATGGCAATGGTGGGAGGTCTTAATAATACAATCATCATCCCCTATTTTAGAGCCACCATTCAACATAAAATCAAATTTATAAAAATTTGAAGCACCTGAATTAACATTCTTAGGAGGAATGTCCATTTATATGGAACAAAAAACAAAGAATGGATCATTGTTATTTTTATTATTGTATTGAGTTTGCTCAATGCTCACCGCTGAGGACTCAATTATAATTTCTACAAATGACAGTAGTGGTACTGATATTTTGAGCCAGCATTGCTGGAGCATATCTTTGTTTCTATATTATCTGACAATGAAACAGTTCTCTGAAAGGTGAAGATAATAATTAAGAAAGGTTTCTTTCAGGGTTTTTCAAAACCAAAAAATTATCCAAAACAGAGAACCAAAGTTGTGATTGATTCATTATGCTGGTAACATAATTAACACTAGATACAGTAAATCAACATTCCAGTCCCATTGCCCAAGGTTCCAGTTTCCAAAATTCAACCATGCATAGCAAGAAGCTGGACAAGCTTCTACTAATGTTACATATGAAGTGTCAAAAGTAAGTAAATTGCGAAAGTTTTTAGGTTTTGCTGGGCATAAGAATACTGAATTCAAGATGTTTGACTAATTTAATCATTGTAATAATCAAAAGAGTAAAAGCCTGTAGCCTAAAAAAGCGAAGAAAGGTTTGTCAGAATCATAGCAAGTAGAAATCAATTTTCTCTGCCTATCCCTATGGAAACAGGCGTTAGCGAAAAGTATGTTTTATGTATGTATGTACATATCAATGTACATGTATGCACATTTTTAGAAAGTGTTTGGTCTAAACAGCTTGTAAATACACAAAAAACACACAACTGTTACAAATACCCCTCGCTGGCTCAAAAAACTTGGTACACATTTGTACCCAAATTCCATGTATATAACATGTACCTATCAAAGACATAAAATTGGACGACTTTAACAATGACCTAAACTTGTTAGACTGGGACGCTATTTTAGCAATGACGGACGTAAACGACATGCTGACAATGTTTAATAACTTACTCATCGGACTATTCGACGTACATGCGCCTGTAAAAACTATAGTTGTGAGGGAGTCGCCCAAGCCCTGGCTGACGGAGAACGTGCGTTTGATGATGCGTCTAAGAGATCAGGCACATAAGCGTTTCAAACAGACTAACCAAGAGGTGCATAAGGAATACTACCTTGAACTAAAACGCTTAGTTATTGCAGCTATATATATAGCGAGAAACGAGCCTATTTCGAACAAAATATAAATGGTTGCGCTGGCGATTCAAAACGTTTATGGACAAATCTTAAACGCACTGTTCTTCCAGGCAAGGGGAATGTGGAACTACCCTCACATTTTAGTGACGCGGACGCAATCAACGACCACTTTTTGAATGTACCGGGACGGACAGATCTGACAATATCTGACCTGACCTTTTTTGAGTTCAACAGACATGACAAAGCTACGACCTTTTCAATAGACACTGTTTCACCGGACGCAATTTTAAAAATTGTAACGGGAATTAAGACGAATACAAAAGGCGTAGACTTAATTGACATTGACATGATTCTATTAACTCTTCCGACTACTCTGCCTGCATTAACAGCTATTGTTAATCAGAGCATTTTGACTCATACTTTTCCGACTGAGTGGAAGATTGCAAAGGTATCGCCCCTTCCAAAAATACCTAACCCTGTCCGTATTTCCGACCTCCGTCCAATTAGTATTCTGCCTTGCATGTCAAAGATAATTGAGAGGGTAGTGTGCAATCAGCTTTCGAAATATCTGGAGGAAAATAGCTTGTTGCCGGAGTTGCAATCTGGTTTTCGAAAGGGACGTGGAACGGCTACTGCCTTGCTGGATGTCGTGGACAACGTACTCTCAGCGCTTGACGGAAGCCAGAGCACAATTCTGGTACTGCTAGATTTTTCTAGAGCTTTCGATTGCATTAGCATTCCCCTCCTTTTATCTAAGATGTCGTATTATGGATTTGATAGTGCGTCGGTTAAGTGGTTTAGTGACTATTTATCGCGACGTTCGCAGGTTGTAGGGTTGCAAAAACAGAATGGAACAACGCAGTTTTCTGCGTCTAAAATGCTGTCAAGAGGGGTTCCGCAGGGATCAATTCTTGGACCATTATTATTTATATTATACAGCGCCGACATAACGAATATCATAAAATATTGCAAGTACCACCTTTATGCTGACGACGTCCAACTATATTCAGCAGTGGTACCAAAGGATGCAGTTAAAGTTGTGAGCTCCATAAATCAAGAATTAAATAATATTGCAAAGTGGTCTAGTTGTAACGGCCTAGTACTCAATCCTACTAAATCCAAGTACCTGGTACTTGGGACCAAACTTCAGATCCATAATACGGTGCAAGCCCTTTCCGACAAGGATATAGCCATTTTAGGCGAACCAGTACAAAGGGTGGTAGAAGCAAGGAACCTCGGGCTGCTAATGGATGGCGAGTTGCACTTTGAGAAACACATCGCTAGCATTGTGAGTAATTGCTTCTACCGTCTTAAGATTCTTTACAATATACGTCATTACCTTAGAACTAATTTGCGTGTCAGTCTTTGTGAATCACTGATATTGTCAAGATTAAATTACTGTGATGTCGTTTATGGTGGCTGTATCCTTGGTCGGACAAAAAGGTTAATACAGCGTGTACAAAACGCATGTGCACGTTTTTGTTTCCATGTCCCGCCTAGATCCCACATTACTCCGTACTTGAACGCCGCCAAACTCCTTAACATGGAGGCTCGTCGGGAACTACACCTTGCCACACTTCTGTTTGGCGTGATTCGCTCCGAAACGCCTGCGTACTTGTATAGAAAGATGGAATGGTCATCGAGGCTGCGTCAGGTGCACAGAACTAGGCTGCGAGTCCCACAACATCGGACGATGGCTTTTCGCGGAAGTTTTAGTGTTCGCGACAAGTGTAACGGCCTCATATAGACTATGTAAATAGATATTAGTTTAAGATTTTTAATATTAAAGAACCCTGTAGGGCATTTTTATAGAATAAGTTTGTGAATAGCATTTGGTATAAACTTTGAGGTTTTAATAAAGTATTATGGAGTTGGTAAATATTATTCTGGTAACCTATTAGGAAATACAACCTAGGTAGGCTAGGTAGTGCCTAAATAGTAAATAGTAAGTAGTTAAACGCTAGTCATATAGAAATAAATAGAGAATAACTTGATATTCAGTATAGTAAATAAGTAGTACATAAGCTATGAACCTTTAGGGAATAGCAGGTAGCTTATATTTGTATTAGTTTTAGAGAGGGTAGTTGTGTGTAAGTGGGATCTCGCAGGCCTCCCCTCACCCCCGCCTTCGTCACCTACGGGTGAAGGGGTGAGGGAGGAAACGCCCGCGATTGGCCTGCTAGGTCTCACACGCGCTCTAGGCTAAGCTCATGTAAATAGTAATTTTGTAAGATAAGTAAGGCCATTTTTGGGGTCTGGGCTTCTTGCCGACCACCGGGCCTCCAATAAAGAAACAAGAAAAAGAAAGCTCCTGAGTTTCCTTCAAGCCTCCGCCCTCTTCAGTCATTTAACCAGCACACCGCCTAGGATTGTGGGTCGTCGAGGGGGCCCACATAAATTGGTCCTCCAGAGCCGGATACAAGATTCAAGCCGCAAGCGGATACTAAAAGTGGTCTGCTCCTTTTTGCAGAACCGGAGCTTCAGGGTCGCGGTCGAGAACTCTCTCTCGACCGCGCGTCCAATCTCCGCTGGCGTCCCGCAGGGCAGCTGCCTGTCGCCCGTCCTCTACTCCAGGTACACAGATGACATCCCAGTAGAGGGCGGGGCGATGCTCGCCTTGTACGCAGACGACGCTGCGTACATCACGTCCTCCTACAAGGCCCCACACGCAGCTGTCAAGATGCAGCGGACTTTGGACGCCCTCCCGCAGTGGCTCGCCAAATGGAGGCTGTCAGTGAATGTGAGTAAGACACAGGCGCTGATGGTCTCCCGCTGCAACGCCCTCCCTGAACCCCTGAAGCTCCAGTCGCAACCAGTGCAGTGGTCCCGCACGGCGAAGTACCTCGGGGTCACCATCGACCGCCGCCTCACCATGGCCCCACACGCAGCTGCAGTCGTCAACTCGACCCGAGCAGCTCGCGCCATTCTCCGTCCAGTCCTCCACTCAAGACTCCCTCTGCGTACGAAGGTGGGGGTGTACAAGACGTACATCCGCACCCGCCTCACGTACGCGGCGCCAGCATGGTACCACCTGCTCGCTGAAACCCATCGTCGCAAACTCAGAGCGCAGCAATCCCTGTCGCTGCGCTCTGTCGCGGGCGCGCCGCGCTACGTGAGGAACGACGTGATCCAGAGAGACCTTCGAGTGGAGAGCCTGGACGAGTTCATCGTGCGCCTTGCCCAAGGCATGTTCGCGCGCGCTGAGTCCTCCGACCTGGCCCACATCAGGGACATCGCACCCCAGCACGCGCGACCACCGGACGGCAAGGCCTACCCGCGCGAACTCCTCGGCCCAGTGACGACATCCGATGCCCAAACTGATAGCCCCAAGCCGACGGCTGACGCTTCAAGGTCTCAGCTGTCGGAGAGTTGATTCAAGAGTCCACCAAGCCCTTGCCCCGGCAAGGGAGAGTTGGTAATCAGCTATCAGACGCCATCGACTCCCTCTCCCCGCGAGGGTCTGAGAGGGAGCTCACCCTAAGGACACTCCCGCATTAACGGGAGGCGAAGATGTCCTCGGGCAGTGGCCACCCGGCCAAAATCCCGATTCCCCGCCCCCACAAGGGACGTGGAGAAGACCACGAGAGGTCTGGGCTTCTTGCCGACCACCGGGCCTCCAATAAAGAAACAAGAAAAAGAAAGCTCCTGAGTTTCCTTCAAGCCTCCGCCCTCTTCAGTCATTTAACCAGCACACCGCCTAGGATTGTGGGTCGTCGAGGGGGCCCACATTTAGGTACGCGGCGACCAAGTGCTGGAATAATATCCCGCCCCCAGTCCGTGAAGCCTCAAGTAGGTATACCTTCGTGCGCAAGCTCAGGGTATACTTGATTGATCAGCAGAGACTTTGATTTCCGATTCCTATCCTCACCTGCACTACCATTGCCGTTTACCATCATGCATGACTAAGACTTATCGACTCGTAGTCGCATCATGGGGTACCTGTAACTATCATTTTCGGGTATATTTTTTGTTTTTTAGATTTTTTCATTGTTTGTTTTTATTTTCTCTCTGTTCATTTCTGATTATTATTTATTTTTTACTGTTATGTTATGGTTAGCAAAAAAATTTTTCTTATTATTGCTGATTTCATTGCACTGCACTCGCAGGGAAGCGCTTGTGAGTCACTGCTGGCATTGACTGAAAATCAGCGCTGTTGGTTCAATAACCTTCAGCATTTGCTGAGTTAGTGCCATTTTGCGGCAACTGCGACACACCAAACCATAGACCTAGACAAATAGTTTGAATGTTAATGTTTTTATATCTGTTTGAATTTATGTTTGCTTTTGTGGTTGTTTTAATTTGTTTTAAATTGGTATTGAGTTATTTTTTCTAAATTTGTTTGTTTTTTCTCTGCTTGTTTTGTATTTGTCAACGTGTGTCATAGTTGTGGCAAATAAATGATTTCTTTCTTTCTTTCTTTTCTTTCTTTCATGTATAATGCTGTGAGCGTAGAAAATATGAGGGTAAATGTGATAAATAGATGTGATGATTTTTGTTAACTCTTCATGCATTCGCATTTGACTGTACATAAATGTATTTGCATATATTTGTAGAATAGATTTAAATATTTACAAAATAAAGGCTTTATTGATGTAAGAAAGCTAAAAACCACTTTCATTATTTAAAGTGAAACTGTACACATCCTTAAGGATGTGTCTGGAACTCATGTAAATGTAAAAATCTTAATCTTAAATGATTTAAACCTCTAAATGTCCTGCGCAATAAACTGTGCATAGTTTGTAAGCGTTTGAGGGTAATTATGCATTTGACGGGTAAAAATAACACTGTTATAAACTGATGAAATATTTCAAATAAAATAAACCATGATCACCATTTTAGTACTTAGACATGATTTTTTAAAACTGACTGGCTTGATTAAGTCACACTTTTAACAATCCGATTAAATTTTTGACTATATCCCATTACTACAATACTGGTTTGCACTGCTGTATGGGGAAAACCTATGAAACCCCTGGTAGCCAGGAACT